>CM061538.1:203628745-203941245 GCA_030864215.1 Capsicum pubescens | reverse complement strand
AATTATTTACCCCCCTAAATCTTTCTGAAGTGAATAAATTCCACCCTTACAGCTGACGTGGCATTAAGATAAAATAAATAAAAAATCAGGCGCGTTTTAAAAAAAAATAAAAATAATTTTCAAAATTATTTGTTATAAATAAAAAATACCAAAAAAACCCCATACCCCACTCCCTTTCTTCTTCATCACTTCCATCAATTTTCTTTCTTTACACTTCTCAAAATCCATTTTTTTTCTTCTAATCCTACCCACTAACTTGACACACACAGCTACAATCACACCTCACACACATGGTTACAAACGTACACACAACTTCACAGAGAAACACACAGATTACTCACAATACACACACGGCTGACCGAAAAAAGAACACTTGCACATCGACGAACGAATTTCAACGTTATTTTCATTCTCAACCTTGCAAAAAAGAAATACAAGTTCAAATAGTGTCGATTTTTTACCTTAGCAGAAATTGAGGATATGAAATTTTTAAAAGCATTCCTAATAATTGGGGTCATCAAATTGAATTTGAAAATTTAAAAAAAATACATGGTTTTGATGTTTGGTTGTTGATTTTAGAGAATTGGGTGTTGATTTGATCGAATTTATCAGGTGGGGTGAGTTTCGCATCACTATTTTATGTTATTTTTTTATGATGATAATGGTGTTTTCCGCCAAAAATTCATCGAAAAATATGGCGTGTGTGTGCAGGTGTGGCTATGGGGGAGAGGACGGAGGTGGATAAGGGTGTGTGCATGTGTGGGGGTGGACGGGATGTGCAAGTGCGGTGGACGGAGGGGGGGGGGGGTATGGCAAAGATGGAAAATGGGGGGTGGGGTTATTTTTTTGATTTAAAATATTATATATATATATATATATATATATGTATTTTATTTATATATATATAATATTTTTAAAATACTTTATTTACGTGGCTCCGACGTGGCAGTGATGTGGCGCAAGTGTAATACACTCTCCGTTAGTGAGAGTGGTGTTGTATTTTTAAGGTGGTAAATAATCACTTCAAAACGATTTAGGGGGGTAAATAATTATTCGTAAAGTTTAGGTGCTAAAGTAAGTTGTCGAGACAAGTTCAGGCGGATTTTGATGTATTATCTCATCACAATTCATGGTTAAAATTTTGTAACATACTCTATATTTTTTTTTCAACTCGAGGTGTATAAGTTAGGATCCGACTCCTCTGCATTTTCACTCTTTCTATTTTCTCCAAATTTTCATCTTGATTGATGACACATGACCTAATTAAATTGAATGACTAAGATTTAATTTATTTCAAGTTAAATCTCTAACTATGATTAATATAATAAATATATTATATCAACTAAAAATAGATTATTTATTTATTTCCTTTCTCAATATCCCTTCAAGACTGATTATTTCTCTAAATTTTCTCTCATTCCCTCTAAAATCTATCAGTTCTAATTTGACAGCACCAAAAAATATACCTTTCTTATATACATTTTTAATTAGATTACTTATTTCTTATATAACATATGTTTCAAGAAGGGATTAACGAGGTGAAAAATAAATAAAAAATATGCCACAAAGCACTTTTATCTTCTAAAAAATATTTCACATGGTAAATGCTAGAGACGATCAAGAATTTCAATTTCTTCGCTTCTTTTTTTCACTAGTCAGTTTTTTTCTCACAAGCTTCTTGGTTTCAGCTGAAGTGTAAAGAAAAAATTACAGGGAAAATAAAATACAAAATGAGGATGGAAAAATTGTCTTGGCTATTACAATCTTTAAAATAGAATTGAAGTAATCCTTCAAAGTCACCCTCATTTTTTATGTGTGTCATTAGCTGTTAAATTAGAACTGATAAATTTTGGAGAGAATAAGGGATAATTTAGGGTGTGTTTGGTATGATGAAAAATATTTTCTGAAAAATGTTTTCTTATTCTCCGTTGTTTGGTTGTAGTAAAATATTAGAAAAATATTTTACAAAATAACTCATTTTTCTCTATTTGAGGGAAAATGACTTCCCTCATGGGCCAAGGGAAGTCATTTTCTGAAAAATGACAAATGTGAATTATGCCCCACCCCCACTCTTCTTTCCCACCCCAACAACACTCATATTCACATTACTTAAAAAAGTTACATTACTTAGAAATATTTTTCACCGTGCATTGCTTCAATTCTTTACTGCTTGAAATAAAAAACAGTGAAGCCCAAATTTTTTTCTTTTTCAATATTCGTTGAATGTACTGTTATTTCCATTTGCATAGAGGAAGACTTACCTATGTTACTTTTGCTAATTGCATATTTCATTTTGTCATCGATGCAGCTTGTTTCATAAGGTTGAATAAGCTTGTCGTTCCACTATACTTCTATTGATTGTAGTATCTTGAGATTGTCCTGACAAAATATTAAAAAATGTCTCCTATATTTGCTAATTAATAGTTGCTTAAATTTTAGTGACTTGTAATATTTTAGTATTCGATATTCATATTATTTGCTATACTTAAATTAGTTCATACAAATTGTTGAGTTGCTAGAGGCAGTGATATACTAGTTAACAATTAGTAGTAGTTTCTAGAAAATATTTTTATTCACCAACCAAACATCATAAAATATTTTTCGAAAAATATTTTTCACTCACCAACCAAACATGAGAAAATAAGTAGACAACCAACTTATTTTCCAGGAAAACTTTTTCCAGAAAAACATTTTCCATCATACCAAACACACCCTTAGAGAAATAATTGGTCTTGGAGGGAATATTGAGTAAAGAAAGAAATAAACAACGTTTTTTAGTTGATATAATATATTTATTATATTAACCATGGTTAGATCTTAATCATTCAATTTAATTAAGCCATGTGTCATCAATCAAGATAAAAACTTGGGGAAAATGGAGAGAGTGAAAATGGAGAGGAGCCGGATCTTATAAGTTATATTCTCCACTTTAAGCTAAAGAATATTTAGGTTTGCATTTCATTGTGGTGAAATCGGCCAACTCGATCAATATATATATATATATATGAAAATTCAACTTCCCTAACATAAGTATAGATAATTATTTCCTACAAACTGAAACATCTACATGCAGAGAATTATGAACTAGTAATGTAAATAAATAAAATCTTTAAGGGATAAAATTTGGTGTAACAGTAAGGAAACTAGTCTTTAGAGATTGTAACATATTTTCATTATTGGAAAATGGTGGGTAACCAGAAACAACGAGAGGTTCCATGAAATTGAGAACTGTGATTCTTCACTCGATCAATTCTTGCCATCATGCTCTAGCTTTAGCATCAACCGCAAGCGCATCTAAGCAAAAAATAGAAGTGTCAAGAATTCGTGCCCTACTGATTATCTTATTTTTGCCTAACTGTTGCTTATCGATGGAACGGGTTGCCTGACGTATTCCAAGGAAGCAGTAAAACAGAAAGTAAATAACACAATGATTTTTACGTGGAAAACACCCGGCTCAAAAATGTGTAAAAAACCACGACCTGTACCTCTACAGGATTTAACTCCAACTTCACTAAATAACTCTGAGCCTCAACAACGACTGATTACAAAACTCTTGTAACCAACAAATAGGAATTATAAACTCTAATCCCTATAACTCAACAACTAGGAATTATAAACTCTAATCCCTATAACTTAACAACTAGGAATTATAAACTCTAATTCCTAACTACACACACACCTCCCAAGGTATGCTTTCCCAAAGTCTCTGAGTTTTTCCCAACTCAAAGACTAGCTCCTAATTCAGTTTATAACACACTGAAACTAATATTACATCAATAGTTCAAACACAATGACCAACTTTAAAAATCAACGCTAAAACTCTTAGCTAGATTCTATACTTAGGACCAGGTTCATCAATGTATTTCTTCAGTGATTGAGTAGCACTTCGTGAAGTCAATCTGTCGATTGTGTTTTTCTGCTTTGTAAGAAGTGCGTGAATTATTCTGACTGATTTATCTTCTATTTAAGCATAGCTATTCACAGAGTCATTCTTTATTTCAAACTCCTCCTTTAATTAAAACTCTCATTTCATAGAGTTCTACTTCAAGTGAGACTCTTTCTTTAATTACAACTCTTGTTCCTTAGTGTTGTAGTAAAACTCCAACTCTTTTAAATCAGCACATGTTTATTTATCAGAATCTTTCTCCTCCCACACCTAGGACTCTTCAAGATATACTCAGAAGTGAAACTCCTTCTTCACGTAGGACTCCTTTTTCAACTCAAATTGCTTTCCCTTATCATTAAGTGTTTGAATCAAATTCAACTTGTTATATTCCCCACATGATCAGTAGCTTGAGTATATCAGAATTAGGCTTGCTTATTCGTTCTTGTCTTTAAGAAATCATGTCTGCATCTATCACTGAAACTGGAAATCTGCTTTCCTATACGGGGACCAACTCAAGTAACATGTTTCATTCATGTGTCAGTTTGTCAATCATCAAAACTACATAGTACCCAACAAATTCTCCCTTTTTGATGATGACAAACCTCTTTTCTTGTGCATTCAACCATCTTCACCTGTAGGCACTAAAGTATAAAACACTAGAATGAAACAAGTTAGTTAATGGGTTATAAATATTTCACAACCCTATTATGTTCTCCCTTTTGGCATCATCGAAAAACCATTTCAATGCAATAATATACTAGCCAAAGTGATTTGTTATGCTATTCATGGCCACTGGGGCTATCACCAAAACAATCAGACAAAGACTCTAGCCAACATAGTAATGTATTAAAGAGAGCAAAAATGAGTCAATTTAGCAAAGATAACCATTCCATTTAACTGACAGAGTATGTTCCATATTAACCTAAACTAGTACTCAAAACAAAACAACTGAGCATTAATAAAAAAATATGGTATAAAAGTGAGACATGGCTAAGGATACAAATAGTGAAGAGAAAGGAGGAACAAGTGATATCAACTGTGTCAATTGACGAATGACTTCAACATTTTCATTCCTCACTTAATCAAGGTCAAGCTTCAAAGTCATGATCCAAGCATGAAGGACCACTTATTCCACTTCATGACTGTCTGGTGCAGCTTCAAGTTCAGGTATTTTTTTTTAGCCAAATTATTTTTTTTTCAATTTTTTTTGTGTTATCCCTCCTTATTGAAATTGGTAGAGCAACATAATTCATCTGTGCAAGAACATCTATTTTTGTTTTCTAAGTCAACCTGAACTAGGACTGAGAAATCCAAAAAAGATAACCAATTAGGAACTAAAAGGGAGATCATATCCCTTTTCATTTCTCAGAAAACTTATGCTGCATGTGATTGATGATCAAGCTTGGCAAATCCATAGTACACAAATGATATTTTGGTTGAGAGAGAAGAAGAAATTTCTGGTGTAGGATTAACATATTTGTGCACAACCATTTGGAGAGAATCAAAGAAAGTTTGGTCAACCAATTCGTCAGCTTTATAAGACAAGGGGAGAATGAAATGTGAAGAATTGAACAGTTGTGCTCAACTGTTTCAACTTAGACAGCCTATATTTATGTCAGTGAAGAACATACCTACTAAGAAGAACTTTATGGTCACAATTGCTTGCTTGTACCTATTTTCTGCACAATCTAATACAAAATTAGGTTAGAAAAGTCAAAAATCTGGAATTGGGACACACAACTAAATGTCCAAGACTAAATAGAATAACTTTTTAGCTAATAAGATTAAGAAAAAAATAATTATTCTAGTCAATCATTGAAGGGAGTTCATGCAATTTTAATCATCCCCAAGTCTAACCTATTCCTCTCAAAATGCTATCTACTTAGTGCCTTTGGTGCTTACATAGTCAACATTTTTATAGCCCTCAAGAGTGAAATTGCTTTTCTTTGGATACCATAGTCTCAAGCCATTGATTTCCATGGGATATCTCAAGATTATTTTGACAACACCAATTTTTATAAACTACCAACAAAATTACCAGCAACTTGTGTTGGTTTTATTGATACATCCATTTCTTTATTTGTTGTCCCCCTTGTCAATATGCCCTCAGTCTGCACAATAGTTGGACCAGGTAGTACAACGTGTTCCTGTGCATGCTCATCAGTTTCATTGTTATCCTTTTTTTTTTTTTTTTTTTAAAATCTCCCTTGCTTCCCCCTTACACGAGTACTACAAATCTGGATATCTTTCAAATGATCCATTCCCCCTTTAAATGTGGTGAGTGAAAGAAACTTTATTTTCTTCTAGTCTTATGCCTTGAGCAAGCTTTATTTATGCACAAATTTTGCTTGCCTCCTTTCACTCTCACCTACAAAACAAATTAGGGGTTAACTTTAGGCACCCAAACAAGCTTGAGTCCTTTCTTATGAGTAAATGGATGAATCATATTTCTTCTAGCCCATGTAGAAAACAGGTTACGTGACCTGTTTCTCTGACCAGGCTTAGTTATCCTTTTCTTGGTCTGAGATAGTTTATTTGCCAGATTTAGACTGCTGGATCTGCTTTTGGCAACAATTGGACATTCAGTGGTTGGATGTCCAAGGTTTCCACAGATATAGAACAAGTCTTGATAAGCATCAAGACTTTTGTGAAAACCCAAACTAGCTTTTTCACTGTGATATCTTTCACTCAACTTATGAACAATTCTTGAGGAATTTGTCCACCGGTTTGCTCTTTCAAGGTCAAGTTTTAGTTTAGAGACTTCTTGACTCAGTTTATTCACCATTTCTATTGCATTATTGCACTCTTCTTTGTACTTGACCAATTCAAGTTCAACTTTTTCTTGTTCTTTACTCTTGGTGTTTTTTCCTTTTTTTAGAGAGTGTCAATTTTAGAACTTCAGACTTAAGATCATTATTTGAAGAATCAAGTTGCTCAACATGTTTCTTGAGAGAGCAGTTTTCCTGCTCAACAGTGTTCGTGCAAGATTCTAAATCAATAAAATCAAATTTGATTCTTGCAAGACTGTTGAACAGCTCATCCCTATCAGAAGTTGATTCTTGGAAGTCATCAATTAGTGCACTCATCAAGGAAATAAGTTTTGTTTTAGAAAACAAATGCAACTTTTCTTTAAGTTCAAGTATACTTACCTCAGAAGCATCATCTTCTTCCTCCAAGTCTGAATCTCTAAAATCCATAAGTGCTACTTCATCAACATCTGATTCAAATTCCCAAGATGCTACCATTGCATATTCTTCTCTCTTTTTGGTTTTTTCTTTCCGTTTCTTTTCAGCCCTTTCCTTTCTCCATTTTATTTCTCAGACAGGACAATCCTTGATATGATGATCTGTCTTACCACACTTGTAGCATCCATTTAGATTGTCATTTGACCATTTCTTGCTACCTGTTCCCTTCTCCTTTTTGAAGAATTTGTTGAAGTTCTTAGTTATAAAGGCAATTTGTTCTTTATCAAGTTCAATTTTTCATCACTGTAAGATGCCTTCAGAGGTAAGGTATCCTCTGGGGCTTCTAGCACTTTAGTTCCATCAATTTCTATCGCATAAGTTCTTAAATTCCCCACTAATTCATCCAGGGTCATGCCTGCAAGATCTTTCTTTGCTTCCCTGATTGCAGTCACCTTAACATTTCACTTTGATTTTGGTAATACCCTCAGTACCTTCTCGACTTGTTCTTCTTTAGATATAGCTTTTACTAAGGAGGTCAGCTCATTTGTTATGGCAGTAAGCCTTGTCATCATCTTATGCAAGGTTTCATTCTCTTTCATCTTAAATGCCTTATACTCAGTGAAAAGAAGAGAAATTCTGAATTTTCTTACTTGAGATGTGCCTTCATGAGCATTTACTAGAGCATCCCAAAATTGCTTAGCAGTGGTGCATGTTGATACCTTGTTGTATTCAGCAGGTCCTAATCCACAGACCAAAATGTTTTTGGCCTTAGCATTTTTCTTTAATGCCAATAAGTCATCAAGAGTGAATTCACTTATTACTTTCTTGACCTGTTTCCCATCTTCTAACTTCATTGGAATAGTAGAACCATCAGTGATCCTATCCCATAACTCATAGTCTTCCCCTTGAATGAATGTTTCCATCCTAACTTTCCACCAAATGAAGTGAGAACCATCAAAGAGTGGAGGTCTAATAGTAGATTGACCTTCACTGTGACCATTAGATAGTGCAGAATTCGGCATATTGATCTTTGTCTTAGGTCCTAGCCCTTTTTAAGACAACCTCTCTCTGATACCACTTGTTAAGAATTCGTGCCCTACTGATTATCTTATTTTTGCCTAACTGTTGCTTATCAATGGAACGGGTTGCCTGGCGTGTTCCACTGACGTGTTCCAAGGAAGCAGTAAAACAGAAAGTAAATAACACAATGATTTTTACGTGGAAAACACCCGGCTCAAAAAGGTGTAAAAAAACCACGACCTGTACCTCTACAGGATTTAACTCCAACTTCACTAAATAACTCTGAGCCTCAACAACGACTGATTACAAAACTCTTTTAACCAACAAATAGGAATTATAAACTCTAATCCCTATAACTCAACAACTAGAAATTATAAACTCTAATTCCTAACTACACACACACCTCCCAAGGTATGCTTTTCCAAAGTCTATGAGTTTTCCCCAACTCAAAGACTAGATCCTAATTCAGTTTATAATACACTGAAACTAATACTACATCGATAGTTCAAACACAATGAACAACTCTAAAAATTAACGCTAAAACTCTTAGCTGGATTCTATACTTAGGACCAGGTTCTTCAATGTGTTTCTTCAGTGATTGAGTAGCACTTTGTGAAGTCAATCTGTCGATTGTGCTTTTCTGCTTTGTAAGTGCGTGAATTATTCTGACTGATGCATCTTCTATTTAAGAATAGCTCTTCAAAGAGTCATTCTTTATTTCAAACTCCTCCTTTAATTAGAACTCTCATTGCATAGAGTTCTACTTCAAGTGAGACTCTTTTTTTAATTCCAACTATTGTTTCCTTAGTGTTGTAGTAAAACTCCAACTCTTTTAAATCAGCACATGTTTATTTATCAGAATCTTTCTCCTCCCACACATAGGACTCTTCAAGATATACTCAGCAGTGAAACTCCTTCTTCACGTAGGACTCCTTTTTCAACTCAAATTGCTTTCCCTTATCATTAAGTGTTTGAATCAAATTCAACTTGTTATATTCCCCACATGATCAGTAGCTTGAGTATATCAGAATTAGGCTTGCTTATTCGTTCTTGTCTTTAAGCAATCTTGTCTGCATCTATCACTGAAACTGGAAATCTGCTTTCCTATGCGGGGACCAACTCAAGTAACATGTTTCATTCATGTGTCAGTTTGTCAATCATCAAAACTACATAGTACCCAACAAGAAGAAAAAAAAAGAATGTCAAGGTCAGATAAAATAAAGAAGAGAACGTTAACGAAATCGTTGATACTTCAACAATTTGGTAGAAAAGGTAAAGGTAAGGCTTCTGAGTTCTGGGTCTGAGCATATTGTCCGTTTTAGTTCATATTTTGGTGGCCATTTTTATTCAAAAAGCTGCTCTTTAGTCTTTGGACTCTTTCATGAGGCTTACTATATGCTTAAATGAAAAAATTGTTAAGCATGTTTACTGGCCATAAAAGCCAATAGCTGAAGTTACGTCATGGCTTGTAACGAGTTTGAGATATAGTACCTATAATTTGTAGATGGAAAAATCGAAAAAATCATGCAATGGAGTGGAAGAACCTAGTGATGTTACTAAGTCTATTTAGTACGTAGTGGTTATGTTTAATTTTTTTTTTCTTTGCTTGTATAATTTGTGTATACGCTCGAGACAGAGTTAAGAGGCCCAAGAGGTTTCATTCAAATCCACTTATCAAAAAAATACATTGTATATATAAGATAATTTTTTTTTCTTATAATATTCATTTTGTGTGCGTCTAAGAAGTCCACCTTAGGAAAAAGTGTTTCTTTCAAAATCTTATGTTAGATTTAATTTAATCAACAGGTCAAAAGGAAACCCATATTTCAAAATTTTACAATTTACAAGGGAAGAAAGAAAAAAAAAAAAGGAATACACAAATCTATAAGCTATAGGCTCCATCTTACCAATTTTAGTCCCATAAAAGAATGGTTGATTTACAAAGTACTGGTAACTTTCCTAATTTCCTTGCTAAACTAATTTTTTTTGAAAAAATATAGCCGTTCATAATTTTTCTTCTCCTCATTTAAATACACAACTGAATGTTAACATAGTTAAGGAAAAAAAACCAAAATCTTACATTAGATTTCACAATCTTTTTTGTTAACACAAAGGATTGTGAAAAATTCTTATAATTATGAGTTCTAGACGTTGTGCTGCTTCCAAACAATTGAGAAGAAGATGTCCTTCTGATTGTATATTTTTACCATATTTTCCTCCAAATAATCCACAAAGATTTTCTTTTGTTCACAGAATCTATGGTGCTAGCAACGTTGGAAAGATGCTCCAGGTAACATTTATATACTGCTCGTTATCCATTCTATAAATATACTACATTAATGTACTCAATATCTACTCACTTTGTTAATTAGTTTAGAGGAATACATATATGTGCGTATAAAATTACAATTACACGAAAATATAATTTTTATATACACAAATATTAAGTAGACTCATATTATTTTTAAATCATGAATTTTCCTCTCGTCATGATTTCTTCGAGTCTTATTGCATTCTACATTCATAAAATGTTCCTCTTATTTCATTAGTAACATTCACACACATATATCCTATTGTCATTTTTGAGTTATCTTCTCCTCTTTTCTAAGTTGTAATTAAGTTGAAAATTATTGGATATATTTTCAAGCAACTAACATAAATTAGTTTTCCCTATTCTCATATGATTATTTTGGTGAAATATCAGCAAGTCCAAGAACATCAACCAGCTGATGTAGCAAATTCCTTGTACTACGAGGCTTACTGCCGAATTAAGAGTCCAGTTCATGGGTGCGTCGGAATTATAAGCATTTTACGTCAAGAAATCGACCATTTCGGATGCGAATTAGCAAAAATACAAGATGAACTTAGCCTTGTCAAGCTGAACTTAGCAAATAGAAGCACAAGGACAAGTTGAAAGTGATGTTTATCCATCATTATTATCATCCATCTTTTGATATTTCTAGTACTCCTTGGTTTTACTAGAACTGCTTTAATTAAGCTCCTCTAAATTAACCATGATAATGTCATGTACTTTTTTATTCCAATAATTCTTTCGTTAAATTCAGTATTTCCGGACACTACTAATTGTTAGTATTAGATAGATTCTCTAAAAGAAAGGCTTCAATTTATTAAAAATTAATTATGTCATGTTTCTTTAATTTGATGAGTAATTCTACTGTTAAGCCGGTATTTTCACATAGTACTAATTTCAAGTCTGTTGGAGCCCAATATTCTGTACAGGCCCATTATATGTAGGGGTGTCAAAATTAACCCAGCCCGTCCAATTCGCTCAATCAGTATAAGTTTGGGCGGTTTGACTCGCCCCTTTTTTTAGAGGTGTTTTACATAAATTCTGACTAGTTTAGTCATAATTACATCTTATCCTAATTTTTTTTTTTTCAAAATTTCATCAATTTTCTATTTTTAGTTTTTCATATACATAATATTAAAATGGATACATGATTGATGTTACATCTTAAGAAACAATTAATTTGTTGTAATTATGAAAAGTGATGGTAATTAACCCATTTAAGGAGTAGTTTACTCTGCAGATCTTCTAATTAACATCTAAATATCCCCCCAAAAGGGCATTAGTTGATAATGCAATTTTTTTTTAAATTCTCTATATTCAACTTCAAGATTCATTCTTCTTTAGTTTTTTTTTTCTTGGTGTTATTTTTCTTTTTCAACCTTTTGCAATGAATTTCAAATTCTAAAAAAAGAGATACAAATATTGATTAAAAATGTATCATGGTAAGATATAATGTATTAGTATAAAAAATGAGATTTGAAATACAAAGGTATAAGAGATACACAATACAGAAAATGTACCAGATGTAGAGATACATATTTTAAAAGAGATACATACAAAAATCTTCTAATTATATAATATGAAAGAGATACATATAAAAAAATGTATCAGACGTACAAATACAAGAATATGCACATGGAACATAAATATAGAATTAAGCTTAATTATTTATCTTCAGTTAATAAAAAATGTGTCTCGAATTAAATGCTCAGATACAAAAATTACTAAACCTTTGATAAGATGTCTCTCGTTGTGATTTCAACAACATTTCTTTTCGAAATAACACTTTTTCATCTAGAAGTGTTGAATTCTCCTTTCTTCGACGCAAAGGATTAACGGAGTTCACGAAGTTTTATTGTATTTGCGTAAATTTGGATTTATCTAAAAAAAAGTTTCATGATTTGTATTCATGATGTAAAATAGGATTTTTCTAAAAAGGGGGGAGGGGGTTATAGGTTGAACAAGGAGGAGGGGGAAAAGGAGGGTGCTCGAGGTTTTGAAGAAGGAGACGGAAAAAAAAAGGTAAATAATGTCTTTTTTACCTTTTTTTTTTTAGATTCTTTTTAAATTTTGACATAATTTAGGCGGGGGCAGTAAATATATCCTAATTTTTAGGGTAGAAATTATATATCTGGAGAATTAAAGAGAGAGAATATAAATAAGGGATAGTTATAGTTTTTATTAAGTGAAGAGATTTTTAGTAATTTAGATATCTTAAGTTGTGATTTTGTGAAATTTTTTCTTTTTTTAGCTCAATAAAAATTGGGTTGGATAACCCAAATTGATTTATAAGAAATCTTGTCAAAATACTTTAAAAGACATTTTTCAAAAAAATTGATATGTTATACAGTCAGACCATCTCTATATAATGGTCCTTCATTATAACGACATTTCATTAATAACAGCCTAATTTTCTCCCTAATCGATTTTTAATGTTACATTTTATTTCTCAATAACAATATTTTACTTATGAAAACAATTGCATTCACTATAGGAGTACATTCTTTGTAGCTTATCCCTCTAGCTATAACAATCATACTCAAATATTATATAATGATAGTTTAAAAGAAATATATATATATATATATATATATATATTAGTAAAATATTTGTGATAATCATCAATTAATGTCATACACAGTAAATTTCAAGTATGAATATCTAATTTAAAGAAAAATATTATATTTTAATGATGTACATTAATGTTGCATACATCACGAAGAAAGGATACTGATGTTTACCTTTTTTTTTTTTTTTTTATATTCATACTCTTTTGAATTTGCATACTTTTTTTGTAACAACTAAATAAAATTTAAAAGTTAAATGTCGGTATACATATATAATAACATTGTTGTATAATAGCTATGAAGTTTTCAGACAATTGTTGTCACTTTAGAGAGTAGGAGTATATAACATGATAAAGAAAAATAATAATTTTTTAAGTACTAATTTTTTATTAAAATAAAAATACAAAATAATTAAAATTAAGTTAAAAAGGTAAAACATCACAAACAAATAAGATTTAGTACATAATTATAAGGTCATGGTTAAACTCTACACAATTACAAAACATTGATATGCCTTAAATCTCACCCTCCCTCTCTCACCACTCTCCTCCCTTTCTCTTTCTATCTAGCTGCCTCCCTCTTTCCCCCTCCCTCTATCTCACTGCCTCTCTCCCCCCCTCTCGTTCTTTTTTTTTTTTACATTAAAGAACTTGTATATTTGTATAAATTACATATTCAATATATGTTCTGCAAAATGTATGTACATACAGACTCAATATACATTCTACAAAATGTACATGTTCAAATTCAATGTTATTCAATATACACTATGATAATATACAAATCAGTAATACATTTATACAAACTTTTTTATATACATATTACATTCAGATATACATTTAAAAAAGAAAATCAGATATACATATACAAAAACGCATTCACATACATCTGAATTATACAAATAATACATATACAAATACAATTGGAACATATATGATATTGAATTAATATACAACTAATACATATACGAATATTAAGTGAAACATATACAATTGAAATATATACAAATATTGAATTAATATGCAACTGATACATATACGTATATATGATTAAAACATAATATACAATTAATAACAATTTGTATGATTTTTTTAAAAAACTAGGAAATTCAAATTATTATATGTCTGTATGTGTGTGGGGGGGAGAGAGAGAGAGAAAGAAGGGGTAGGGTGGGGGTGGGAGGGCGCACGAGAGGAGGGAGACAAGAGACAACGAGAGAGTGAGAGAAAGAAAGAGAGAGTGAGAGAAGAGGAGGGAGGGGATATGGTTAAACTTAGCTATAAATAGCTACAGATGACAATTGTTGTAAACATTGACCATATAGGGTAATTATAGGCACATGTTTTTTTTAAAATTAAAAAACTTGCATTAAAAATCAATAGCAGTTTGGGACATTTTCTGACAATGATTAGTCGGGATTTAGTACAAAACAGGGTCTATTCCTGCCAAGGGGTGATACATAACCATCATTAATAGATCTAAACCAAAAAAATTTCCACTATGTTTGCCCATAGTGTTTGTTGTGCACATATCGATGGAACTTCGAAAAGGTAGTGTTTAGCTGAACTTCCATACTCTCCCCCATCATAGATAACGCATCAACCACGCCATTTTACTCCCTAAAGTAGTGGATTGCCGGTGGGTATCCTATTCTTCTTAGCCTTGATCTGCAATCATCAATAATTAAATTATATGAGAAGTTTCTGGTTACTAGTAGTGACAAGACTTCAGTGGAGTCAATATTGATCTCAATGGGGAAAAGTTCATGCTCTTCTACCAGTTGTAAACCCTTTTTGAGGGCTAGAAGTTCCATATGGTTATTTGTTGCTCAGTGAAAAGCTCTAGTGAAACCCAAAATCCAGCCACCTACAGAATTCCTAACCACTTCACTAATCCTCCTTTTATCAGGGTTCCCCAAGCATGCACCATCGATATTTAACATGTATCCCCCTTTCATAGGCCTGTTCCACCTAATGTTTACGTCTCTAGTAAGACTAGAGGTTTTGTAAGAGGACATAAAGAGAGTGTTCAATAATCTCAGTGTAAATCTGGTGGAAATTTGGTTTATCCCTCTTCTTATAAAAAATATTATAATTTCTATTTTTCCAAATTCCCCAAAGGTTGAAAGGAAGGATATTATGCCAATTGAGGATGTCGTCAAACTTCTTATTCTTAAACATGAACCAGCTGGAAGTTCAGTTGAGAGGGTAATGTTCAGTAAGGCAAAACCCACTGATTTTTGAGCCAACAGAGAAGAGGTGGGCCCAAAAATCTTGGATGATGGGGGAGTTCAAAGAATATGTAAATAACATCCTTAGGGTGCTGGTTATAAGCATGGCAGATAAGGTTAGTGTTGATGCCTATCCTTGAGAGATATGGGGAGGTAGACAACCTACTGAACTGAGCCAGTCATAGGAAAGTTTTGATCTTAAGGGGGGAATTTGATCTTCTATATCCATTGAAAGGCAGCTTTGCGGGTCCTATCTAAGTAAGCTCAGCCATAGCAATAAGAGTATAGGTGCTCTTGCTGGAGAATAAATCGTTCTTACTTAGAACCCATATCAGATTATCAGAAATACTTTTGGTATTATTTGTAAGGGAGCACCTAATATTGAGGATCAAATCCTGGGGACTTTGAAGGGAAAGGTTATTGAAGTTCCAGTTCCCATTATTCCAGACCTCTGCAAAAGTGATCCTAGAGTAGAAGATGCTAAAAGGATCGTATATCAGGTTCCTTAAGGTATCCATATGGGAAATCTACCTATCCATTCATAAATTAACTTTATCACCTTTATGAACTACTCAAAGGTCTTTGTAGAAAACCCCTCCTTGGAGAATATTTCTCCAAATTCTAGAGGGCCTCTTTTTGGGAGGAAAGGGGTACCTATCATATTTTATCTTAAAAGTTCAAGCCCAAAAGCTATTGGGATTGTGGTAGAATATCCAGGCTAGGCTGGTAAGCAAGGTGTCATTCCTAATCTTGGCTCTTTGCATGCCTAAACTACCATCAACCTTGGTTTGAGTGATGGTGTCCCAGTTAATCAGGTGAACTTTTT
The DNA here is from genome assembly GCA_030864215.1 of Capsicum pubescens. Taxonomy (NCBI): domain Eukaryota; kingdom Viridiplantae; phylum Streptophyta; class Magnoliopsida; order Solanales; family Solanaceae; genus Capsicum; species Capsicum pubescens. The sequence continues at coordinate 203,925,220 of CM061538.1, read as the reverse complement.
TCTTCTTTATGGTCGTGCCCTAAATGAAATTTCTATGGATCCTATCAATGGAAGAGATAATGGTACTAAGAAGGGAGATGTATTGCATAACATTGGTAGGAATGCTATTGAGAGTGGATTTGGCTAGGGTGACTCTATCGGCCATGCTCAGGAGGTTGGTCTTACAGAAAATGAGTTTGTTGTTAAGGTTGTCAAGGATGAATTGGAAATCCCTATTACAGGGCTTCTTATGGAAGATGGGAAAGACCAAGTACTTCCTAAAGGTGTCATTAATTTGAATGGAGAGGAGATTTGAGAGAGCGTTTGTTTTTAGGTGGACAATTCCTGGAAAAAAATACTTTGGATTTTGAGTGGTTAATTTTCTGGTCTGAGTGGGTGTTAAAGTCTTAGAGGATTTTGATGATTGTTAGATATTTTTTTGGAATGGTTTTAGCAAATAGTGTCAGATCATCAACAAAGAAAAGGTAAAAAATACTAGAACCTCTAGGGCTAATGGTAATAGGGTGACAGTTTAGGATATCAATTTCATGGTCAATACTTCTCGATAGAAGTTACATGCTCATGATAAATAGGTAGAGGATATAGGGTCCCTCTATCTGGTACCTCTAGAAGGCTGGAAAAATATAGTCTTCTCACCATTGATGAGGATGGAAATAGAGAAAAAAATAATGCAGAACACTATGAGTGAAGTCAACCTAGGGGGATGTTAAGGAAGTGGTGGTCTTTTCTAATGAAGGACCATTCCAGTCTATCAAAGGCTTTCTCCAGGTTAATTTTAAGGGTCATGTTAGCCAACTTTCCTTTCATCTTATGAAAGTGAAAGATTACCTCTTGGACAATGATAACATTGTATGAGGTTCTCCTATTGTAGAGGAAACTAGATTGACTATGGCTAATGATCTTAGCCAGATGGGGTCTAAGTTTCCAAGCTACGATTTTAGTAATGAGCTAGTATTGGGTGTTGCATAAATTAATTAGCCTAAAGTTACTGAGGCTGGAAGCATGAGTACATTTAGGAATAAGGCATAGATAGGTGGAGTTTACTCTAGCCTCAATGGAACCTGATGGGAAAACCTCAATGCAAAATATAATGAAAGAAGGGCCCATAATGTGCCAATATTTTTGGTACAAAAAGGGGTGAATGCCATCAGGCCCAAGGGCCTTATTAGGTTTAAAAGAGAAGAGCATTATCTTAATCTCTTCAGGGAAGAGGAAGTTATCCAGGAGGTCATGGTACTCATTCCGGATGGAGCCTTTGCAGAAAGGATTGGCTTGACAAAATATGAAGGGTGAGGAATGATCAGTCCTTAACAGGAAGTTATAGAAGGAGAGAATAGGATTTGATGGCTTCATGAGTGAAAATACAGTTACTATTTTCTTTCTTCAGAGCGTCGATCATATTCCTTCTCCTCATGTTCAGGGTGGTAGTGTGGAAAAATCTAGTGTTTGAGTCTCCCTCATCTAGCCAGGTGATTCTAGAATTAAGTCTCCAGAATTCATGCTCTTGTTTGAGCATAAGACTAAAGTACTTGGTGAGATTTTTTTCCAGATCCTAAAGGAAATAACTAAAAGGGTAATTAGCTGATTTTTGGATTCTTATTAACCTATAAGGTATTTATTTCTTTTTATGAAAGATGTTACCAAAGGTTACTCTATTTCAAGTCTTGACCTGAGATTTAAAAATGGTTATGACCTCAGAGAGAGGGATGTTAGGATCAAAGGAGTTCTTTACCACTTGAATGAAACTAGGGTGAGAGAACCACATGGATTCTACCCTAAAAGATTTGTCAGGTCTTGGAGGAGGTCTTTGAAGATTCACCAGGAGTGGACAGTGATCAAAATGGGTTCTAGGTAAGTGGTTAATGGTGGATTCAGGAAACAAGTGAAGCTATGCTTCATTGGCAAGGCATCTATCTAATCTTTCAAGAATGAGGCCTCTCCTATTCCTGTATCTTTTAATGATCCAAGTGAATTTACTGTCCTTGTACCTAAGATCAACAAGGTTGCACTGATTGATGCAGTTTCAGAAGGCATTAACTCTAGTATTGTTAATCCAGTTCCCTCCAAACTTCTCAAAAGCCCTAAGGACTTTATTGAAGTCCCCTTCTATGAGCCATGGGGCATTGGGGGTGTCTCTAATAAAGTTGGCAAAAGAAGTAAGGTTATCCCATAGAGATTGTCTAGTTATAAAGTTTGTACTAGCATAGATGGCACTAAAGAACTAAGAAGAGGGATGGTTTGTTACCTTGACAACTACATGGATATCCTGGGAAAAGACAACAATATCCAGGATGTATAGGAAAGCATTGTCCACATGATGACAATTCCACCAGAATTCTGAATTTAACTGTTGTAACTTAGGTTTTTAGAGATAGCTTTGTGATCACTCATTCGGGTTTCAAGTAGAGCAAGAAGGGTGGTTCTATGGATGTTGACCATGGCTTGGAAATGCCTTCTGAACTTGGCATTGTTAGCCTCCAACATTCCATACGATTATGTTCATCATGGATTGGACATTCATTTCATGTTGCCCCTCCATTATCCCTTTTCCTCTGTCCAGATCCGAGGGAGTTGCAAACATTGGTTTTTTCCTCTTTCTGGAGGTAGGGCTTGTTTTGGTGGAATAGAAGATTCTTGTTCCTGAAAGATTTATCTCTAGATCAAATTTGTTGAGTTTTAGTGGGAGGAGAATTAGAAGAAGCTCACTAATAAGGTCCTCAAATAGATGAGAGCAAGGTTTTTATACAGTGATGACCTTGGCTTGAGGGACTTCCATGGAGGCAAGTATTTCTTATTTCACGATTGTTCTCCCTTAGAGATTACAATATATTTTCTCTCTCCATTATCTCTATGGATAGTGGAATCAGTGGTTGAGAAAGAGAGATGATTCATTTATTTTTGGGGATTTGGGGGATCCCCAGAGCTCTTCACAAAAATTGGGCCCTCTGCCAGAAGACTTGGCATTTTAGGAGGGAAAAATTGTAGACTCCGACTTGTGTTTGTCAGTTCCGCAGAGATCATTTCTTGAAACCAATTTGTTGGATCGACTCTGGCTGAAGATGCCTAACATGGTGGTCATCCATACATTTTGGCCTTAATTGGACAGACCCTGATTTAGTCCCTCCCTTACTATTTATGCTAGGTAATGAGGGTCCTGAATAAGTAGAGTGATTGTCCTCCCCTCCACTCAGAGTTTTAGAGAGAACATGCTGGGACAAACATATCTCCAACCAAGATATTGGATAATGGTTTGCTTCCAGGGGTTTAGTGGAATAAATCAGTGATGGAAGTTGGTTTTGGCTCGAAGATGCCATTGAGAGAAGAGGGAAAAGTGAGGAAATTTGGAGTGGGAGTAGGATGACTAGCTGATTTAGAAATGATGGCATTTGGAATATTAAAAGTAATAGTAACTGATTGGCTGACTGTATGGCTTCCATCATTACTGATGAGGCCTACAGTAAGAGGACGACAATTGAAAAAAACAACCTCAGATTTGTGACTGATGTGCGCCGACAAAGCACAATTAGAAAACCCTAGCATTTGGATATCAGAGGTGAGGAGAGAGAGATGTTAGGTTACCTTTCCAACTCAACAGTTGGCAGTATATATCCTAAAATAGGGGATTTTGGGTTAGGTTGGGCTATGTTGGCCTTAATAATATTTGGGTCCCTGGAGTGGACATCTGATTGACTCCGTTGGCCCAAGTTATCATCTAAAGGCCCAATGTTGATGGGACTTTTCCTGTTAATCAGCTGAGTAATATCATTAGGCCAAGTATGGTCTTGGGTCTTGGAAGAACCTGATTCACCATTAAGGATGATTCCACTGGACCCCAAACCCTCTTTCTCCATCGTACCAAAAAGGGTATCAAGAAGAGATATCGCTACATAACTGGAAATAAGGGGTTCAAGAAACTTACTTGTTCCTGCATTGAACCTTTTTACCTTTACATTTGGGGTCGAAGATTTACCTCCTTACGATTGTTTCGCTTAATCTTTTTTTCTTCTGATTGAATGATACCCTTTTTAATCCCTCTTCACGAGGATGATGAGGATCAAGATTGGATTGACGAGCCGCGTTATCCTACTTCTCCTTCATTGTGCGATGGCTTAAGGTGTGGCTCAGTCTACTGCAAGTGTTGACACCTAAGTTTTGCCCTTCGCGACTAAGTTTAATTTCGAGTTTCTTCAATTTTAAATAAAATTAATATATTTATTTTATCTGTATAAAAAACTTTCAAAGTATTTATCAGGGTAATTTTGACATTTTAAGTAATGATTATATATTTTTGTATTCGCATATACGAAATCGTATAATTTTGTTACTTAAATATTTTTTACGAAAATTAAATTTTAAATCAAGGATTTTCTTGAAAATTAATTCAAATGGTTAAATTTTTTATTCAAATATAATTTGTTCTCAAAATAATTTATTTGAAAAAAATATTTGTTTAATTTTATTAGATAAAGAAGCTCGGATTTAAACGAGGCATTGATTCGTATCAAATTTCAAATTAATTTAGCCAATTTGTTAAATTTGACCATAGTTGAAATTAAATTGCCATAATTGCAATGCAATTGGCCAATTAATTTTTAACTTGGCCGAAAATTAAATAAAATTGGCTAACTCCAAGTTTAATTGGGTTATTTATTTATTAATGACCCAAAACCCTTCTACCCATTATTAATTAGCCTAAACCATTCGATCCAGTAACCAACAGTGGCCCAACTCCCTTCAGCTCATAACAACAACATTAGCCCAACAACACTTCACCCTACCCGGACCAACTTTCCTTTCCCCTTTACCTTCAACAAAACAACGTACAATGTTGTACAACCGACACACATCAACAACTTTCAACAGAAAAAACAATCGACAACAACAACAGCAATACACAACGTACCATTGTAGCAACAGCTCAATAACGTTCAAATTTCGTACGAGTTCCAGCTCAGCTTGTTCCAATTTTTGAAATTCAAAACTCAACTCGTTTTTCCTTCTTTACCCCTCTGATTTTCTCCTACAACAACTCCAAAATTCACTATAAATACCCACTCATGTAGAGAGAAAAGGGAGATTCTTTGGAGAAAAATTGGAGATTTTGGAGGAGCATTCCTCTAATCCCACGTAACCAAAGGATTCAAGAAGGAATTCTATCAAAAAATTGATTCCGACGAAAAAAATAAGTTTCAACGAGTCAAAATTTACATTGGAAGTCTGTCGTCAAGGCCCGTCGCCCCAGTTCCTGCCCCAGAAAAGGTAAATCGTTCATTTTGTTTTGTTTTCCCTTTTCGGCCTCATTTTGTTTTTGGATTTTACAATTAGTAATTTGTCTGATTATTGGACTGTAATGACCCTCACGGTCATTTTTCTTGTTCTCATATATTTTCGGTATCTAGAGATTTTTTTATAAGTCGCCCCAAGTTATTATTGACTTGTTGGGACTGATAGTTCAGTTTCCAGACAGTTTGTTTCAGAATTTTGGTAACATCTAATATAATGTGAAATATTTGATTTAAATTGTCATTTGGTAAAAATATAATTTAGTACTTTTCTAAAATATTTTGATATTGGTAAAATTCTTTAAGTGGTGATATATTTATATTACTTTATAGTAGCTTTTATAATCTATTAATATTTTAAGCGGAGATAGTAAATCTAGAAATATTAAAATATTATTATTATTATATAATAGAGGTTTTATTAGAAATAACTTTTTATTAATTATGCTATATTCAAAATATTATATTTATTTTACCATGAAATTATGCGATACCCAAATAAATATAAAATAAAGGAACACCTCTCCACGTGGAATTTATGTAGAATGACACCAAATGGAGAGGTGTAATGATATTGGTACTATAGTGTCCAGTCACCATAACATGAATGTTAGTAGACACTTTCTTACATATATATATCAAATTCATTCACATTTTTTGAAGTTTAAAGAAAAAAGAAACATTCTGCTTCTCTGTAACTTTTTCACAAAAGTTGTTATTGATGAAATTTTTATTCCATGCTTGATTTCCTCACGAAGTAAAATTTTTAAGATACTGCTATATTTATTCAATCCGGATTCTAGCGAGACACTACTCGAAGGCTTCTTATAGGGTTTTTCAGCTTTGGCGTCCAGGTAGGCTAGGCTTACCCTACTTTTAGATTGGCTTATATACTGAAATTGTGAACTATTATGATAGCTTTGGATAAGTGCTTGTAGTTGCGTATCATTTGATATACATAACATGCCTTATATACTCGGATTAGGACTCCGTTTTAGTAGATTTTGGTATTTTATCTTTTAATATAATATAGCATCTATCACTTTAGGATGTGAAATTAAATTACAAAACCTTGAATTTGCCCCTTTTTAATTAAGATTTGTGAATGATTATTTAGACGTATTTTAGCTTCGATTCAGGTTCAACATATATTTTATTTCTGTCATTGATTGTGAGCTCTTGTATCATATTGATATTGTTATGATATGGTATGGATTTTAATATTACCATTGGGTATGGTTACTATGAGTTCTGGTTCGAGTCCGGCGTCTGATTATTATTGTTACTATGAGTTTCGGTTCGAGTCTGGTATCTGATTATGGTTGTGGTACCTTTGAGTTCCGGTTCGAGCCCGACATCTGATTATGAGTTCTATATATGTGGCCTATCGTTATTACCCACTATGTCCGGTTCGAATCCAGCACGTTTCCTCTTGTTATTATCCATCACTACCGATTTGAGTCCGGTGTCTGGGCTCTCGTTACTACCCATTGGTGCCGGTTCAAGTCCGGTGCACATCTGGGTGACTATCATGATTTCTTGGGATTGGCTCAGTTACAGATTATTTACGTTTATTTTCTTTAATTGCTACTTGTGTGTCCTACCGACTTATGAGAGTACGATTGGGTTAATTGTTTTCTTCAGTGTGCCTAGCGGGCTTATGGGGGACCAGTTAGGTTATGTTATGTGTCTAGTGGGCTTATAGAGGCCCAGTTAGGTTATGTTTGATTTGTCTATAATTACTGCGTTATTTATTTTTTGTATCGCTTACATTTATTCCTTTATCTTATTGGCGTAGCTTGACAGTTGTTTACCTTTCTGTCCCTTTTTAATGTTGATTTAGATTAGACCCTCACATTGTAGTTATACCTTTTTTGTATTGAGCTCAGTCGGCCGATGATGCCTATTGAGTACCCGTGGCTTTGGTACTCATACTACACTTCTGCATCTTTTCTCTGATGCAGATCCGAGCAGTAGTAGCCGACATTGACGTAATTCCTACCTTCCAGTATTGATTCGGAGCAAAGTGAGCTTACTGTCGTTCGAGGCTGATCCTTCTCAATCTACTCCCGTTTAGTCTTTTGTACTCGAGACTGCTTGTGTATATTGGGTATATATTTTGGGATTCTGTCTAGTACTCTAGGTATATTTTAGTAGTGGCTCTAGTATCAACCTTATCAGGTCTTGGGAGGGATTCTTTTGTGTAGTTGGTCATTTTTCTTTCCTCGTTTTAGTATATAAGAAATGTTTACTTTCTATTTGTTACTTTTTATTACTATTGCTATCATTATACGCGATCTTTTCTAATTTCTGCCTATTAGCCCGTTACCTATTATTCCGGGCTATGGCTTGGCTTGGCTTGCCTACTTGGGGGATATGGTATGCACCATCACGACTTGAGAAATTGAGTCGTGACACGGACTTTGCATAATTTTGATCTCGTTTGCACTAATGTGTTATAATATTGTTAAGAGTTTGGTGAAACTGGGAGTTCGTGTGATTACCATTGTGTCTTTGGTTTTAAGGTTTGAATATTGTATCAACTACTCTTGTTTTATTTAGTGATGTTTCATAATTAGAACCTTGTTTTGGAATCATCAAGTGGTTAAATGATGACATTTGAGGTTTAGTAGTGTTTGAAAGGGGTCGGTAGAGTTATCATTGTAATTTGCTTGATGTTTAGGTGTATTTGACTAAATAAATAGCTGATGTATTGGTATTATGTGCAGCATATGTGTGTCCTAGTGTTTATTTGTGGAACCTTAAATTTGACTATATTTTGCGTGCTACTTACTCATCCTTTGGATGTTGAACTGAATATCGTGAAAGTGCTTGCGTAAGATTAGTTCGAGTCCCTTTATGTGTTTTCCTCTTCATATTTAGTCGCTTCTTTGATACATTGTGTTTTGGGTGAGATTGAACGTCAATTCCCCCTTTTGTTGCGAGTGGATTAGAAAAGGAGAAGAAGAGATTAGAATTAGTCGAGCCCTCAAGAGAACTTCGAGTATATTAACTTGGTTTCTTCTAATTCTCCTAAAGCCCAAGACCTTCCGTCACCTTTTGAACTCTATGGCCAGAATTATCTCAACACGTTTTTTTCTCTTTGTTAAGTTTGATGTATGTAGTAACCAAAGAAAAGCCTCTTTTTAATGTAAAAGTGTTTCTACCTCTTCATCACATATTGTTTCACTTTGTTTAAACACCAAATAGTCAATTTTTTTTAAAAATTGCATATTAATATGTCGTTTCCAGATTGTTTTTCCAGTGGTTTGTATTATGACTTTGGTGACATCATTTTCATATGTTGGTGTGTGTTGGTTTCCTTTCCATCTTAAATATTTTGTGCAATTCTTATTTAGCTAGACACTGATCCTTATTTTCTTTTGGCATGAACTTCCCCGCGATGAGTCCAAGTGGACTTCTCCTGCGTTTCCTTCAAGTCCAACTCCACGCCAAGTCCCAAACGGACTGATACAGTATTGGTATACAGAGATATACGCAGTGTGAAGGCTGGTATACGAGTGGTATAGGTTGAAAATGAGCAAAGGAAGATGGTGATACAGCTGGGGGACTAAAGTTATGTATTAAAGACTGAATAACAGTCATATATACACTAGATATACACAAAAAATTTGGGAAAAAGGAGCAACAGTATACAGTTGATATACGTAAAACATATAATTAAAATATTTCGTAATTTCTCTTAAAATAATTATGAGCTAAGTAGAATTTTCTCAAATTAGAATATTCCTTAATTTTTTTATTTTATTTTATTTATTTTTTTTCTCTATCAAATTCTAATTTATTGCGACTATTCATGAATTAAGTAAAAATATTTCTTTTTCTGTAATTTTTCTCAAAAATTAATCAGGAACTAAGCGAAATATTTTATATTTTTCTTCGAAATTAATAATGAATTAAGCGAAACATGTTGTAACTTTTTTTTCTAATACAAGTAGAATGTTTCTCGTTTGAATAAACAAATGTCAATTTTAAATATATAAATAAATGATTTCAAAAAAGCAACCCTTTCACAAAGTTAGTCACCCTTTTAAGTTAGTTAAAGAATGATCTTTTGGTGAACCATTTTTAAACGGACGCTCTTAAGTGCCTTAAAAATCTTCTTAGGGCGTTAATTGAACTTTACTCAGTTTCTCTCATTCAAAGATTTATTTTTGTTTTTAAATCTTTGAAATTTCATTAAGTTTTCTTGATATTTTTCTATAAAAATCAAGTGGCGACTCTCTAAATTTCTCAAAATTATTTCGAAAACTTCTTGAATTTTGAAATAGTTTTTTTTTAGGGTCAAAAACATTTTCTTTTAAATTAAATTCGAAAAGGGATAAAACAGAAATGGCGACTCTACTGGGGATGTATATAGGTTCTAACCAAAAGTAATATTTCTAACTTGTTGTGGCTAATTATTACGTTCTTATTTGTTTAAATTTCATATAAACTGTCATTCTGTTCATAATCATCCATTCGGAAAAATTAACACAGTCACACGTGAGGTGTGTTTCGCGCACCCGCAAACTTTTTTCAAATTTCAAATTCTAGGAGAATTGGTGTATGCGCGGTGTGTACGGATTTTTTTCTGTGTGACCGCGTAGCCTTCTCACTCAAGTTGTCCACTCGGGAACCTTGTGTCTAGCAAGCCAAATCTTAGAAGAACTTAAGATAGAGCTTCTCCGAATATAGGCCATGCATGCATAAGCCTTAGGTGGTTTGACCCAAGGTGTCATTTCACGAATTTAGGAAACATCCTTTTGTCAAATGGATTTATGACCCGACGACAACCGCTCATATTATGTGCATATGATAATGATAAGCAAATCCAACCTAATTGTGATACCGCGAGTTTGGAAAACGTGTACTTATGTTATTATATTTACTTTTAGGATGGATTTAGTTTCCCAAGTGCCCAAGATTAGAATGGTCAAAGGTGTTCTACACAAGTTGAGGATATGATGGAAAAATTTTGACTCGACTGAAAAATTAGTGATCACCAGGAAATTGGGGTTCCTCCCTACACTCTTCAAGATATCCCCTGACAAGCATGTGGTTAGAGCATTGATTCCATTTTGGGACCAGATCGAGTTGTCTTTGCATTCAAAGACTTTGAACTCACCCCCACACTAGAGGAGATCTATTCTTCACTAATTTGAAGTATCAAGGGAGAGGTCAGATCATCCCGCACAGTCAATCTGGAAAGAAATTTCTTTGGTACTTGGGATTAAAGAACATGGATGAACTTTGTTGCTTCAAAAATAACTGGGTGTCTTTGAATTATTTGTACGAGAGATACAGTCATTGATAAGTCGTCAATTTGATAACTTACTAGCATTTTTAAGCCTAAACTATCACACTTTTTATTGATTTGTTGTTACTTTCTTACTTAATGCTCATCTGTGTAGGTAAAAGTGAAATGAGAAGATAAGCAAGAAAACTTGATAAAAATGAGCTAAGGAGAAGGTGAAAGAGAAGAAATGTGAGCAAAAAGAATAAAAGTTGAACTGCAGGCCTAAAAATCGACCCTCAGTTACTGCGATCGCGGCTTGAGGGTCGCGATCATATCCAGTCAACAAGTCAGCATGAGGGTGATCGCGATATGACTACCACAATCGCGAAAGTCATGAACACGTTCAAGAAATGGGGATCACAGTTGAGCAGAAAAACTTTAAGGGCCAAATTGTAATTCGCTTAAAGAGACCAAGAGCAAGGTGACATTTTTGTAATATTTTCCACATGTGGAATTGTGGATAATTTAGGGATTATATAGATCATTCTCATCCATCTTTTATCTTCGTCCATATTTCACATTATTCTATTTATAGTTTAGGGTTTTGTAATTTTCTTGAAGCTTGGTGCCTAAATTTGTACTAATTTGAGCTAAGACTTAATTAGAGAAACTCCAAAGAGTGGATTTGGGATCTTTCATTGAAGATTCATTAGAGCTTAAAGTGTGGTTTTCCTTATCTTTATTTTTAATAAATAACTTTGATGGAAGTTTTGATTTATTTGTGTTTATTATGTGTATCATTTGCTAGATTTATCTCTTGGGGTTATGTTTGAATATGATGCAAGTGTGAATGGGTAGTGATATACTTGTGTAAATTCTAGTATTTTGATTGTGGGTTCTACTATTGCTTGATTAACTTGGTTGGAATTTGTGGGTGAAAGCCCCAAATACCCAAATGGGTTTGATGGATGAAAACCACAAACTCTTGAAAGATCAAACTATCCTAGAAAGAGGGGTTTGGGTGAATTTTAGGAACCTACATCATCCTTGAAAGAGGAATGTGGGAACCAAGGCAATAGTAGACAATTAATGGCGTAGTTGGCTAATTTTTGCTATCTTAGAAATAAGGGTGATTATGAGGTTGACTATACCTTGGGTACCATCTTAGAAATAGGGGTGCCTAATTGAGGTTTTGGGTGGTTTTAATTTCCACACTCATTAGGTACTCGAAAGGGTCAATGAGTGACATGTTTGAGGTTTTATTGAAAAATAACCTCAAAGACTTTAAACCTAGCCTACTGCATCATCATCTATTTGAATTTGCACTAAATCATCATGTTCTCATGCATAGGTTGCCCCTAGGAAAACATAACCCATGATCCATACCTAATTGTTACACTCTAATTATTCTTAGTCTCAAATTAGTCCCTTAGAAGACCAAGAATTACCTTCATATTTGAAAACATAAAAAAAACCCAAACCATTTTGTACTATAGGTTTAAATTTAGTTAGTAGCTCTTATTTCAAACCTACTCAATCGCCACTCACATTGTTCCTCGTGGATCCAACCCCGACTCTTTTTGGGTAAATATATTGACAAGGACCGCCTTTCACTCAAATTGACGTGTAAGTTGAGCATTATAAAAAATGGTGCCGTTGCTGAGGAACAATTTGGTATTTTGAGTTAGTTTGAAATTTTAGCTTACTTTCTTTGATTCAAACTTGTAAATATTTGCTTGTTATTTTCTTTTGTCTCTTGTTTTAGGTAGATTTTTTGTTTTAGTTAGGTAGATTTTTAGTTTTGTTTAAGTGATACTATGTCACCTTGGAATGAATATGATTTTGGTAGTTGTAAATCCTATTTGGATGATCCATGTCCATATTGTGATGGATCCCACTTTCAGTGTAATTATAGCTATGCTTCCCATGAAGAGATGTGTGCACCATCTCGACCCTATTGGGAGTATGATTGTTCCTTATGTGGTGGTCGAGATGGACATTGGAGCCATTGTCCAAATGCCCCTTCCCCCCGTTATGCTAACCCGGTTTCTAGTTCTTCTTATGACTTTGATAGGTTTTATGAGAAAGAAAGGGAGGAACGAAGCACGGTAAAAAGTGGCATTGAAGCAATGGTTCAACGTATAGTGGAGTTGACAACAACGATGAATGAGGAAGCAACTCTTATACTCAAGTCATTTGGAGAGGAAAATAAGAATATAGAAGACGTGGGCATGGAAGTTAATCCATCAAACACCACAACCATGCCTACTTTTCTAAATGAGCTTGATATTAAAGAATCCTCGATGATTTCTCAACAAGCCAAACCAATCATGAAAGAAGATGCCAAAGATGAGGAAATGGTACTAGAGTCGAAAGAAGAAATCAAGCACAATCCTTGTGAAGACTCTAGTCCATTTCGGGGTAAAGATACTAATAAGAATGCTATTATGGAATTGAGGGATAGTCCTCATTCGAACTATTTTTCAACATGTGCTTGGAGGATGTGATGAAAGTACACCTACCCAAGCAAAAGATGTGTTTTAAGGATGAGGAGCAAAATTCTTATATTTTGGAGTTTTTCATTCAAAAAGAGCAAAATTAAGCCCCCCACTTGAAGGTCAATAAAGGCAAAATTCATTGTGAAACAAGGGGATTGTTGATGTTCTCATCGATACACAACGAGCATATTCAAAAATTTGATATGAAATTGGGTAAAATATTCAAGTCTTCAAAGTGGCGAGATAAAGCAAGTGTCGTTGTGTCCTTACCTTGATCCATAGACATTCCTTCCCATACCTTAAACCTTGAAGGATATATTTCAGTCACTTGATCCATATATATTCCTTCCCACACCTTAAACCTTCATCTTTACCCGCAAGACCATGGTGATTCCAAACTAGGTAAGTCTACATTAGTGGTGAAAAATGCAAAGGGCAAGCCTATGATTCTACTCATTGTACTTGAATTTCTTTGCAAGAGTGAGTGTGAGTTCTTTTATTATTTGAGTTTCTTTAGAAATTTCAATGTCTTTTGTGTGTGTGGAGCTAACTCTTGCTTATGAGCGACATCAATACTTTGTTTTAGAGGGTGAAATCTTACTCTCGATTTGGGTAAATGGGTGAAGTAAGTTGCATTGTGAAGATTGAGTATTTTTTTGAAGATTTTGTGTATCATCTTAAGATGCTTTGTTGATTTGGAAGATCCATTTGATACAAACTTATGTACTTTTTTATAATATGTGCTTATTGAAAAATTTTGGTTTACTTGTTGCCATGCCATGTTTGAAAAGTCTTTGTAGAGCTTTGCTAGCTTAGTCCATTAGTATAGTTTTCTTTTGGATGGAATTGAATTAAATACCCTATTAAATACCCTATATTGTTGAATTGTTCTTGGTTGCTTGAGGACAAGATAGTTATAAGCTATTCAAGAAGGAGTTCACTTGCACTTCTACCCATTGGTGGGCTAGACGCCCGATTGCATTTGACATTGCCTTGCTAGGGGACTTTGGTATTTCCACAAGAATATGGAAAGATCAGTACTTGCATATGTTTTGTGGCTCAAGCACTTTTAAAGGAGTTGATGGCGCAGAAATTACCTTGGTTCCTATGATCTTGGTGGAAATATTTTGCACAATTAAAAAGTGTTAAAGGGATGAAACACGGTTCTTTGAAGGTTGCAATCTCCTTCTGCAGATGTGGGCAAAAGAGCATTTCTATAAGCGTGAAAATATGACTGACATAATATTTAGCGCTTTACATAAGATCGACACTCATAATGACAGAATGAGGAGGTTCGTTTCCCCGCTTGGCACCGATGATTGGTTTGAATTTAGCCTTTCGTACCAATGACCAAATCCAGTGGAGATACCCACTACTGTTATGTTCCATGGCTTACATACGGTACAGGGGACTTTATTATATTAAGCTTATCGGGTTAAGAGGTCTACAACCATATGCACCAGTGTGTGTACTCTTACAATTTGGTCAGACAGATCATTCCTCTCCAAGCAAATATATGAGCTTCAGAAGTCCTTTTTGGACCAGACTTTAGAGTTCCTATGGCCAGTCAAATTCTTCATGAATAGAGTAAAATTCTTACAATAGAGGTGAGATGCGGACCAATAGAGTGTATGCCAGAATAACAGATATGGGTTCAAGAATATTGTGGCAATATAAAACCCAGTTCAGAAGGGGAACAAGATTTTGAGGATGTTGGGATGACTATTTGGATAAGGAATTTTACTTGGAACCACAACGATCACCCCTGAAATGTGGGCTCAAATCTCCAACATAATGCAATATTTGGAAAATGCGGGTGCGGGGCCCAATAATATTGGGGCATCATCTTCACGTCCTCCACCAGCATGATCAGGAATAGGGTCTAGGCTAAGTTTTAGGATTGTCTTTTTTCATGTATTTTGATTTTATTTCGTATCGTTGTACTCGATTAATATTTCAATAAAACTTGGAACTTTTATTTCCAAACTCAATGTTTATCTCAAATTAATGACTTGGATTAATTTATCATAATCTCAATTACTTGACGCTAGACCAACCCTTGGCCCAAAAGGGTCACCCAACTAGGACACGCTATTCACTATTCTATTCTTTGTGTGATATAATTATCTTATGTGATATAACTGTTTATGTGTTATATGCATTGTTGAATCAAAGGTGAATTGATCTACTCTTCAATAAGGTTTTAGAAACCCTCTAGGTAGAAATGTACGCGACTATCCAAAGTCCGCCCAAAATATTCCAAGTCTCTAAGTCTCTCAGAAAGTCCTCAACCATCCTTATTAATTTGAACTACGTATAACCTGATTTCTCCTTTGTGAGATACGTAGGTAGCCTTTCGGACTGACCTCTATACTTTAAAATTATTATATCTTATTTTGTCGAGGAAAGTATTACAAGTCCAAAATCAGTAGACTTGGCACACATCTTGTTAAGACCCATTATCCAAAAATCCATGGACAAAGTCCTGCTCATTAATTTCTTTCGAGTCAATACCCATCCGTGGATCAATTTACCTAAGATGAAAGCAACTTTATGTGCTTACTTTATGTCGGATGTCTTGCATTACTTTCCACTAATGGGATCTAACATATTTGTCTTTTGAGTTGTTTTTACTTTAAAAGGTAAACAAGTAAGTAGAAATTGATCTGTGTCGACAAAAGTTGGCTGAACATCAATACTTCCAAAGAAGATAAACATTCCTTTCTTGATTGCTGCTTAGTTGTTGAAGAGGAAGGAATGACTGGTAATAGTCATAAAAAGTCAAAGAGATTACCTCCGCTTTACCAGTCATTTCTTGTATCTGTGAAGCCTACAAGTGATGATCTCGAGGATGGGATAAAGAACTTATTCAAAGAGTGTGATGCGATTATGGAGGATTTCCCTGAGAAGACCGATATAAAAAAAGATAAACCAGGGGAGAAACTATCAAACTGGACTTCCACTCCAATCATGACTCCCCAGTTGAAGTGTAATAATAATTTAAAACCTGCCAATGTCATGTCATATCAAGAGCTAAATGAACTAATCGAAGCGAATTATAAGGAATATGAGAACTTTGATGCAGAAACAATGGCCCCAGAATGATTAATAGAGGAACTAAAAGATTTTGAGGATTGAGAAAAGCCCAACCTAGAAAAAACCGAGATTGTTAATCTAGGTGATGATGGAGAAGTCAAAGAAACTAAAATCAACATTCATCTTGCAGAATCACAGAAAAGAGAACTCGCCAAGTTTCTTAAATCTTAGTCCTATGATGACATGCCAGGATTGAGTATAGATACCATATCATACAGGTTGCCAATTTATCCAATGTTCAATCCCGTGAAGCAAAAGTTATAGAAATTTAAGCCAAATTTGAGTCTGAAAATCAAGAAAGAAGTCACTAAGAAGACCCAAGCCAATGTGGTTGAGGTCATGAAATATTGTACATGGCTAGCCAATATTGTTCCAGTATCGAAGAAAGATGGAAAGGTCAGGATTTGTGTCGATTATAAGGACTTGAACAAAGCCAGTCCTAAAGATAACTTTCCATTACCCAACATCCATATTCTCATTGAAAACTGTGCGAGGCATAAAATACAGTCACTCATGGATTACTTTGTCGGGTATCATTAAATACTGAAGGACAAAGAATATGCAGAGAAAATGACCTCCATCACACCCTGGGCTGTTTATCACTATAGAGTGATGCCCTTCGGTATCAAGAATGTTTGTGATACATATATGAGAGCCATGACAACCATATTTATGATATGATCTTTAAAGATATTGAAGTGTATGTGGGCGATGTGATCATCAAATCTCGCAAGAGTTCGGACCTCTTGGCTTATTTGGGAAAGTTCTTTGATCGGTTACAGAAGTACAATTTGAAGCTGAACCTTACTAAATGTGCTTTTGGGGTGCCGGATGAAAAGCTGTTGGGTTTCATAGTTAGTAGAAGAGGTATTGAGCTCGACCCCTAAAAAATTAAGGCGATCCAAGAACTGCCTCCTCCGAAGATGAAGAAAGAAGTCATGAGTTTCTTAGAGAGATTGAATTACATCAGCAGGTTCATAGCCCAGTCAACGATTATTTGTGAGACAATCCTCAAGATGTTAAAGAAAGATGCAGCAAGTAAATGGACTGAGGAATGACAACGAGCTCTTGACAAAATCAATGATTATCTGTCTACTCCACCAGTACTAGCTCCTACAAGAGAAGGAAGCCCTCTATTGTTGTATCTATCAGTCTCTGACAATTAATTTGGATCTGTTTTAGGGAAACATGATGAAACTAGAAAGAAAGAAAAAGCAATTTATTACTTGAGTAAGAAGTTCACTTCATATGAGGCTCGTTACATATTATTGGAAAGAACGTGTTGTGGATTGACCTAGGTGGCCCAGAAGCTGAGACATTACCTGACATCTTATACAACGTGTCTCATCTACAGAATGCATCCTCTGAATTATATATTCCAAAAGGCCATGCCTACGTGGAAATTGGCTAAATTACAAATGCTATTGAGTGAGTTCGACATTGTATATGTGACTCAAAAGGCAATCAAAGGGCAGGACCTAGCGGATCATCTAGCAGAAAATCCAGTTGATGAAAAGTATGAGCCACTCCAAACTTATTTCCCAGATAAAGAGGTATTGTTCGTAGGGGAAGACATTGCCGAAATATACCTGGGCTGGAGATTATTCTTTGATGGGGCGGTTAATTTCAAGAGTTCAGGAACAGGGGCTGTCTTAATATCAGAAACTGATCAACATTATCCGGTTACCTCCAAGCTCTGCTTTCCTTGCATCAATAATATGGATGAATATGAGGCTTGTATTCTCGATCTCAGACTGGCAATTAACATGAATATTCGGGAGCTACTATTCATTGGAGATTTTGATCTATTATCTCACCAGGTTCGGGGTGAATGGGCTGTAAAGAAACCTAAAATCATACCATACGTGGAATTGGTACATGAGTTATGCAGAAGATTCAAGGAAGTAGAATTAAAACATATTCCAAGAATACAAATGAGTTTGCCTATGCTTTGTCCACTATATCCTCTATAATTCAACATCCGGATCGAAGTTATATTGATCCATTGGAAATAAATTTGAAAGAGCAACCAAAATATTGCACACAAGTTGAGGCAGAACCAGACGAAAAGCCATGGTACTTCAATAACAAGAGGTATTTGGAAACAAGGGCATACCCAAAAGATTCAACCATCAATCAGAAGAAAACGATTCATAGGATGGCCAATAATTTCTTTTTGAATGAGGAAGTCCTTTACAAAAGGACCCCAGATTTAGGATTTCTGCGATGTGTAGACCCCAAGAAGATCATAAGTGCTAGCTATTTCTGGATGACTATGGAAAGTTACTGTAGCAACATTGTGCAAAAATATCATAAGTGCCAGATACATGGGGATCTGATTCAAGTGCCCCCACACGGACTTCATGTTATGAGCTCGCCCTGGCAATTTGTAGCTTGGGGCATGGATGTCATCGTCCCGATTGAGTCACCAGCTTCTAATGAACAAATTCATTTTAGTTGCTATAGATTACTTTACCAAGTGGGTAGAAGCTCCCTCATATAAGGCAGTAACCAAGAAGGTGGTAACTGATTTTGTCAAGAATAACTTGATTTGCCGATTCGGGATACCCAAATTAATCATCACAGATAATGGAGCAAACTTGAATAGTCATCTGATAAAAGAGATATATGAACAATTCAAGACCACTTATCAAAACTTAACCGTTTATCTCCCTCAAATGAATGGAGCGGTAGAAGCTGCCAACAAGAACATCAAGAAGATCTTAAGAAAAATGGTTGATAGTTATCGATCGTGGCATGACATGCTTCCTTATGCCTTGATGGGATATCGCACAACAGTCAGGACTTCGGCTAGGGAAAATCCTTATACGTTAGTCTATGGGACAGAAGCAGTAATACCCGTTGAAGTTGAAATACTATCTTTAAGAATCATCGAAGAGGCAGGATTGAGTAATGAAGAATGGGTCCGCTCCCGCCATGAACAACTTGTGATGATCGAAGAAAAAAAATGAGCGTCGTATGCCATGGCCAATTATATCAACAACGAATGATTCGTTCTTTCAACAAAAAAGTAAGAGCTCGCACGTTTGAAGTTGGACAATTGGTACTCAAACGCATATTCCCTCACCAAGAGGAGTATAAGGGAAAGTTCGCTCCAAATTGGCAGGGGCCGTATGTAGTCTGCAAAGTGTTATTAGGAGGAGCCTTGATTTTGTTTGAAATGGATTGCCAAAAGTGGACCATGCCAATAAATTTTGATGTAGTAAAGAGATACTATGTTTGACGTGGGGTTTCTTTGTGCTCATTTCCTTGTAATTGCTTTCTCATCTGTAATTATTTTTCGCTTTGTAGCTTTAAAATTCCCTTTCCTTTGATGTATGAACTACGTTTGACCTGAATTCTCGAGATGAGGATACGTAGGCAGCCTATGTCGGCTTCGGTCAACCCCTTAGAAAATTTTATTTATGTCCTCTTAAACTACGTGATGACCTAAATTCCCAGGGACGGGATATATAGGCAGCCTTATTGACTTCAGTCACCCTTTTAGCTATATTTTATTCTCTTTCATTGTAGGAACTACGTTTGACCTGATTCCTATTCAACGGGATACGTAGGCGCCATAATGGCTCGATCATATCACCCCAGGAAATGGAAAGTGGGGTAGAATTTTTGAGAAAAAATCTTTAAAAAAAAATTCATAAGACGAAGATCATCCTCTTGCAAGCCAAATTGAATTTTGAGAGAGATATCAGTAACTGGGGCAAAAATTTTGAGGCAGACCTCAAAATTTCCACCATACTGCACTAAAGAGCTCAAAAATGACAACAAAGATTTCGGTCCAGAAAGAGTAGAGTCAACTTCATAGACCGTCAGCTACCAAGGCTTAACGCCTCAAGCTAGGAATGTTTATTAAAGTTCATATATGATATGACTTAATTGGCAAAGACTCCTTCCAATCTTATAAAAAGATTTTGAAAATTCAACTATGTGTAAAAAATACTTATTTTAAATTAATTTATGCTATGATTTAGCCTTACACCCACCAACTGGGGGAGTCGAAGTAGAAGTCAAAAGATGACAAACACATGAAGAAAATAAGAACCTGATGATGCCAATGACAAAAGCTGAAGACTAAGAAAGTCAACACAGATCAATTTTACTAATAACTAACAATTTTACTGTGGATACAGGTTATCCCAAAGCCAATGAAAACCAACAAAATGCTGATTATTCACCATATTTATTTGGTTTAAAGGAATACAAGAAATCCAAGGAATACAAGAAAGCCAAACATCCCAAGGCCGATAAGAAAGAGCTAGGATGGTTAGGAGCTGAAAATAATTGAGTTTCCCAAAACTAACAGGTTTTCTGTGGTTGCAGGTATCATTAAACGTGGAAAGCAAAATAATGACTTACTCACATCCCCAGAAAATCAAGGATGGATATTTAAAATGGTACATGCAGAAGGTCCAACATGCTAGTGGAATGGTCAAGGTGATGTTTTCCATAATCGATGCACTGTTATTTGAATTCCTCCACATCTTTCTACTACATCATATCATGCCGAGAGGGCCATGCCAAGAGGGTCATGCCGAGAGGGCCATGCCATGAGGGCCATACCGAGAGGGCCATGCCGAGAGGGCCATGCCAAGAGGACCATGTCGTAAGGGTCATAGCCTGAAAACCATATTGCCTTCTCCGAATAGTTTCGAAGAGGCAACAATCTAAGGGCATCTCCATATTGTATTTGATGCCCATGATTGAGTCAAAGTCTTCTATATCCATTGATCACACAAAGGCGAAAGAGTCTATTGTTGAAGGATATTCTTAAGCATTTCCATATATATATCCGATAATCATGCGAAGACAAAAGAGTCTGGCATTGACGGATATTCAAAAGCATCCACATCTGATCAAATCATGCAAAGGCAAAGCAGTCTGGCGTTGAGAGATATTCAACAACTTCAAGTGCATCAATCATCAAAGATAATACAGCATTCAAGAAATATATGGTCCGAAGGATGTTTATAAGTCGCTATCCAAAAACATATAATGTACTAGATTTTTTGAGAATTCGCAATCCGAGGGTCATCTATAAGTCAAATTATTTGAAATAGAATGGTGTGCAAGATTATCTACGAGTTGACAGCCCATGGGTCATCCGTAAGCTGCAACAACATCCTAACCAGATAGTGTGCAAGGTTACCCGAAGATCAATAATTTGAAGGTTATCCTTAAGTCACAACCAAATCCTTATCTAAAAATAAGCAAAATTATTGAAATTGATAGGTCAAAGGGTTATCTATAAGCCGTTTCATATCCAAGATCGATTATGCATAGGATTACCCAAAGACAACTAATTTCAGAGACATCTATAAGTCATATTGTATCCGAGATCGGATAATGTGTAGGACTATATGAGAGCTAGCGATTGGATGGATATTTGTAAATCATCTCTTATCCAAGGTCGGATAATGTGCAAGATTACTCAAAATCTAGCAACTTAAAGGATATTTGTAAATCGCCTTATATCCAGTATCAAATAATACGCAAGATTATCCAAAGATTGACAATTCAAGGGAAATCTATAAGTTGTATCGACACGAAAGATACACAGGACTTACCCAAAATCACATACAAAAGATTATTATCGATAGCTGAAAGGGTTATCATTCCAAATGACAAGCATCATAGGTGATCAAAAGGGTTTCCACATCAATATAAAATTACGAAGTTTCAGGGACCGCTCTATACAAAGTGTCATTGGTGCCCAAAAGGGCTACCCCACTTTGAAGAGAATTTCTAATCGTTAAAACAACTATTTTATCCAATAACCAAAAAGGTTGTTGTGTCGATTATTACAAGAATTTTCTCCTTCCTGACAGGTACATGGAAAGGATGACATCTTTTCAGGTAGCAACTCACGCGGAGACATGGTAAAAAACTATACATCCCTTAGTGAATTATGTTTATCACTAACAGTTTTATTTGAGATGTTGTCGAGAGCATCCGAAAAGGATGAAATCTCAAACCAAAATCACAGGTGCGGACGACTCCAAAAATGATGCAGCACAATGTGGAACTTTTTCTTAGGAGAGAACTGGGACATAGTCCGAAGAGGAATATCAAACTCTTTGGACACGAGCTAAAAGATGACTTCCACCACTATCAAATCACATCCCTATCAGAAGGCATGTGGGTAACTTTGGGATTTTTATTTCAGTTTCACTTTCGGAGTACTTCTAAACTCACACCGAGGGTAACCTTCTCTTTTCTTCAAATCAAAGTGACAACACACTCAGAGTTTGGAAATTATATCCAGGTAAATTATTTCCCATGGATGTGAAGAGATTCACATTCACGGTTAAGAGGTTACAAACTTCTTTTCCGTAACTCAATTGTCTGTCGCTCATCCTAAGCCAAAGATCGTCTTAGCATAAAAGACTATCTTTTCCACCGTTCAAGTTGAACTACATGCAGTCTGATTCCCTGAGTCTTAGGGATATGTAGGCTGAGCTTCATGTGAAAAACTCGACTGCATTCCAACCTCCACCTCAATCCGCTTATTCTCCAGCTTTCAGGTTTCACTAAAATTCAAAATCGGGATAGCTTGTAAATTCTTCAAAAATCATGATTAAAATCAAGCGTTATGAACTATAAGTGGCCTCACTTCTCATGTAATCTGAGGTATGTAGGAAACTCAATACCAGGGTCCGTCCATAACTCCACAAAACTTGTACGAAAATCAACCTCTTTCAGAAATGAATTAATGGTCGGACAAAAATTAGGAATGTCAAACTCAGTTTGCCCAGGGTTACTTGCATCCACCTTACCCAAAGGGAGGGGGTGGTTGTTGACACCTAATTTTTGCGCTCTGCGACTAAGTTTAATTTCGAGTTTCTTCAATTTTAAATAAAATTACAATATTTATTTTATTCGAATAAAAAACTTTTCAAAATATTTATCTGGGTAATTTTGACATTTTAAGTAACGATTATATATTTTTGTATTCGCGTATATGAAATCATATAGTTTTGTTAGTTAAATAATTATTTTATAAAAATTAAATTTTAAATCAAGGGTTATCTTGAAAATTGATTCAAATGGTTAACTTTTTTATTTAAATATAATTTGTTCTCAAAATAATTTATTTGAAAAAAATATTTGTTTAATTTTATTTGATAAAAAGGCTCGAATTTAAACAAGGCTAAAATTCGTATCAAATTTCAAATTAATTTAGCCAATTTGTTAAATTTGGCCATAGTTGAAATTAAATTGGCCACAATTGCAATGCAATTGGCCAATTAATTTTCAACCTGACCGAAAATTAAATAAAATTGGGTAACTCCAACTTTAATTGGGTTATTTATTTATTAAATGACCCAAAACCCTTCTAGCCATTATTAATTAGCCTAAACCATTCGATCCAGTAGCCAACAGTGGCCCAACTCCCTTCAGCTCATAACAAAAATATTATCCCAACAACACTTCACCCTACCCGGCCCAACTTTCGAGTCAATTCCTTATATTGTCACTCAACTTAGCAAAATGTCTCACTAAAGTCATTTATCTTTTTTTATTCCAATAATATCATTCAAGTTTGTGTATTTTCCTTACAAACTAATAATTATTAAAAGTGACTCAAAAAATGACCAAAATAGTCCATCAAGTTTGAAATTTGAATTTAAGTTGTCCTTATTTTTACATGAAATATTAATAGGCCTCCAATTATTTTTACTTTTGTACTTCTTAAATTATTTTTTAATATATTTTATCAATAAGTGCATGATATAATTTAAAATGACACAAATCAAAATATTAAAAATGAATTAAAAAGACAAAGAATGTTAAATTAAAGCTTAAAATCGGTAGTTATATTTTAAATAAAATAAACACGAAGTACAGTTATTGTCCGAATTGGTAAATATATTTAGTTTTTACAGCCAAGTTGACGAGGCGATATAATTTTCTCTGAAATAATATCACAAGATTAATAAAAATAATATTGAAACCTTAAAACATTTTTAAGTTACTAAATGGTTATATAAAAACACCTAATTTTATTTGATAGTGAATGATTGATGTAATTATCATGTATCCTTTAATATGCATTATTTTTTAAAATAAAAATCCTTTAAAATATTTATATATGGTTCTTCTACTAGCTAGAGACCCTAATTTTTCTTTTTGATTTGCAGGAATTCATCGTCTTCTTTATGAATTATAATTTTTTCGACAATAATTTGGAGTAGAAGAAACTAACAACCAACTTGAACTATTTTATCAAAAATAAATATTAATCCTAAAATGAATAAATATAGAATATTATTTTATTATTGAACTCCTAAGTTTTCAAATAAATACAGTACATATAAGCTTATTTCTAACAATTTTAATTGTAATTTTTGGTGGACTTCGTTAGATTTAATATCGCAGTTAGAAGTTGAAAGAAGATTGTACTCACTAAGTTTTATAGTTGAAAGGTTATTGATATTTCGTATTGTTAACTAATAAAAATCATTTAAATTCAAAGTTCAAACTTAAAGGGACTTTTTTGATCATTTTTTTCTAATCTTTTGAGTCACTTTTAGCAATTATTGATTTTTAAGAAAAATGCATAAAGTTCGATGATATTATTGGAACAAAAAAAAAAAGATAAATGACTTTATTGGGATATTTCCCTAAGTTGAGTGACAATATGAGGAATTTACTCCAAAATAACGTACAATGTTGTACAACCAACACACATCAACAACTCTCAACAACAAAAACAAATGAATACAACAACAGCAATACACAGCGTACCACTGTAGCAACAACTCAATGGCGTTCAAATTCCGTACGAGTTCCAGCTCAACTTGTTCCAATTTTTAAAATTCAAAACTCAACTCGTTTTTCATTCCTTACTCCTCCGATTTTCCCCCAAAACAACCCCAAAATTCACTATAAATACCCACTCATGTAGAGAGAAAAGGGAGATTCTTTGGGGGAAAATTGAGGATTTCGGAGGAGCATTCCTCTAATCCTACGTAACCAAAGGATTCAAGAAGGAATTCTATCAAAAAATTGATTCCGACAAAAAAAAATAAGTTTCGACGAGTCAAAATTTACATTAGAAGTCTGTCGTCAAGGCCTGTCGCCCCAGTTCCTGCCCCAGAAAAGTTTAACCATTCATTTTGCTTTGTTTTCCCTTTTCGGCATCATTTTATTTTTGGATTTTACAATTAGTAATTTATCTGATTATTGAACTTTGCATAATTTTGGTCTCGTTTGCACTAATGTGTTATAACATTGTTAAGAGTTTGGTGAAACTGGGAGTTCGTGTGATTACCATTTTGTCTTTGGTTTTAAGGTTTGAATATTGTATCAACTACTCTTGTTTTATTTAGTGATGTTTCATAATTAGAACCTTGTTTTGGAATCATCAAGTGGTTAAATGATGACATTTGAGGTTTAGTAGTGTTTGAAAGGGGTCGATAGAGTTATCATTGTAATTTGCTTGATGTTTAGGTGTATTTGACTAAATAAATAGCTGATGTATTGGTATTATGTGCAGCATATGTGTGTCCTAGTGTTTATTTGTGGAACCTTAAATTTGACTATATTTTGCGTGCTACTTACTCATCCTTTGGATGTTGAACTGAATATCGTGAAAGTGCTTGCGTAAGATTAGTTCGAGTCCCTTTATGTGTTTTCCTCTTCATATTTAGTCGCTTCTTTGATACATTGTGTTTTGGGTGAGATTGAACGTCAATTCCCCCTTTTGTTGCGAGTGGATTAGAAAAGGAGAAGAAGAGATTAGAATTAGTCGAGCCCTCAAGAGAACTTCGAGTATATTAACTTGGTTTCTTCTAATTCTCCTAAAGCCCAAGACCTTCCGTCACCTTTTGAACTCTATGGCCAGAATTATCTCAACACGTTTTTTTCTCTTTGTTAAGTTTGATGTATGTAGTAACCAAAGAAAAGCCTCTTTTTAATGTAAAAGTGTTTCTACCTCTTCATCACATATTGTTTCACTTTGTTTAAACACCAAATAGTCAATTTTTTTTAAAAATTGCATATTAATATGTCGTTTCCAGATTGTTTTTCCAGTGGTTTGTATTATGACTTTGGTGACATCATTTTCATATGTTGGTGTGTGTTGGTTTCCTTTCCATCTTAAATATTTTGTGCAATTCTTATTTAGCTAGACACTGATCCTTATTTTCTTTTGGCATGAACTTCCCCGCGATGAGTCCAAGTGGACTTCTCCTGCGTTTCCTTCAAGTCCAACTCCACGCCAAGTCCCAAACGGACTGATACAGTATTGGTATACAGCGATATACGCAGTGTGAAGGCTGTTATACGAGTGGTATAGGTTGAAAATGAGCAAAGGAAGATGGTGATACAGTTGGGGGACTAAAGTTATGTATTAAAGACTGAATTACAGTCATATATACACTAGATATACACAAACAAATTGGAAAAAAGGAGCAGCAGTATACAGTTGATATACGTAAAAAATAGATAGAAAAAAAAAATTGCTAAGCATTTTATTTTAAAATTGGCATTTGTTTTGTTCATATGATTAATAGTTTATTTGGGTTAAAATAATTTCCTTCAAACCACGAAAATTATTTTTCTCGTAAATTTTTTCATAATTAATAAGATAGTTTTAACATGATATTCCCTTAATATTTTTCAAATGTGTTATTTAGAACGAATTCCCTTAACATGATATTCCCTTAACTCTTTTTTTTTTCAGGAAATACAAACCTATTTCCTTCTTGAGTTCAAGTATGCAACCAACCTAGTTTAAATAGGTTTCTCTTTAATTAAAATATTTCATAATTTCTCTTTAAATAATTATGAGCTAAGTAGAATTTTCTCAAATTAGAATATTCCTTAATTTTTTAATTTCATTTTATTTATTTTTTTTCTCTATCAAATTCTAATTTATTGTGACTAATCATGAATTAAGTAAAAATATGTCTTAGGTAGAATATTTCTTTTTCTGTAATTTTTCTCAAAAATTAATCAGGAACTAAGGGAAGTATTTTATATTTTCTTCGAAATTAATAATGAATTAAGCGAAACATGTTGTAACTTTTTTTTCTAATACAAGTAGAATGTTTCTCGTTTGAATAAACAAATGACAATTTTAAATATATAAATAAATGATTTCATAAAAGCAACCCTTTCGCAAAGTTAGTCACCCTTTTAAGTTAGTTAAAAAATGATCTTTTGGTGAACCATTTTTAAACGGACGCTCTTAAGTGCCTTAAACTTTACTCAGTTTCTCTCATTCAAAGATTTATTTCTGTTTTTAAATTTTAAAAATTTCATTAAGTTTTCTTGATATTTTTCTATAAAAATCAAGTGGCGACTCTCTAAATTTCTCAAAATTATTTCGAAAACTTCTTGAATTTTGAAATAGTTTTTTTTTAGGGTCAAAAACATTTTCTTTTAAATTAAATTCGAAAAGGGATAAAACAGAAATGACGACTCTACTGGGGATGTATCTAGGTTCTAACCAAAAGTAATATTTCTAACTTGTTGTGGCTAGTTAA
Organism: Capsicum pubescens; assembly: GCA_030864215.1. Taxonomy (NCBI): domain Eukaryota; kingdom Viridiplantae; phylum Streptophyta; class Magnoliopsida; order Solanales; family Solanaceae; genus Capsicum; species Capsicum pubescens. The sequence goes on along the minus strand of CM061538.1, from coordinate 203,897,595 downwards.
ATTTCATATAAACTGTCATTCCGTTCATATTTCATCCATTCAGAAAAATTAACACAGTCACACGTACACGTTAGGTGTGTTTCGCGCACCCGCAAACTTCTTTCAAATTTCAAATTCTAGGAGAATTGGTGTATGCGCGGTGTGTCCGAATTTTTTTCTGTGTGACCGCGTAGCCTCCTCACTCGAGTTGTCCACTCGGGAACTTTGTGTCTAGCAAGTCAAATCTTAGAAAAACTTAAGATAGAGCTTCTCCGAATATAGGCCATGCATGCATAAGCCTTAGGTGGTTTGACCCAAGGTGTCATTTCACGAATTTAGGAAACATCCTTTTGTCAAATGGATTTACGACCCGACGACAACCGCTTATATTATGCGCATGTGATAATGATAAACAGATCCAACCTAATTGTGATACCGCGAGTTTGGAAAACGTGTACTTATTTTATTGTATTTACTTGTAGAATGGATTTAGTTCCCCAAGTGCCCATGATTAGAATGTTCGAAGGTGTTCCACACAAGTTGAGGATATGATGGGAAAATTTTGACTCAACTGAAAAATTAGCGATCACCAGAAAATTGCGGTTCTTCCCTACACTCTTCAAGATCTCCCCCGACAAGTATGTGGTTAGAGGATTGATTTCATTTTGGGACCCAGATCAAGTTTTCTTTGCATTCAAAGACTTTGAACTCACCCTCACACTAGAGAAGATCTATTACTTCACTAATTTGAAGTATCAAGGGAGAGGTCAGATCATCCCACACAGTCAGTCAGGAAAGAAATTTCTTTGCTACTTGGGATTAAAGAACACCGATGAACTCCATTTCTTAAAAAATAATTTTGTTTTCTTGGATTATTTGTACGAGAGATACGGTCGTTGATAAGTCGTCAATTTGACAACTTACTAGCATTTTTTACGCCTAAACTATCATGCTTTTCATTGATTTGTTGTTACTTTCTTACTTAATGCTCATTTGTGTAGGTAAAAGTGAAATGAGAAGATGAGCAAGAAAACTTGATAAAAATGAGCTAAAGAGAAGGTGAAAGAGAAGAAATGTGAACAAAAAGAATAAAAGTTAAACTGCAGGCCCAGAATAAAAGACTAATTTTTTCTATCTTAGAAATAAGGGCGATTATGAGGTTGACTATACCTTGGGTACTATCCTAGAAATAAGTGTGCCCAGTTGAGGTTTTGGGTGATTTTAATTGCCACACTCGTTAGTTACTCGAAAGGGTCAATGAGTGACATGTTTGAGGTTTTGTTGAAAACTAACCTCAAAGACTTTAAACCTAGCCTACGACATCATCATCTATTAGAATTTGCACTAAATCATCATATTCTCATGCATAGGTTGCCCCTAGGAAAACCTAACCCATGACCCATTCCTAATTGATAACACTTTAATAATTCTTAGTCTCAAATTAGTCCCTTAGAAGCCCAAAAATTACCTTCATGTTTGAAAACATCAAAAAAACCCAAACCATTTTGTACTATAGGTTTAAATTTAGTTAGTAACTCTTATTTCGAACCAACTCAATCGCCACTCTCATTGTTCCTCGTGGATTCGACCCCGACTATTATTGGGTAAATATATTAACAACGACCGCCTTGCACTCAAATTGACATGTAAGTTGAGCGTTATCAAAAATGGCGCCATTGTCGGGGAATAATTTGGTGTTTTGAGTTAGTTTGATAGTTTAGCTTACTTGCTTTGATTCAAACTTGTAAATATTTGTTTGTTATTTTCTTTTGTTTCTTTTTTAAGGTAGATTTTTTATTTTAGTTAGGTAGATTTTTAGTTTTGTTTAAGTGATACTATGTCATCTTGGAATGAATATGATTTTGGTAGTTGTAAATCCTATTTGGATGATCCATGTCCATATTGTGACGGATCCCACTTTCAGCAAAATTATAGATATACTTTCCGATAAGAGATGTGTGCACCATCTCGATCCTATTGGGAGTATGATTGTTCTTTATGTGGTGGTCGAGATGGACATTGGAGCCATTGTCCAAATGACCCTTCTTCCCATTATGCTAACCCGGTTTCTAGTTCTTCTTATGACTTTGATAGGTCTTATGAGAATGAAAGGGAAGAATGAAGCACGGGAAAAAGTGGCGTTAAAGCAATGCTTCAACGTATATTGGAGTTGACAACAATGACGAAGGAGGAAACAACTCTTATACTCAAGTCATTTGGAGAGGAAAATAAGAAGATAGAAGAAATGGGCATGAAAGTTAATCCTTCAAACACCACAACCATGCCTACTTTTCTAAATGAGCTTGACATTGAACAATCCTCGATGATTTCTCAACAAACCAAACTAATCATGAAAGAAGATGCCAAAGATGAGGAAATGGTACTAGAGTCGAAAGAAGAAATCAAGCACAACCCTTGTGAATACTCTAGTCCATTTTAGGGTAAATATACTAATAGGGATGCTATTCCAAAATTGAGGGATAGTCCTCATTCGAACCATTTTTCAGTATTGTGCTTGGTGGATGTGATGAAAGTATACCTACCCAAGCAAAAGATGTGTTTTGAAGATGAGGAGCAAAATCCATATATTTTGGAGTTTGTCATTCAAAAAGAGCAAAATTAAGTCCCCCACTCGAAGGTCAATAAAGGCAAAATTCAATGTGCAACAAGTGGATTGTTGATGCTCTCATCGATACACAACGAGCCTATTCAGAAATTTGATATGAAGTTGCGTAAGAGATTCAAGTCATCAAAGTGGCGAGATAAAGGAAGTATTGTTGTGTTCTTAATGTGCCTTGAAGATGTATTGATCAAAAGTTGGGCTGAAGTTTCAAATCCTCCAAGTGGAGACATAAATAATCGCTAAAAAATATTGTTCCACGACTTTAACTAAGGTGCTTCTTGGGAGGCAACCCAAAGAATTTTTTTGGGTATTTTCTAATGTTTTTATTCAATTTTAAGCTTATTTTTAGGTGTTTGCAGGTGATAGCATAAGTTGGAAAGGATAAAGGAAAGTTCGAGGGCTCAAAACTATGCCCCGAGCTAATGTTAAGCTAGGATTTCACGCCGAAATGGGTTGTACCAACTTGGACCCATGATGGACATGCTTGAGCAGTCCAAGAATAGGCCAAGAGCATCCTGGACGCAGCTATACTGGCTGGACATGCTTGAGCAGTCCAGGCGCAAACCAGCAGCATATGGGGCGCAGATGGCTTACTGTAACACTGTCTGGACATGCGCTGGACCTACTTCAGCAGACCAGGCGCATTTCAGCCACATCTTGGACGTAGGAAGGCTCAACACGGCTGGGAACAAGCTAGTTTGACCTACGTTGGAGGTTCTTGAGCAGTCCACACGCAGGTCCAACAAAAGGGCACGCAAGTATACTATTCTTTGAGCTGAAATTGCTGAACATTGTGCATGAATTCAAACACAAATGGGCTGTCCTTGGACCTAAAATTGCTCAGCATTTCACTTGTTTTCAACCTCAATTCAAATATGAAAGTTTCTTATTTCAAGAATGCATCACTGGATAATTACATTGGACTTTTCTTCCATCATTTTTCCTCTCTTAAGTAAGCTTACAAGGTATGATTTTTTTGAATTCTCTTTAAAATACCAATGATGATCACATTCCATGAATTCTTTTAGGTTTAATTTTAATTTATTTGAGATTATGTGAGTAGAATATGGTTGTTGGGATAAAAATTTCTGAATGTGTGCCTTGTTTCACATGCTCAAGTGCAAACTCTTGCTCCCATACACTAGTACACACCATGTGTTCGACGAAATACCCACTTATAGTTTGTTTGCTTAATTGAGTGGTGGATGATTTAATTGGGTTAGTATGATTACTAATGGTGTGTTTGGTGATGAATTGGTGCATTGAGCTTGTTCATATGTGTTGTCATTCTATTTTTCAAGATATTACCTTTGATGCGCCCCACATGTTTGTTAAAATATCGATAAGAGAGGAACGCCTTATATGCTTGTAATGGTTAATGTAAACTTTCTTGGGGCATTATGTGATTAATTTTTAGAGCATAATTTTGAGTCCAATTGGTCTTAAATATTGGATCAACGGCGGTTGTTGGTTGAAATTATTGATGAATGTTGCGTCCATGGTTTGATTGATTAATATGCTTCTCATAGAATCCCCGGGTGAAGTCTAAGCAATCCGAGAGTCATGAATGCTTGCCTTTCTCTATGATAGATTGGGTGACATCATTCTTAAGGGTCGTTTGTGTATCTTTTGGTGCCATGAGTGTTTTATGATCTAAATGGCCGATATGTGAAATTGTGAGGAAAGAATCCCATGAAGTGTAATGATAATGTTGCCTTGAATTCACCTAGTTTTTTTATTTAATTGTTTAGGAAGAAGCAAAAGTTCAAAAATTCTTTCCAAATGTCATTGGCAAAAAATAAAATGATTTTGAGAAAAGCCAAATATAGTTTTCTTTGTGAAAAAGATCAAGGATTTTTTTAGCTTTCTTTTGAGTGAGACCATTAAATTCTATTTTTGGCTCTCTTTACAAGGATGAGTCTTTGACTCGGAGTTACTTATTAAGCTCAAATTGGTTGGGAGATTAACTTTTTGCTCTATGAGTACGATGCCATGTGTGGTGAGATTTTTGAATAATTTTTGTACATATGTGTAGTCTAGAACTTGCCCCGAGTGTGTTCAAAGAGAAATCCCAGACAATCTTGGTTTGGTGAATGACCCGAGGCCATTTTTTATCCTTCACATAGACAAAATTCCACCTTAACGTTTTTTCCTAATTAACCCCGTTGAGCCTTTTTGCCCATTTTTACCTCGCTAAAATACCTAATCCCTTTTAAAATCTTTTTTTGGCACTTAACCTCCTTTGATGGATTTAATGATTCAAAGTAATGGAATGTAGGTGAAATTCTAAGCTTGGGGAGGGGGGGTTATGTGATGTGCTAAAATGAGCCAAGAAAGGTATATATATATAAGGTGGTCAAATCATGTGCTTAAGGGACAAGAGACATACTTGATGGTAAAGTTATTTAGCCTAGCCCATAAAATGTGATGAGAAATGAGGCAAATGAGGGGGCTAAGAAGCGCTTAAAGTTAGAACGTCTCTTGAAAAAGCCAAAAAAATGACAAAAAAAAAATGGTGGCTTTGAATTGTTTAGTAAATGCTAATCAAAAAGGTTGAAAAAAATGGGAAATAATTTGAAGGAGAATAAGGTGGAGAGTTTAAAAATTTTGAGGGAAGAAAGGGTTGAGAAATTGCATTAAAGGAGGTATTTTAGTCACTTGATCCATAGATATTCCTTCTCGCACCTTAAACCTTCATCTTTACCCGCAAGACCTTGGTGATTCCGAACTAGGTAAGTCTACATTAGTGGAGAAAAATGCAAAGGGCAAGCCTATGGTTCTACTCATTGTACTTGAATTTCTTTGCGAGAGTGAGTGTGAATTCTTTTATTATTTGAGTTTCTTTAGAAATTTCAATGTCTTTTGTTTGTGTGGAGCTAACTCTTGCTTATGAGCGGCATCAATACTTTGTTGTAGAGGGTAAAATTTTACTCTCGATTTGGGTAAACGGGTGAAGTAAGTTGCATTGTGAATATTGAGAAATTTTTTAAAGATTTTGTGTTTCCTCTTATGATGCTTTGTTGATTTGGAAGATCCACTTGATACAAACTTACATACTTGCTTCATAATATGTGCTTATTGAAAAAGTTTGGTTCACTTGTTGCCATGACATGTTTGAAAAGTATTTGTAGAGCTTTGCTAGCTTAGTCCATTAGTAAAGTTTTCTTTTGGATGAAATTGAGTTAAATAACCTATTAAATACCCTATCTTGTTGAATTGTTCTTGGTTGCTTGAGGACAAGATAGTTATAATCTATTCAAGAAGGAGTTTACTTGCACTTCTACCCATTGGCGGGCTAGACGCCCGATTGCATTTGTCATTGCCTTGCTAAGGGACTTTGGTATTTCCACAAGAATATGGAAAGATCAGTACTTGCATATGTTTTGTGACTCGAGTACTTTTACAGGAGTTGATGGCTCAGAAATTACCTTGGTTCCTATGATCTTGGCAGAAATATTTTGCGCACTTAAAAAGTGTAAAAGTGGTGAAACATGGTTCTTTGAAGGTTGCAATCTCCTTCTGCAGATGTGGGCAAAAAAGAATTTCTATAAGCATGATAATATGACTGAAATAATATTTAACGCTTCACATAAGATCGATACTCATGATGATAGAATGAGGAGGTTCATTTCCCCGCTTGGCACCGATGATTGGTTTGAATTCTTAGCCTTTCTTACCAGTGACCAAATCCAATGGAAATACCCAGTACTGTTATGTTCCATGGCTTACATACAGTATAGAGGACTTTATTATATTGATCTTATCGGTTAACAGGTCTACAACCATATGCCCCGATACGTGTACTCCGACAGTTTGGTCAGACACAAATCATTTCTCTTCGAGCAAATATATGAATTTCGAAAGTCCTTTTTGGACCAGACTTTAGAGTTCCTAGGGCCAGTCAAATTCTGCATAAATGGAGTAACATTTTCACAATAAAGGTGAGATATGGACCAATAGAGTGTAAGCCAGAATACCAAGTATGGGTTTGAGAATATCGTTGCGATATAAAACCCAGTCCAGAAGAGGAACAAGGTTTTGAGGATGTTGGGATGACTATTTGGATGAGGCATTTTTGTCTTAGAACCACAATAATCACCCCTGAAGTGTGGGCTCAAATGTCAAACATAATGCAGTATTTGGAAAATGCAGGTGCAGGGCCCAACAATATTGGGGCATCATATTCACATCCTCCACCAACATGATTGTCACGCCCCAAAATCCCATCGGGCCGGACTGGCACCCGAAGCCGAGAAGGCCCGGGAGAACCCGTTCAAATACCTGTACTTTTACTTACATATCACCAAAAATTTGGACAGCACTTCGTTGCATATAGAAGGGTCTAATTACCTGTATCAGCACAACACGCACAAATATATATATAATACTTGGCCGTCGGGGCCACCACATATACAAATATAACATCACTATATAAACTTCCATGACTTTACCCTTCCTTATATCTACAAAGCCTCTAGGATATACATGACATAACTAGGGTCGGGACAAACCTCCCGCCCACACATAACTCCTGTACAATAACAAAACATAAGGAACCGACTCGGAAAGCTCCGAAGCAAACTGGAGCTCACCAACAATATCTGTATGACCTGGCTCCTATCTATGTTATGTATGAGTTGAAGCACCTGTGCCTGCAGCATGAAATGCAGGTCCCCCGTGAGGGACGTCAGTACGAAATATGTACTGAGTATGTAAAGCTGTAAAATAATCATATGTGATATGGGGGATCAAGAAAATCAGACACAAGTGAATAAATCATAATAGAAGTGAACCACACTTCATAAACACTTTTAGGATCATGTACATTATCATTAATCTGAATTGGGTTCTTGAATTCAAACACATTTGTGGAACGTGATGATAGGCGGATTTACACGCCTATATCAATATATTTTGCCCATATTTTAGCCTAGTTTTGAGAACAAATTATATATTTCATGCACTTTTAGTCCTTTTTCCCGTAAATGAGCTAACGAACATGACTAGGAAAGTTTCAGGTATAAATGATGCAAAATGCAGCATTTTATGGCTAACTTGACGCAAAAAAAAAGCTCACGAATGAAGGAGAAGGAAGTGGGACGCCTAAAGGACCAAAACTGCTGCATGGAAAATCTGTCCCGGGCTAAAACAGCAATTCTGAAGACTTTGGGGACTTACAGACACAAAGCTGGATTTTGACAATGATACATTAACCTAGTGCAATTAGGTTATGTATTTCATTATTTTATGTGGATTATGATAATGTTACCTTAACCTAGTACATTTGGGTTAAGGATTTCATTAGTCTAGTAGGATTTGGTTATTTATTTCATTAGCTTAGTAGGAGTAGGATATGAGTATTATAAATACCCTATCATGCTAGAGATTTATAAAGGGGACATTCATTCATTCAACAATTAATTTTCTTCCATCCCTCTCATCTTCCACTACAAACACTTCTAATCTACTCTTCTATTCTTAAACTCCACAACAAGAGAATCGTTACTTGCTAAGGAATCACGCCTCACGCCTATTACTTGATCTACATGCCATTACTCAATATCGTGATATAATAACAATATCAATCGTGATTTCCTTCGCATTCATGGGTAACTAAACTTCTCTGTTGGGGTTATGGAAGCCGAATGAGTTACTATCTATTGCTGTGAGTTTGTGAGTTCGAGGCACGTATATTGCTTATATCATTATTCTCTTCATCTTAATCTACATTCTTTGCGGTTGCAAACGCAAGAATACTCCAGTCTAACATTTAACTTGTTCGAGAGAAAAGTTATTTGTCTGGAAAAGAGATAATGTCAAGGTAGTAGGACACCCTTTCCTACTAAAAAGCTAGTGCCGTAACTGGACTAACCTCTTGGAGAATTCGTACCGTTAGACACGCTTTAAGCTCGAGAGAGTTAAAGTGAAATAGTCCTTGTTTAGGTCGAGAGACGCTTGGATTTACCATCGACTACAATCCTCTATAAGCAATTGCATGTCAGAATTCTACACACTCATAGCCAATAGAGACGTATACCTCAGAAGGTGGACATAACCCCAACGCTTCAATTCTCATTGTTTACAACCAACGTAACAATCTCTCTCTTTTTACTTTATTATTTTCAGCGTTTGTTTACATTACTTGCAAAACAAGAATCCCCTCTTCTTACGAGACTTGCACCAAAAGTTTAGTAATTTTACTTACTTGTTGGCCAATCTATTCCCTGTGGGATCGACACCCAACCCAGGTTGGGTTCTATATTTGCTAACGACCGCTTTACACTCAAACGAGAGTTGTAGATTGAGCGTTATCAGAACGGTATACATTCGTTCATTTCATTCTTTACAATTATCATTCGCCATTACCTCCTCCTCCCGAACCTCCAACCACCTAACAATAATCAATATTGTACCATACTGTGACCATTAGACTGCCCCCAGTACATATCAACTGTAATCATATCAAGTATCGGGATCGGCCCATGCTAGGCTTAAGCCCCTGAGCTACCACCCACGCGTATATCAAATAACACACATAAGAGATCTTTCCAATAACTTAGTTCAAAAGCTTTTGAGATTATTACATTAGTGTTCATGCCAATATAGTACCTTTGGAACAATGATACATCAATAGGAACCAAGTAATAAACCTTCTATACAATAACGATGTAATAAAGACTCATTGGTATATCAACAATGTGTTTCAGAATCATCAATATCACAACAATGAAATAGGAGCCTTTTGGTATATCAATGAAACATTTTGACACTTTATAGAATGGAAACAACTTCGTTGGTAACGTAGAACAATACATATTTTTGGACAACCTTGGAATCTTACTTGATGGAACATTGGTGTTTTCATGCCAAAGAACATCGTTAGAGTATGCTTTACATACCTCGTTGTAGATTAGGCTACCAATTCAACACAACTTTCCGCCTTTACAAATCACTTATCTACAATGAAATGTTTGGCATCTAGTATTAGCAACCCAACACCACAATTCTCTTTCATAATCCCATACAACCAATATTTGCAAAGCATTCCAAAAACCAACTTGAACAATAGGTTTATGTGTGTATATATATATATAATCATCATTTCAATACCACATCATCACACCAAATCCCTTCACAATTCAACATAATCCAACCATGCACAAGAATAATCCAACATCATTTCCAATCATCTTTCAACAACAATCAAATAACATACTTCTTATGCTCACATGCATATATATACATATCCATATAAATAACACCAACATAATTTACATCCTTACCATAAAATGGCCCTTTTGATTTCGAAGTCCTGTTGGCACAAATAAGGGGTGCTTCTCGAATCCCTCAAGACGGTGAACACAACTACGGAATCAATTTGGATTTTCTACGGTTGAATCACAAGATAATTGGAGTTGAAATTAGGCTAGGGTTTCTTATTCTTCAATAATTTGGATGATAAATGATGGATATGAGGCTAATTATATGTATATAATGACCAATTTTCGTCCATGAGGTGATGGAAAATGACCATATTGCCCTTAAAATTTAAGTAAATCCGAATCTGTCCATGGTGGACTGTTTTGATAGGCTAAAGTAAATCAACCATAACTCTTTGCTCCAATAATGGATTTGGGTGAAACCAATTGCATTAGAAATAAGACTCTCGGGGCTTCTCATCTATATATAGAAGCTCACACAGTTCATTTTGTACAAGGAGTTATGATCGTTTAAAGTCGACCCAAAAATCTGTTTGGCTGCAGTACTTTTGTGTGCAGAAATTTTTTGCACATTTACTGTTCATTGCGTCCACCGTTTTCAAGTTTCGAACATGCTCTCTTATATCCGATACTCATCTGTTTTCAGAAATCTTTATATCGTTGGAAATCTAACTCGATAAACTTCGCATAGAAACTTCGACGAGCAAATTCCGGTATAAATAAAGTCGATTCCTATACACATATAATCAAACTATACACTTGAAACCATCTAAAAATAATCAATACTCATACTTAAACTCATATATACCTAACTTATGATCAATACATATACTCCAACATATATAACCATGGCTAATGCACGTAATTAAGTACGGGGTGTTACAATGATCAGGAATAGGGTCTAGGCTAAGTTTTAGGATTATCTTTTTTCATATATTTTGATCTTATTTCTTATTGTTGTACTCGATTAATATTTCAATAAAACTTGGCACTTTTATTTCCAAACTCAACGTTTGTCTCAAATTAATGACTTGAATTAATTTATCATAATCTCAATTACTTGACGCTAGGCCAACCCTTGGCTCGAAAGGGTCACCCAACTTGGACACACTATTCACTATTCTATTTATTGTGTGATATAATTATCTTATATGATATAACTGTTTATGTGTTATATGCATTATTGAATCAAAGGTGAATTTATCTACTCTTCAATAAGGTTTTAGAAACCCTCTAGGCAGAAATGTACGCGACTATCCAAAGTCCGCCCAAAATATTCCAGGTTTCTAAGTCTCTCAGAAAGTCCTTAACCATCCTCATTAATTTGAACTACGAATGACCTGATTTCTCCTTTGTGAGATACGTAGGCAGCCTTTCGGCCTGACCTCTATACTTTAAAATTATTATATCTCATTTTGTTGAGGAAATTCATACAAGTCCAAAATCAGTAGACTTGAAACACATCTTGTTAAGACCCATTTATCCAAAAATCGATGGACAAAGTCTTGCTCGTTAATTTTTTTTGAGTCAATACCCATCTGTGGATCTATTTACCTAAGATGAAAGAAACTTTATGTGCTTACTTTATGTCGGATGTCTTGCATTACTTGCCACTAATGGGGTCTAACATATTTGTCTTTTGAGTTGTTTTTACTTTAAAAAGTAAACAAGTAAGTAGAAATTGATCTGTGTCGACAAAAGTTGGCTGAACATCAATACTTCCAAAGCAGATAAACATTCATTTATTGATTGCTGCTTAGTTGTTAAAGAGGAAGAAATGACTGTTAATAGTGTGAAAAGGAAAAGAGATTACCTCTGCTCTACCAGTCATTTTCTGTATCTGTGAAGCCTACAAGCGATGGTCTCGAGGATGGAATAAAGAACTTGTTCGAAGAGTGTGATGCCATTATGAAGGATTTACCTGAGAAGACCGAGATAAAAAAAGATGAACCAGGGGAGAAGCTATCAAACTGGACTTCCACTCCAATCATGACTCCCCAGTTGAAGTGTAATAATAATTTAAAACCTGCCAATGTCATGTCATGTCAAGAGCTAAATGAACAAGTCGAAGCAAATTATGAGGAATGGGAGAACTTTGATGAAGAAACAATGTCCCAAAATGATTAATAGGGAACTAAAATATTTTGAGGATCGAGAAAATCCCAACCTAGAACAAAACCGAGATAGTTAATCTAGGTGATGATGGAGAAGTCAAAGAAACTAAAATCAATAGTCATCTTACAGAATCACAGAAAAGAGAACTCGCCAGTTTGCTTAAAGAATACATTTACGTATTTGCTTGGTCTTATGATGACATGCCAGGATTGAGTATAGATACCATATCATACAAGTTGCCAATTTATCCAAGGTTCAATCCCGTGAAGCAAAAGTTGCGGAAATTTAAGCCAGACCTGAGTATAAAAATCAAGGAAGAAGTCACTAAGCAGACCCAAGCCAACGTGATTGAGGTCATGAAATATCCAACATAACTAGCCATATTGTTCTAGTATCAAAGAAGGGTGGAAAAGTCAGGATTTGTGTCGACTATATGGACTAGAACAAAGTCATTCCTAAAGATAACTTTCCATTAACCAATATCCATATTCTCAATGAAAACTGTGCGAGGCATAAAATACAGTCACTCGTGGATTGCTTTGTCGGGTATCATCAAATACTGATGGATGAAGAAGATGCAGAGAAAAAGGCCTTCATCACACCCTGGGGTGTTTATCACTATAGAGTGATCCCGTTCGGTCCAACGAATGCCTGTGTTATATATATGAGAGCCATGACAACTATATTTGATAATATGATCCTTAAAGAGATTGAAGTGTATGTGGACGATTTGATCATCAAATCTCGCAAGAGTTCGGACAACTTAGCTTATTTGGGAAAGTTCTTTGATTGGTTACGGAAGTACAATTTGAAGCTAAACCCTACTAAATGTGCTTTTGGGGTGCCGGATGGGAAGATGCTGGGTTTCATAGTTAGTAGAAGAGGTATTGAGCTCGATCCCTAAAAAATTAAGGCGATCCAAGAGCTGCCTCCTCCGAAGACGAAGAAAGAAATCATGAGTTTCTTAGATAGATTGAATTACATCAGCAGGTTCATAGCCCAGTCAAAGATTATTTGTAAGACAACCCTCAAGATGTTAAAGAAAGATGCAACAAGTAAATGGACTGAGGAATGCCAGTGATCTTTTGACAAGATCAAGGATTATCTTTCTAGTCCATCAGTACTAGTTCCTCCAAGAGAAGGAAGCCCTCTATTGTTGTATCTATCAGTATCTGACAATATATTTAGATGTGTCTTAGGGCAACATGATAAAACTGGAAAGAAGGAAAGAACAATTTATTACTTGAGTAAGAAGTTCACTCCATATGAGGCTCGTTACATCCTATTGGAAAAAATGTGTTGTGCATTGACTTGGGTGGCCCAGAAGCAGAGACATTACCTGACATCCTATACAACGTATCTCATCTCCAGAATGGATCCTCTGAAGTACATATTCCAAAAGGCTATGCCTACGGGGAAATTAGCTAAAGGGCAAATGCTATTGAGTGAGTTCGACATTGTATACGTGACTTACAAGGCGATCAAAGGGCAGGCCCTAGCAGATCATCTAGCAAAAAATCAAGTTGATGAAGAGTATGAGCCACTCCAAACTTATTTCCCAGATGAAGAGGTACTGCTCGTTGGGGAAGACATTGCCGAAATATACCTGGGCTAGAGATTATTCTTTGATGGGCAGTTAATTTCAAGGGTTTAGGAATTGGGGCGGTCTTAATATCAGAAACTATCAACATTATCCGGTTACCTCCAAGCTTCGCTTTCCTTGCACCAACAATATGGCTGAATATGAGGCTTGTATTCTCGGTCTCAGACTAGCTACTGATATGAATATTTGGGAGCAACTAGTCATTGGACATTCTGATCTATTATCTTATCAGGTTCGGGGTGAATGGGTTGTAAAGAACCCTGAAATCACACCATACGAGGAATTGGTACATGAGTTATGCAGAGGATTCAAGGAAGTAGAAGTCAAGCATATTCCAAGAATACAAATGAGTTTGCCTATGCTTTGGCCACTATATCCTCTATGATTCAACATTCAGATCGACGTTACATTGATTCGTTGGAAATAAGTTTGAAAGAGCAACCAACATATTGAGCACAAGTTGAGGCAGAACCAGACGAAAAGCCATGGTACTTAAATATCAAGAGGTATTTGGAAACCAGGGCATTCCCCAAAGATTCAACCATCAATCAGAAGAAAACAATTCGTAGAATGACCAATAATTTCTTTTTGAATGCGGAAGTCCTTTACAAAAGGACCCCAGATTTGGGATTTCTACGATGTGTAGACTCTATTAAAGCTAAAAATTTACTTTAAGAAATTCATGCCAGAATGTGCGAACCTCACATGAATGGATTTACTCTAACCTAAAAGATCCTAAGTGCCAGCTATTTCTGGATGACTATGGAAAGTTATTGTAGCAAGTTTGTGTAAAAATATCATAAGTGCCGGATACATGAGGATCTGATCCGAGTGCCCCCACACAAACTTAATATTATGAGATCGCCTTGACCATTTATAGCTTGAGCCATGGATGTCATCGACTCGATTGAGTCACCAATTTCTAATGGACAGATTCATTTTAGTTGCTATCAATTACTTTACCAAGTAGGTAGAAGTTGCCTAATATAAGGCAGTAACCAAAAAGGTGGTAGCTGATTTTGTCAAGAACAACTTGATTTGCCGATTCGGGATACCCGAATTAATCATCACAAATAATGGAGCAAACTTGAATAGTCATCTGATGAAAGAGATAGATGAACAATTCTAGACCACTTATCAAAACTCAACCGTATATCGCCCTTAAATGAATGGAGTGGTAGAAGCTGCCAACAAGAACATTAAGAAGATCTTAAGAAAGATGGTTGATAGTCATCGATTGTGGCACGACATGCTGCCTTATGCCTTGATGGGATATCGTACGACAGTCAGGACTTTGACTGGGTCAAATCCTTATACGTTAGTCTATGGGACAGAAGCAGTAATACCCGCTGAAGTTGAAATACCATATTTAAAAATCATCCAAGAGGCAGGATTGAGTAATGAAGAATGGGTCCGCGCCCGCCATGAACAACTTGTGATGATCGATGAAAAAAAATGAGTGTCGTATGCCATGGCCAATTATATCAACAACGAATGATTTATTTTTTCAATTAAAAAGTAAGAGCTCGCACATTTGAAGTTGGACAATTGGTACTCAAACGCACATTCCCTCACCAAGAGGAGTATAAGGAAAAGTTTGCTCCAAATTGGAAGGGGTCGTATGTAGTTTGCAAAGTGTTATTAGGAGGAGCCTTGATTTTGTCTGAATGAATGGCCAAAGATGGACCAAGCCAATCAATTCTGATGCAGTAAAGAGATACTATGTTTGACGTAGGGTTTCTTTGTGCTCATTTTCTTGTAATTGCTTTCTCATCTGTAATCACTTTTTGCTTTGTAGTTTTAAAATCCCATTTCCTTTGATGTATGAACTTCGTTTGACCTGAATTCTCAAGAAGAGAATACGTAAGCGACCTATGTCGGCTTTGGTCAACTCCTTAGAAAATTTTATTTATGTTCTTTTGAACTACGTGATGACCTAAATTCCCAAGGATGGGATATGTAGGCGACCTTGTCGGCTTCAGTCACCCTTTTAACTATATTTTATTCTTTTATGTTATGGGAACTATGTTTGACCTGATTCCTGTTCAACGGGATATGTAGGCGCCACAACGGCTCGGTCATATCACCCTAGGAAATAGAAAGTGGGGAAGAATTTTTGAGAAGGAATCTCAAAATAAAAATTCAAAGAAGAAGCCTCTTGTAAGCCAAATTGAATTTTGAGAGAGATATCAGTAACTGGGGCAAAATTTTTGAGACAGACCTTTAAATTTTCACCATACTATACTAAAGAGATAAAAAATGACAATAAATATTTTGGCCCAGAAAGAGTAGAGTCAACTTCATAGACGTCACCTACAAAGGATTAACGCCTCAAGCTAAGAATGTTTATTAAAGCTCATATATGACATGACTTAATTGACAGAGACTCCTCCCAATCTTATAAAAAGATTTTGAAAATTCAGTTGTATAAAAAATACTTATTTTAAATTAATTTATACTATGATTTTGCCTTACACCCACCAACTCAGGGAGTCGAAGCATAAGTCAAAAGATGAAAAACACATAAAGAAAATGAAAACCTAATGATACCAATGACAGGAGCTGAAGACTGAGAAAGTCAACACAGATCAATCTTACCAAAAACTAACAATTTTACTGTGGATGCAGGTTATCCCAAAGCCAACGAAAATCAACAAAAATGCTGATTATTCACCATATTTTTTTGGTTTAAGGGAGTACAAGAAATCCAAACATCCCAAGGCCAATAAGAAAGATCCAGGATGGTTTGGAGCTGAAAATAACCAAGTTTCCCAAAACTAACAGGTTTTTTGTGGTTGCAGGTATCATTAAACGTGGAAAGCAAAATAATGACTTACTCACATCCCCAGAAAATCAAGTATGGATGTTTGAAATGGTATATGCAGATGGTCCAACATACTAGTGGAATGGTCAAGGTAATGTTTTCCACAATCGTTGCATTGTTATTTACATTCCTCCTTATTTTTCTACTGTATCATATCATGCCGAAAGGGCTATGCCAAGAGGGTCATGGCATGAGGGCCCTACTGAGAGGGCCATGCCGATAGGGTGTAACGACCCGGGACTACTCCCTAGTCATCACACGGTGCTTACAGTCTCGAGGGACCATAAGCTAACCCATGAGCTGGTACCTGTTGTGAGCACTAAATAATAATATCATAATTGTGGAAAAAAACTGATATTACTATAAGGTTTTATCACTAAATCAATACTGTAATATGAATTTATAGAAAAAATGACTAAATCTGATTAAATATTGATAAATTGACATGTCAACTGAACATCCGAATACTGAATAACTGACTCTAATGTCTGAAAAGCCTCTAAAACTGAATGAATGAATATGAGTTGATGGGAAAAGCCCCAAATTAACTCTGCTAACTACTGAAATAGAGATATAAAGCAAAATAATTTATCCTCGAATGATGAGGACTTGCCACTGCTACTGTACTACTGATAGCCTGAGGAGTGAGGTCTAAGTGCGGTTCGGGAACTGAGCATCAACACCTATGATATAATACAACATAGCGTAAAAGAAAGGTATTTGATTAGTACTTTGAATATACTGGTATGCTAAATGAGGTAGGTTGATATGCATGGTTTCATGAACAGAACTAATAATTAACGGAATATGCATGCAAAACATGTAGTACTGAGTAGAGAACATGGAATCCGTAGATACTAAAAATATGGAGAATCAGTAAATATCGATTATGCATGACAGTCTATAAATACTGAAGATACGTGAAAATTCATAGACACTGGGATGCATGACCAAGCATATAACATGGATCGAATAGAATCTGTAAACTGAAATACTGAAAAATACTGATATTTGTATGCTTTGGTCAAACAACCCTAAGACTACATAACTGAACTAGGACTGTAACTGAGACTGCTTCTGAGACTGTAGGAGGTATCATCTAACCAACATTCCCCAATTTGAGCTAATCAGGGTCCAACCTGTAACCCAGTTGGAAGGGTGTTAATACCATGCCACGAGTACTAACGATGGCTGTGTGGATCCACTAAACTGCTATAATGTCCAAAGGACTAAGGTTGTCAAGCCTGAATTGACGGATGACCCCTGCGAGATAGTCAAGACAAATCTGAGGGTGACTTCTCATACCCTACGCTGGCTACGTAGTTCTGGAGTATAAGGACTGCTACTAATGACTCTGCCTATCTGGCCGGTAATCCTCCATCCCTACACTCGCTCGGTGATAAATCCTACTCCCAACTGAAAGACACTAAAATACTAGACTGTTCTGAGGTGAACTGACTGATATCTGACTATTCTGATGATGCTCATAGTATGTTCTGAAGACTATTCTATCATATACTTTGTACAGAGACTAGACTAAATAAACAGATATGGTTTCTGGGTATTCAATACCCCCAGGACTAAAAAAAAATAATAGTAAAATGACACAAAAACTTGGAGATCAAAACATGAAGGCTTTTATTAAATAAATCACTCTTGTAGGCATTTTATCAAACACTTGTAGTTTATGGTTTAAAACAATCATAGGAATGTCATGGAACTTGTAAGAATAACATGAATTCATAATAATAGCATTAATTCATGGTTTAATTCAATAAGTAATAATGTTAAAACATGGAGGATTGAATAATAACAATAATTTCATGGTAGCATGGTATAAAATCAATAGTACGTGGAGATTCAAGGATGAAATCATAATTTAAAACATAATAAATTGGAAAGATTATAACTTGGTAATTAAAATAGGATATTTGGACTCCATGGATAAAAGGAATCCATGAATGAACATCTAACATACCTGGGATAACGAATTTCTTGAAGTTTTGGGTAAGTTCTTGAGGATTGGTCTTGAATTTGAGAGCTAGGGTTTCTTGTTCTTGGAAAAGGGGATCTTTAATTTGAGAGGAAGTTGAATAATGAATGATTATTTAGGTCAATTAGGGCTAAATTTCGTATTTTAGGATGAGTTTAGGACTTAGGAAAAAGACCCAAATACCCTTAAACGGATTTAAAACGTAAGCTGAAAACTAACCATCCCGATTTTTTGGCCTTGGCGTGATGCGCCACTATCGCACCAAGCCACTGAAAATGGACAGTTGGGACCTGGACAAATATTTCAATGCGGAGCTATCGCGGTAAGCCTTTGGAATGCCAATTTTGCCACTTCCGTGACGCGCCAACATCGCGGAGGCCCACTGGAAATTGCCAAATGGAAAATTGGTCTGCTCTGCGATGCGCCATTATCACGGAGTCATACTGTAAATTAAAAATTTTCATTTAGACTTCCTTCGTGACACGCTAAGGGTTAAAATGACGGGGTCTAACGACTGAAACTTAAAATCGCCATAACTTCTTACCCGATTATCGAATTTGGGCGAATTTTATATCGTTGAAAAGTTAATTGAATTTCCTACATAATGGCAGGATCTAAACTAAAATATAATGAGTATTTCAAAAATTTTATATATGAATACTCATGTATTGGGACTTAGATTATGCTAGGAAAATACGGGTGTTACAGAGGGCCATGCCATGAGGGCCATGCCGAGAGGGCCATGTCGAGAGGGGACATGTCGAGAGGGACATGCCCATTCCAAGATTACCATGTCGTAAGGGTCATATCCTGAAAACCATATTGCCTTCTCCGAATAGTTTTGAAGAGGCAACAATCTAAGGGCATCTGCATATTGCATTTGATGCCCATGATTGACTCAAATTCTTCTATATCCGTTGATCACACAAAGGTGAAAGAGTCTATTGTTCAAGGATATTCTTAAGCATTTCCATAAATATCCGATAATCATGCAAAGATAAAAGAGTTTGGCATTGAAGGATATTCTAAAGCATCCACATCTGATCAAATCATGCAAAGGCAAAGCAGTCTGCCGTTGAGAGATATTCATCAGCTTCAAGTGCATCAATCATCAAAGATTTTACAGCATTCAAGAAATATATGGTCTGAAGGATGTTTATAAGTCGCTATCCAATAACATACGACGTACTAGATTTTTTAATAATTGGCAATCCGATGGTCATCTGTAAGTCAAATTATTTGAAATAGGTTGGTGTGTAAGATTATCCACGAGTTGACAGCCCATGGGTCATCCGTAAGCCACAACCATCCTAACCGGATAGTGTGCAAGGTTACCTAAAGATCGACAGTTTTAAAGTTATCTATAAGTCACAACCAAATCCTTAAAGAAAAATATGCAAGATTATTGAAATTGATAGGTCAAAGGGTTATCTATAAGCTGTGTCATATCCAAGATCGATTATGCGCAGGATTACCCAAAGACCACCAATTTTAGATACATCTACAAGTCATATTGTATCCAAGGTCGGATAATGTGCAGGAATATCTGAGAGCTAGCGATTGGAGGGATATCTGTAAGTCATCTCTTATCCAAGGTCGGATAATGTGCAGGATTACTCAAAAGCTAGCAACTTAAAGGATATTTGTAAGTCGCCTTATATCCAACATCAAATAATGCACAGAAGATTATCCAAAGATTGACAATTCAAGGGAAATCTATAAGTTATATCGACACGAAAAATACGCAAGACTTACATAAGATCACATGCAAAAGATTATTGTCGATAGCTGAAAGGTTATCATTCCAAATGACAAGCATCATAGGTGATCAAAAGGGTTTCAACATCAATATAATATTATGAGGTTTCGGGGACCGCTCTACACAAAGTGTCATCGGTGCCCAAGAAGGCCACCCCACTTTGAAGAGAATTTTTAATCGTTAAAACAACTATTTTATCCAACAATCAAGAAGGTTGTTGTGTCAATTATTGCAAGAAATGTCTCTTTCGTAACAGGTACATAGAGAGGATGACATCTTTTCAAGTAGTAACTCACGCGGAGACATAGTAAAAAACTATAGATCCCTTAGTGAATTATGTTTATCACTAACAGTTTTGTTTGAGATATAGTCGAGAGCATTTAAAAAGGATGAAATCTCAAACCAAAATCACAGGTGAGAACGACTCCAAAAAATATGCAGCACAGCGTGAAACTTTTTCTTAGCAGCGAACTGGGACATAGTCCGAAGAGGAATATCAAACTCTTTGGACATGAGCTAAAAGACGACTTCCACCATCATCAAATCACATCCCTATCATAAGGCATGTGGGTAACTTTTGGATTTTTATTTCAGTTTCACTTTTGGAGTACCTCTAAACTCACACCGAGGGTAACCTTCTTTTTCCTTCAAATCAGAGTGACAACACACTCAGAGGTTGGAAATTATATCCAAGTAAATTCTTTCCTATGGATGTGAAGAGCTCCACATTCATGGTTAAGAGGTTACAAGCTTCTTTTTCGTAACTCAATTGTCTGTCGCTCATCCTAAGCCGAAGATCCTCTTAGCACAAACAACTATCTTTTTCACCGTTCGAGTCGAACTACAGGCAGTCTGATTCCCTGAGTCTTAGGGATATATAGGTTGTGTTTCATTTGGAAAACTCGACTGCATTCCAACCTCCATCCCAATCCGCTTATTCCCCAGCTTTTAGGTTTCACTAAAATTCAAAATTGGGATAGCTTGTGAATTCTTTAAAAATCATGATTAAAATCAAGCTTTATAAACTACAAGTGACCTGACTTCTCATGTAATCTGAGGTAGGTAGGAAACCCAGTACCGGGGTCCGGCCATAACTCCACAAAACTCGTGAGAAAATCAACCTCTTTCAGAAATGAATTAATGGTCGGACAAAAATTAGGAATGTCAAACTCACTTTGCCCAGGGTTACTTGCATCCACCCTACCCAAAGGGAGGGGGTAGTTGTTGACACCTAATTTTTGCCCTCCGCGACTAATTTTAATTTTGAGTTTCTTCAATTTTAAATAAAATTACAATATTTATTTTATTCGAATAAAAAAAATTTCAAAATATTTATCTGGGTAATTTTGACATTTTAAGTAACGAGTATTTATTTTTGTATTCGCATATACGAAATCGTATAATTTTGTTACTTAAATAATTATTTTATGAAAATTAAATTTTAAATCAAGGGTTATCTTGAAAATTGATTCAAATGGTTAACTTTTTTATTTAAATATAATTTGTTCTCAAAATAATTTATTTGGAAAAAATATTTATTTAATTTTATTTGATACAGAAGCTCGGATTAAAACGAGACATTAATTTGTATCAAATTTCAAATTAATTGAGCCAATTTGATAAATTTGGCCATAGTTGAAATTAAATTGGCCACAATTGCAATGCAATTGGCCAATTAATTTTCAACTTGGCCAAAAATTAAATAAAATTGGTTAACTCCAATTTTAATTAGGTTATTTATTTATTAAATGACCCAAAACCCTTCTACTCATTATTAATTAACCTAAACCATTTGATCCAGTAACCAAGAGTGGCCCAACTTTCTTCAGCTCATACCAACAACATTAGCCCAACAACACTTCACCCTACTCGGCCCAACTTCCCTTTCTCCTTTACCTTCAACAAAATAACGTACAATGTTGTACAACCAACACACATCAACAACTTTCAACAACAAAAAAACGACAACAACAACAGCAATACACAATGTACCACTGTAGCAACAACTCAATAACGTTCAAATTCCGTACGAGTTCCAGCTCAGCTATTTCCAATTTTTAAAATTCAAAATTCAACTCATTTTTCCTTTTTTACCCTTCCGATTTTCCCCCCAAAACAACCCAAAATTTACTATAAATATCCACTCATGTAGAGAGAAAAAAGGGATTCTTTGGAAAAAAATTAGAAATTTTGGAGGAGCATTCCTCCAATCCTACGTAACCAAAGGATTCAAGAAGGAATTCTATCGAAAAATTGATTCCGACAAAAAAATAAGTTTCGATGAGTCAAAATTTACATTGGAAGTCTGTCGTCAAGGCCCTTCGCCCTAGTTCCTTCCCCAAAAAAGGTAAACCATTCATTTTGTTTTGTTCCCTTTCGACCTCATTTTATTTTTGGATTTTACAATTAGTAATTTGTTTGATTATTGAACTTTGCATAATTTTGGTCTCGTTTGCACTAATGTGTTATAACATTGTCAAGAGTTTGGTGAAACTGGGAGTTCGTGTGATTACCATTGTGTCTTTGGTTTAAGGTTTGAATATTGTGTCAACTGCTCTTGTTTTATTTAGTGATGTTTCATAGTTAGAACCTTGTTTGGAATCATCAAGTGGTTAAATGATGGCATCCTTCCTATGTTTTGAGGTTTAGCAGTGTTTGAAAGGGGTCGGTAGAGTTATCATTGTAATTTGCTTGATGTTTAGGTGTATTTGACTAAATAAATAGCTGATGTATTGGTATTATGTGAAGCATATGTGTGTCCTAGTATTTATTTGTGGAAGAGAAAATATATTAAATCACCCCTAAACTTATGGCGAAAACTTACTTTAGATCCTAAACTTGTATGACAATTATTTACCCCCTTAACAACTTTCAACTGAATTTATTTCACCCATTAGAAGCCGAAGTGAGGTCACGTGTTGCTGGGCGCGTCGAAGTGCTATGTTTGCCTTTTATTATTTTTTTAAAACAAAAATATTCTTTTAAAATTAAATAACGGCTATAAATCCCAAATCGAATAAACCCAATTTCATCCTCAAAACCCTAATTTACTTCTTTTCTTCCTCGATTTCTCAAAATCTCCTTCCTCTCCAAAATTTAAGCATAATTTTGAGATTGATTTCTCTTCCATTTTAAACGTAATCTATTTTTCTAGCACGCAATGAGGTCAGTTAATTTGACTAAACTTTGTATGGAAGAAAATGATAATGCCTTGTACAAAAAAGTTCGTTGTAATCATGGATTTTTGTTGCATATGAAGACATCTTGGACTTCGAGGAATTCTGACAGAAGATTTTGGGCATGTCCTTATTATGGGGTAGATATCAATTTTTTTGCTTTTACTATTCCGATAGACTTATTAAAGACTAATTCATTCTTTATTTTTCACCATTGATAGGTCCAAGATCTTGCGACTTTTAGTGTTGGAGGGATAGAGAAGATATTGATCCGACGTTCAAATATGTGATTCCTAAACTAATAGAAATTAGGTGAGCTTGAGAATTTAGTTGAGTCTTCTCAATATATTGACAATCATGCATCGGTTAATGAAGTTGAGAAAGTTGAGTTGAACAAATTTGTTGAGGAACCTTCTCATGAAGTAGACAAGCCCAAAGAATCCAAAGATGATAATTGCGTTGATATGAAATTGGAGAAGTTGGAAAAAGAGGTTGAGAAGATCAAAGGAAGAGAGAAGAAGTGGAGAAAAATTGCTAAATTTGTTGTGTTTTGTTGTTCTCTACTACTAATAGCTATAAGCTATTGGCTTGGGATGATATATATAAAGAAAGGTTAAATGAGGTTACCTTAAGGTAGTTGTTGTTGTTAGAAGATATCTAGCTTATTTTGTGAATGGTCCAGCTTTTTTAAGCTTATTTTGTAATCTACTTTGGCTGGTGACTATCTCTTGAGCACTTGGTTGTTGTATTTTGTAGTGCAGTTTCTTTTAAGCTTCTTTTGTAATGTATTCAGTTGTTGGTTCTCTTGATATATATGAAGAAAGGTAGTTGAATTGATTGCATTTTAAGCATTTGTTTCTTTGGTAATGGTGCAACTTCTTTTGTAATGAAGTTAACCACAACTGCTTATAGTCACAACTAGTTAAACAAGACTGCACAAACTACCATTTACCACAACTGCTTATAGTCACAACTAGTTAAGTAAGACTGCACAAGCTACCATTTACCACAACTGCTTATAGTCAAATGACAATTGCAGTCACAACTGCTCATATTTCTAACAAAATTATGTGGCCAAAAGTGCAGTCACATTTACATCATACAATTACACATCAAATTAGTGCAGTCACAGCTGCATAATTGAAGTCACTAATCAAAATAGAAATTGCATAAGTGGAAATCACTAATGTTTCAGTACACAACATAAATACACAAAAACAAAATCAAACTGCTTCTACTGAAAGGTTGATGAATTTGTTTATCTTAGATGATTCACTTCAGCAACATTTGACCTTGTCCTCATCCTTTTCTGTGCTCTCATGACTTCAAGATCTTGTTGGTTCACAACTTTCTTTCCTTTCCATTTCACACCGGATTTAGGGTTGTGATCTCTAAGATGTCCAGTCACTATAGAGGAGTTCACATGCATTCCAGGCTAAAAAAATAAAGTAGAACAAATTTATTTTAAGACTTTTAAAAGATAGAATTTAAACTAGAGAAATTTTATCAAATTTGACTTACATTGAGAATTTTATAACCACTTTCTGTTTGAAGCACCCCCATTCCAACCATCCTAAGTCTTTTAAAAGATGCCCCTTTACCTCTTCCAACACCAGTGACACAATAGTTTCTCTTCCTTTATTAGCAACAACTCATCTTCTTTTACCTCTACCAATACCAATCATAATAGAAGTTGCAACTCTCCTTCCTTTACATCTACCAATAACAGTAGAAGCTACAACTCTTTTATCTCTACCATTACCATCAATAGTAGAAGGTGTAACTCCTCTTCCTCTACCAATACTACCTACAGTAACAGCAGCAGCAGGTCCTCTTCCTCTACTAACACCATATATAGTAGCATAAATAGCAACTCCCCTTCCTCTTCCAGCAGCAACAACATCAACTCCCCTCTCTCTACCGGCAGCAACAGCATCAGCTCACGTTCCTCTACCAGCATCAGCAGCATCAACTCCCCTTCCTCTACCAGCATCAGCAGCCTACAACATATAACAAAAAATGTAAGAAAATAACTGAGAAATGAACTAGTAGTTGATGACAAGTCAATTGTTACCTTTGTAGACCCTTTTGGTCTTCCTCTTTCTCTTTTTGTGCCTAATGCTGTAGAGGAACCTACACTGGATTTTGTTGAACTTGTATCCAAAGGACAACCCTTCTTATTATGACCCTTGGCATGACATATGTTGCAGCTCATCTCAACACCATGTTTAGACAACTTTCCAGTCTTATTTTCACTTTGCTCCCTTCTTCTAGATTTGTCAGGTCTGCCTGGAAGTTTTTTTATTGTTGGAGGTAAAATAGAAAGGTTGGTTGATTTTGACCACATTTGCATATTAGTAATAGACTGGATGTAGTAACTATAGGTCTTGAGGTAGGTTTCCTTGGTATACCAATGGCAACATAATTAATTAGCTCTAATCTCCTATAATGTAGTGCAGCTATGGCATGACAACAAGGTATACCTTTCAACATCCAAGACCTAAAAGTACAAGTTCTATCTCTCAAATTCACTATGAAAGTATTGGCACAGCTATCCTTAACTTCAAAACCAAACTCACCATTCCACTCAAGGTTACACTTCATTGATTTTGATGTGTTTTCTTGCAATACTTTTAGTGCCATTGGAGAAATATCTGTTATCCAAGTATCAACAAACTCTCTCAATTGTCCTATTCTTATCATCACCTTGACCCTTATTTCTTCAAGCATTGTGATGATAGTCTTGTATCTGGGCCCCAATATCCATGAATTAAAACTATCAGCCATGTTGTTGTCAACACTGTCACAACAACTATGATATTTCATGTACACTTTGGACCACCTTTCTATGTTGTACCACAAAATATCTTCACAAATTTATCACCTAAAAGCTCCATATGATCCAAATTTCTTCTCAATTCTTGCTCATATCTGGACTTGACACACTTCCAAAAATAGCTTCTCTTTTCAATACCCTTCCAAACTTTGGACCAGTTGGCTAGAATATGTTTTGCACACATTCTCTGTTCTGCATTTGGCAGCAATTCTGTAATTGCATTGTCAAGACCCTTCAAGAAATAATAAATGTTAGAGCTTATAGTTAAAAACAAAAAATATAGTTAACAGAAAAAAATAAAGAAAATGAACAACAAATACTTTACCTTTTGCATATCAGTAATAGTAGTCACTTCAGACCCATCTCCAAGCTTAAGATAATTCTTCACAAGTCTTATAAACCATCTCCAATTGAATGTGTTTTCAACTTCAACCACTTCCCAGGCTAGTGGTAGCATCTGATTATTCTCATCTTTACAAACAGACACAAGTAGTTAACCTTTACAAACACCTTTCAAAAAGCAACCATCAAATCCAATACATCTCCCAACACTAGCTTTGAATGCTTTCTTCAAAGCATCAAAGCATATATAAAATGATACAAATTATTTTTTTCCATCTTCAAAGGTTTCTTCATTAAGCCTCACGACACATTTGCTACCTGGATTGGTCTTTAAAAGCTCGTCTTTATAATCCAGAATCCTTCTAAACTCCTCTACATGGTCACCCATGATATGTTTCAACACGATATTCCTAGCTTTTCTTGCTATTGTCCTCCCAATATATATCTCTAATTTTTTTTCACCAAGTTTTGAAACTGAAAAACTCTAATACCAGGCTTAGATATAATCTTGTTCATGTATCTCTCTGCCAAGTACTTTGAATTCACAAGTTTGTTTTTGATTGTGGCATTACATATGTGGACTGGATTATACTTCTTCACCTGAAAATCTCTAGTTTTAGAATCATGGCTTCCAAACATCAACCATGGACAACCATCAATACATTTTACTCTAACCCTTTTTGGTTCATTCACATACTTGTCTAATTCTACATGTTCTTGAATAGAGTACATAGTAATAGCTTTTCTAAATTGCTGAACATTTTCAAAACAAAGACCAAGCTCCCAAACTATTTTTTTACAAGTAGGATCAAACACAATTCTCTTATGATTTCCTTTTGTTTTTCTTGCTTTTCCTTCTCTTCTTCCAGATTGTTCTACTTCATCATCTCTATCATTGCCATCATCACTGTCTATTTCAAAGCTAACATCTACATCAGAATCAAAATATGGCTCATCTCCAGCTATTTTTCCCTTTAAAGTTGTTTTTTGTTGGCTAAGAACTCATCATATCCTAAGTCAACTCCTTTTTGACCTAAACTAACCCCTTCAGATCTTGGCTCCTGTCTCTTTTTTCTTCTTTTTTTTCCTTCAAATCTCTTTTTTTTGGCAACTCTTTTTTCTTCCCTCAAAACTCTAACCTCGTCATGAACATCACTACCATGTTCATCTTCACTTTCATCAAAAAAGTCTTCATAATCTGAATTTGCAGTATCAGGTGATTTACTTTCCCAATCAGATGGAATTATTGGGACATCTAATGCAGTTACAAAACTAGTCCCACCCAGGTTTTGCTCAGTATGAGGAGCAGCACCACAATCACTACCCAAGATATGCTCACCAATAGCAGCAACCCCACCACCATTACTATTCAAGTTCTACTCAACAGTAGAAGCAACACCACTACCACCACTATTTTCAACAATACTAGCAGAGGGTGCACTACTCAAGTTCTACACAACAGTTGCAGCAACACCACTACCCAAATTTTCCTCTACACCACCTAACTCCTCACCATTAGAACTAACAGCACCAAATACATTACACTCCCCAACACTAGTTGCAGTAGAACCACCAAAAGGCTCTTGAGGTGTTGCAGCCTCTATAAAACCATCTTCAAACCCTAATTTTTCACTAATCCCACAGTCTTGACTGAACTCTTTGTCAAAAGAAGTAAAAGATTCCCCACCCACATGGTATATTCAATTGCAGGGGCTTTAGGGACCACATGGAGTTCATCTACTAAATGTGACACATATAGCTGAACAATATCCTCATTTTTCAGTTGAGGTACAATACCCAAAACATCCCTATCATAAGTCACTTTTACTAGGTAATTACATTTAGGAGGTCTCATATAGACAATGCACGAGGAAACATTATAACTAATTTCTTTAACATATCCAACAAACTCATAGTATGAAAATCTATCAATATCAACACCAAAACAATCTGTAACCATACCTCCATGGTACTTTATACGAGGCTTTTGTTGTAACTTTCCTCCATGATGAAACCTCAGTATAATATATGCAAAATCCATAGTTAATCTGAAATTTTTTTAAAAAACACAATCTTTACAACAAAATCAATATTTACGGGATAGAAAAACCCTAAATCCAAATACAACAACTTAAACAACTTAAAAAATTTACGAAAAGCCCTAAAACTAACCTATTTGAACCTTAATCGAGTTGTAGATCTTCTGATTTTGGGTGAAATAGAGTTGAAAATTAACCTAAATACGCGATTTTTGGCTGCTTAAGTGAGAAATGTCGTTGAGTGAGGGAATTAGTGGTATTTGTTAGGGTATTAGGGGTATTTGTTAGGGTTGGGTCGGGTTTTAATGAACGGGTCGAGTTTATTAGGGTTGGGTCGGGTTTTAGTAAGGGTTGGGTCGAATTTTAGTAAATGAATTCATTAAATAACGTGGATGAATCAAAAACGTGTGTGTCCAACACTACCAAGTCTTGAATTAGGATAGGATTTAGAAGGGTGAAATAAATTCAGTTAAAAGTTGTTAAGGGGGGTAAATAATTTTCATACAAGTTTAGGGTCTAAATTAAATTTTTGCCACAAGTTTAGGGGTGATTCGATGTATTTTCTCTTTATGGAACCTTAAATTTGACTATATTTTGCGTGCTACTTAGTCTTCCTTTGGATGTTGAACTGAATATCTTGAGAGTGCTTGCTTAAGATTAGTTCGAGTCCTACTCAATTGATAAAACGAGAGCTTGCAATACCTTTATGTGTTTTCCTCTTCATATTTAGTCGCTTCATTGATACATTGTGTTTTGGGTGAGATTGAACGTTAATTCCCCCTTTTGTTGCGAGTGGATTCAGAAAAGGTGAAGAAGAGATTAGAATTAGTCGAGCACTCAAGAGAACTTCGAGTATATTAACTTGGTTTCTTCTAATGCTCCTAAAGCCCAAGACCTTCCGTCACCTTTTGAACTCTATGGCCAGATTTATCTCAACACGTTTTTTTTTCTCGTTGTTAAGTTTGATGTATGTAGTAACCAAAGAAAAGCCTCTTTTTAATGTTAAAGCGTTTTTGCCTCTTCATCACATATTGTTTCACTTTGTTTAAACACCAAATAGCCAAAAAAATTTAAAAAATTGCATATTAATATGTCGTTTCCAGATTGTTTTTCCAGTGGTTTGTATTATGACTTTGGTGACATCATTTTCATATGTTGGTGTGTGTTGGTTTCCTTTCCATCTTAAATATTTTGTGCAATTCTTATTTAGCTAGACACTGATCCTTATTTTCTTTTGGCATTAACTTCCCCGCGATGTGTCCAAGTGGACTTCTCCTGCGTTTCCTTCAAGTCCAACTCCACGCCAAGTCCCAAACGGACTGATACAGTATTGGTATACAACGATATATGCAGTGTGAAGGCTGGTATACGGGTGGTATACATTGAAAATAAGCAAAGGAAGATGTCGATACAGTTGTGGGACTAAAGTTATGTATAAACGACTGAAATACAGTCATATATACACTAGATATACACAAAAAAAGGTGGAAAAAAGGAGCTGTAGTATACAGTTGATATACATAAAAAATGGATTGAAAATCCATTTAATTTAGGCCCCAAAAGCTGGGCAGCCCATTAATGGTCCAAAAGGGCCCAATTTAACTCTCTCTTTGTTTTTCATTCTTACTTATTTGTATTTATTTGAACACTCTAACTAATTAATCAAGATAAATTTCCTAGTATTTTATTTTATCACGGCTTTTAGTCAATTCGCGATTTTCTCACCTAATTTATCTCGTCTAAATGAATTAAGTGATTCCTTCGATTTTTCTTCCTAAAAACTAATCTTAAAAGAAAAAAAAATTGCTAAGCATTTTATTTTAAAATTGACATTTGTTTTGTTCATATGATTAATAGTTTATTTGGGTTAAAGTAATTTTCTTCAAACTACGAAAATTATTTTTCTCGTAAATTTTTTCATAATTGATAAGATTGTTTTAACATGATATTCTTTTAACATTTTCCAAATGTGTTATTTAGAACGAATTGACCTCTTTCTCTATATATAATAAGATCAATTATCATGTTCCATGCATTTTTTTTCTATATATACTGTCCTTTGTCTTTAGTCGGGGATCTATCGGAAACAACCTCTCTACTTCTTTAGAGGTAGTGGTATGAACTGCATACTGCGTACACTCTACCCTCCCTAGACCCCACAATGTGGGAATATACTGAGTTTGTTGTTGTTGTTGAAGATCAATTACGTAACTCTTTTTTTTATAGGAAACACAAATCTATTTCCTTCTTGAGTTCAAGTGTGCAACCTAGTTTAAATAGATTTCTATTTAATTAAAATATTTCGTAATTTCTCTTAAAATAATTAGGAGCTAAGTAGAATTTTCTCAAATTAGAATATTCCTTGATTTATTTT
Source organism: Capsicum pubescens (assembly GCA_030864215.1). Taxonomy (NCBI): domain Eukaryota; kingdom Viridiplantae; phylum Streptophyta; class Magnoliopsida; order Solanales; family Solanaceae; genus Capsicum; species Capsicum pubescens. The sequence continues at coordinate 203,866,712 of CM061538.1, read as the reverse complement.
ATTTTATTTATCAAATTCTAATTTATTGCAACTAATCATGAATTAAGTAAAAATGTCTTAGGTGGAATATTTTTTTTTCTGTAATTTTTCTCAAAATTTAATCAGGAACTAAGCGAAATGTTTTATTTTTTTTCTTCGAAATTAATAATGGATTAAGCGAAACATGTCGTAACTTTTTTTTCTAATACAAGTAGAATATTTCTCATTTGAATAAACAAATGCCATTTTTAAATATATAAATAAATAATTTTATAAAAGCAACCCTTTCGCAAAGTTAGGCCTCATTTGTTTGCACTTAATGGAGGTCTGAATCTGAATGGTTCAGACTTCAGACCATTAAGTGCATTTGTCTTTTATTAAGGTTTTAATTCAGAATAGGTCTGAATAGGTCTTAATCATTCAAATCTAGAACCAAGTCTTAATAGGTCTGAAGAGATATTCTGGTGTTGAATAATATTCATCACTCTATTCATAATCAGCAGTTACCACCACTAACCACCTCTGCCACCGTCATCATTGTCAACCAACACCCACCACCACTAACCACCTCTGCCACCGTCATCATTGTCAACCAATACCCACCACCACCAACCACCTCCACCATCACAACCACCATCGACAAAAAATATCATTACCAACCACAATTGTCAAACGCTATCACACCTACTACCTTTTTTATTCTAATTATATTCACCACCACCACTGCCGTCAACAACACCACAAACAGCAACCACTAGCGGCCAATTCCTACTACCAACCAACTTATCTATCACAACTAGCACCACCACTAACTACCACTAATACATCACAACCTCTACACATTCTTTGGCCGCCACCACCATTGTCACTAGTAATGCCACCTCTACCACTACTTCAACCAGTATCATCACTATAATTTATCTCTACTAACAACCATCTCAACCATCACAACAAATAAAATCTCTAACTAACACCAACACATAATCATCATGCATTCATGTTTCAGCCAACACAATCAACATTTTAAACTATTAACATCAAGCAACGTCACATCACAACCACCACCACCACCACCATCAATCACCACCATCATAACAGTCACTACAATACCAACCATCACAATTATCACCACCAACAATATTAATCACTAACATCAATCATTGTCACCACAACCATCATTATAAGTCATCTCCACTATCACTAACAAACATAAATATTTTTTCTCAATCAAATACTAATAATTTTATTGTATTAAATTACATATTTTTTTAATATATAATTAATTTTTTACTTGAATTTTATTTTTTATTTTAATATGTATACAAATAAATTTTTTTTACACATTCAGATGTTAGAAAAACAAAGTCTTAATCATTCAATTTTCAGATTTAAAGACAACATCTTAATCATTCAGATGTGCATTCAGATTCAGACGTCTGAATCTTTAAAAAAACAAATGGAGCCTTAGTCATCCTTTTAAGTTCATTAAAAAATGATCTTTTGGTGAACCGTTTTTAAACGGATGCTTAAGTGTCTTGAAAACTTCTTAGGACATTAATTAAATCCTTACTCGGTTTCTCTCATTTCAAAAATTTATTTCTATTTTTAAATCTTTGAAATTTCTTTAAGTTTTCTTGATATTTTTTTTATAAAAATCAAGGGCGTCTCTAAATTTCTCAAAATTATTTTGAAAACTTGAATTTTGAAATAATCTTTTTTAGGGTCAAAACCATTTTCTTTTAAATTAAATCCGAATAAAACAGCAAGCCTTGCAAAGAAAACCCTCACCCTCACATAGGATTGACCGTTGATGATTCACTATAGAGATCGATGATTTTAAGAGAGTTTCCACAGGGACCTGAACACAGATAGGAGCGTACCTACCTTGTGCGCTGCCGAGGTACAAGCATTAATTTTGAGAAGTTTACCTATCCTCTCAAGAATTATGTTATCGTAGAATTTCGTAGGCAGCTGTGACAACGGTAATCAAATTGCGGTGGATTCAATTAGGGATTTTTTAGGGAGAAAATTCGGTTTCCATACCTTGAATGACAGATAAGATTCGGACACAAACCATGGACCCTCTTGTAAGACCTTTTTTTGCGATTCGAATCCAGAGAATTTGACTGTGTAGAATCCAGCCCCAAATTGATTAGGGGAACTCTATCTTTCAGTTTCCATAGATCGATCAGCTTCTTTTTTAGATAGAGGTGGTTAATTTTCTTGCCCACTAACTCTATGATAACAAAGAATTTCCATGGAAGTATAGCCTTGTTTTCTCCTCCGTTGATAAAAGGATTGCATCTTCATCGTAGCTTATAGGCTCGGGAGGGGTTGATTCCCTCTCTGGTACAAGAACTTTTGAAGGGGCTATGCTCTCCTTCACTATTTGGCTAAAAAGGGGTTTACAAAGGGGATCTATAGCCATATGGCCATCACAGATGTCGGGTGATTCCGATGGTTTCGTGATTAGGGAGGGAGTATTGGTCATGCTTCGAGATGAGGATTTGGGGGTAGATTAGAGAGAGGTTGGTCTTTCTCTCTCTAAAAATTTCTCTGTGTGCCTCTATAATATGACACCTCTGGCATATGTTACATATGCTATGTAGTTTTTCCAAATTAATTAAAAATTTGGATTGGTTGAGTTTGCCTAACTTTTTGGCCCATTTCAATCTAAGTAGCTTCTGAGTAAGTTAGTAACTCGTTCATTTTGACCTATTTAAATTTAGCTCAGTCTATTCATTTACACTTTAAAGTGAATGTTTGACTTAACTTATAAGTTGGTCAAAATAATTTATAAGCTATTTTTTATTTAAAAAAAAAATTTGATAAATTTTACAAGTGCTTTAAAAAGTTAATTTTGATTTTTTTTAAATCAAAAACAAGAAGTAACAAATTCTAACTTATTTTTGTCTAACTTATAATCTATTCACATTTGATCAAGTAATTGACTTTTTTGCCCTTATAATTTTCATTTATTGGTGCCCTTATAATTTTCATTTATTGGTGTTCGGTTGGTGGAAAAGAAGATTTACTTGTTTGAATGAAAAGTTAACATTTATCTTCGTATAAGCAAGTTAGTATAATTTGGTTTATTCCTTAGTGGATAATTAATGTGAAGAGAATAATTAGTGGATAATTAATTAGACAAAATATGTAACATTTCTCTCAAATTTTACCAAGGACAAAATATGTAACATTTCTCTTCACATAAGCAATTATACTAACTGTTGTCCAATTATCACAATTGTTCAAATTCTCTTCACATTTCTCTTGCCCATCTTTACTAATTTCAAAGTTCAAACTCCAATTTACACAAATACTTATAACGTTTGGATAGATATGTCATTTTCTACTAGTATTATATAATGTCAAATATAAAATATTTCACCATTATATCACGATAAATTCAACAATGCAATATAAGAAAATTAAAATAATATTTGAAATAAATATTATTAACATAACCATGACGAAATAAATAATCTTTTAATATATAACTATTTTTTTCAAACACAAACATTCAACACTTAAACTCTTAAAAAAAATATTTTTTTAGCGCACAAATTAATAGTCATTCATGAAAATATTGTTAATATATATATATATATATATATATATATATATATATATATATATATATATATATATATATATATTAACAGCTATAAGGGTATTTCAAATATTTTAACCAAAAAAAGTGCTTAAAAGCATTATTTACCAAACACATCAATAACTTTTTTTCAGTTTCAGCACTTTTATTGAAACACTTAACTGTTTATTTTTAAAATAAGTTCAGCACTTTCAAAAGCATTTTTAAAAAACTATTTTACAACCACTTTTTTTCAGCCTATCCAAACGGGCTCTAAGTATATATGCATCCATCAGCTTCCTGACCGTTGCCTAGTCCTTGAAGCCAACTCGTTTCTAGGCCAAATTATGAATGAACCTCATGTAATTTGTTGTGTGGCCAAAGGCATCGATAAGCACTCAAACTTGTTGCCAAAATTCACTTAGACACCTAAACTAAGGCATGTTCCTATCAGGCCCCTAAAATTCAAAATTCACTTTGAGTGTCTATTGATGACTTTGGCTTTTGTTGTGTTGTATTTTTATTATTTTTCGAATGTAAATGTATATACAGGATATTGGTTGATTTGCCCAATATTTCTAATATATAGAAGAGTGAAGGAAGCAGGTGATGGTGCTCATGCCTGCTTTCTCCGTGATTTTACTATATCACTCCTGATTAATTATTATATGTCATTTACGTATTAAAAAATTAATAATATTTAATAAAAATTATAAAATAAACATTTATGACATGTTTGTTTCAGCTGCTTCAACTGTAATTTAACTATTTCATCCCTAATTAACTATTTTAAGTCATTTAAGTATCACAAAAATTAATACTATTATTTAGTAAAAAGATAAAATTAACAAAAAATGATAAATTAACTATTGATGTTTTAAATTAACTTGACATCTTATATGAGGTCTACTTAAAAAAAATTCACAGCTATTTTTTATAGTAATTTTGCTATATCACTTCTAATAAGTTATTTCCTAATTAATTATTATATGTCATTTACTTATTAAAAAATTAATAATATTTAATTAAAAAAGTAAAATATACATTTATGACATGTCTTCTTTAGCTGTTTCAACCATAATTTTACTATTTCATGCCTAATTAATTATTGCGAGTCATCTACATATTAAAAAAAATTAATAAAAAGGATAAAATAAATTTAAAAAATGATAAATTAACTATTGATATTTTAAATTAACTTGACATCTTATATGACGCATGCTTAAATTTTTTTACAATTATTTTTTGTAGTAATATTGTTGTATCACTTCTAATAAGTTATTATGAGTCATTTAAGACATGTTTGTCTCGCAACTTCAATCGTGATATTTGATTGACTCTCAAAATTATATCAGTATCACTTAAATTGGAATAGAAGAAAAAGTATTAAAAATCATAATAATTAAAAATATAAATTATTTTAAAAATATAATTGACTATTAGTGTCACAATAGTTTGGACAAGGAGAATATTACAAAATTACAACGGCTAACAACTTAAAATAGTAAATTACAATGTCAAAAAATTATTATAAATTACAATAGCTAACAACTTAAAATATCTAAAAAAAATATTTAAAATATAATTAATTATCTAAATTTTATTTGTGTCAATAAATTAAGACTAAAAGATAACATACATTGAGCCCGTGCTAGCACAAGCCTTCGATATCTAGTAAAATTATAACTGTCTTAACTCATAACTATATTACTTGTTCCAACTAACCCTTAAATATTATTATTCATTTTTAATATTCAAGAGAGTTCAATAAAAAAATAAATCTTTGATAGTCAAATAAATTGATTAATTTAAAAAAATATCTTTTTTGCTCACTGAACAAATATCAGAATGTATTTTTTTTTTTTTGAAAATTATCACCAATATTAAATATACTTAAATTTAATGGTTTGACATAAATTCTTCCCACAAAATTCAAAAAGGAAAAAGAGATATTTCCTCCGCCCATATTATTTATCTATATTAATAAAAATATTTATCATGAATTACTTGGGGATAAAAAATTTAACATAAGATTAATTAAATTTCTTTTCATTATCCATTCAAAATTAAAAGTATAAATATTATGGAGTACTACAAAATTTCGAGTTAATTCCTCAAAATGTCATTGAACTTGTGTAAACATCCCACTAAAGTAACTTTTGTTTCTGTTAGGACAATATTGTCACTGAACTATGCACTTCTTTCCATTATAAGGTAAAACTAAGAAATTGTTAAGGATATGTTTGGAGAACCACAAGGAAAGTGAAATTAGATATAGTTACATAGTCCAATTCTCAATTAGAAATAGAGAATTAGGTGCAATTACGTGATGTAATTACAAAGTTACATTTTATTTTTATTTTTAAAATAAAATTTAATATCCTTTTCTTTTAAATTTCTTTTTTATTTCTATTATTTTAATTTCTTTTTTATTTTACTTTTTTTCATTTTACATTATTTATCTTTCATCTCTTTTCTTCTCATTTTCCAACCTTTACTTCTTATGATTCAATATAATTACTCGTATTTTTTTCTTCATTTAGCGCATTATTGCAGTTTTATTCTAGTATTTAAATTAAAGTAGTATTTCATTATTGAATGAGATGACTTATGTGTTTTTCCTTTCTTTTGAATTATTTACTCGTTGGAATTGTATATAAGAGTATTGTGTTTTTTTTCTTGAATTTTCAATTTGTGTTTTGCTTTATGTTTCAATTTATTTGTTTTAGTACTATAGACTTGTCATTTTATATTGCATGTCACTTCAAATTGTCGAGTTAATTTTTCAATTGCCATTGAACTTGTGCAAACATCCTACTAAAGTAACTTTTGTTAATTTCTTTTAGAAAAATATTGTCATTAAACTATGTACATCTTTCCAAAATAAGGTGAAACTAAAAAATAGTTAAGGATATATTTGGAAAGCCATAGAGAAATTGAAATTATATGTTATTAGACAATTTGCAGTGACATTCAATATGAAATAGCATGTCTATACTACTAAAACAAATAAATCGAAACATAAATTCAAAATCCAATAGAAAAACATAATACTCTTGTATAAAATTTCGAAGAGTAAACATAATTCAGAAGAACGAAAAACACGTAAGTCTATAATCTCATTCAATAATAAAATACTACTTTAATTCAAACACTAGAATAAAATTATAAAAATGCAATAATGCGCTAAATAAAGAAAAAAATATGAGTAATTATATTGAATCATAAGAAGTAAAGTTGGAAAATAAGAAGAAAAGAGATGAAAGATAAATAATGTAAAATGAAAAAAAAAAGTAAAAATAAAAAAGAAATTAAAATAATAGAAATAAAAAAGAAATTTAAAAAATATATATATTCAATTTTATTTAAAAAATAAAATGTAACTTTGTAATTACATCACGTAATTGCACCTAATTCTCTATTCCAAATTGAGAATTAGACCATGTAATTACATCTAATTTCACTTTTCTTGTGGTTCTCCAAACATATCCTTAACAATTTCTTAGTTTTACATTATAATGGAAAGAAGTGCATAGTTCGGTGATAATATTTTTCTAAAAGAAACAAAAATTACTTTAGTGGGATATTTACATAAGTTCAATAACATTTTGAGGAATTAACTCCAAAATTTCTTCATTTTAAAGGATAGATTAATAAAAATATTTTTTTTATTTATAATTTGTTAAGAGACGTATAAAAACAAAGTAAACAAGTGATACAGAAAGTAGGGGAGCAATAAGTGATTGAAAATTGAAGTAAGATGAGGCTTTGGGCAGTAGGTGACAAAAGAGTTTTAAAATGAGGTGTAGGTGACACAAATCTTAATTATTGAGTGGAGGTGACAATTACTTTATTATGGATTAAGAACGTTGGGAAAGTTTGAAAATAACTCATAAGTTTTTTAATTTATATTTTGATCCAAATGTTAGTTAATATAACAGGAAACGGAGGAAAAAAGACGCATTTCTCTCTCTTCTCATCCATTGTTGTTTTCTCTCTCTTCACGATTATTGTTGTTCATTGTTGCTGCTGCTTTATTCATCATCTTCTGCTTCATTATTATCATCTCCTACTTCATTATCATCTTCATTTTCTTCTTGTCGATCATTGTTGTTGTTGTTGTTACCGCTACTACTACTATCTAACCAATTTCTTAGGTCAAATTTTATTTCCTACATCACTTTCCACTTTGACATTACTTCATAGGTGACTTTGGTAAGTAAAATTATGATTTTTATTCGAATTTGTCATCTAGGTGCATAGTTACTGCTTTTTTTCAACAATGGATAGAACCCGATCATGAATCCAATATAAGTGCCCACAATTTAAACAGATCACTCATATGGTGCATCAAATGAGTAATCTGTTGCAACAGACTTGTTATCTATTGCATCAGATTGATTATCTGTTGTATCAGACTAGTTATCTGTGGTATCAGACTGATTATCTGTTGCATCAGACTGCTTATTTGTTGCAACAGATGATTAATCTGTTTGGAACAACACAAATCATCCCCTATCATAAACCCAACAAATAACCAATATGTTTCAACTCTTACAATTGCTATTGGATTCAAAATTATTCCTTACGTCCAATCGTCGACATGTTTGTTGAGAAGATAATAGACAAAATGAAAATTAAATACTCCATCCGTCCCAAATTATCCGTCTCAAATTTTCTAATTTAATTTCTTATTTTACTTTTTTTTTCATTAATCAAGAAGAGACAATTTTTTTTCATGTTTTATCCTTTGCATTAATTACTTTTTCTTCAAATTAAAATGTAAACATCATTTAATAGAGGTATTATGGTAACCTAGGCATGTTATTAATTAATTTTCTTAATCAATATGCCATCTCAATTTGGGACGAGTAATTTGAGACCAAGAAAGTATGAATTAAAATGTCGAAGTCGTGCAACAGACTAGTTATCTGTTGAAACAGACTAGTTATCTGTTGCATCAGACTGATTATCTGCTGCATCAAACTGTTTATCTGTTGCAACATATGAGTAATCTGTTTGGAACAACATAAATCAGACCCTGCCATAAACCCAACAGATAACCAATATGTTTACATTCAACTCTTGCCATTGCTACTGGATTCAAAATTATTCCTTACGTCCAATCGTCGACATATTTATTGAGAAGATAATAGACAGAATGAAAATTAAAACGTCAAAGTTGATCAAACATAATTCTTTTACTAAACAAAAACAAATAAAAATACATATACATAGACTAAAAGAAAAAAGTAATCTAATTATTATTATTATTATCACCATTATTATTATTATTATTATTATTATTACTATTATTATTATTATTATTATTATTATTATTATTGCCAGTCGACCAATCTTTAACCGATAGCAGCAAGGCCCTCCTCAGCTTGCGGATCTCATGGAGCATCCTTGTTATAACTGCTCCCAGTTACTATTGCAGGTCATGAACCTGCATTCGAAGTTCATTCACATCATCTTGCAGAAAAGTAACGTCCACACTGGATCGGCCATATCTAGAACACATATGAATTGACAAAAAACATAAAAAAAAAGTAAAGAAAAGAATATCCGAATGTAATACAACGTATACTACAAATTGGCAAGAAAAAACTTACCTGAGTCAGGAAAGAGAAAGTAGTAGAAGGTGTAATATGAAAGACAAGATGCAATAAATAAATAGAGTGTAGCTGAATGAACGATTGAGTAAGGAGAGACCTATTTATAGAGGATTGAATTTGAATGAGTGGCAAAAAGGCGTGAGTGTTCACCTCCATTTATTAATTATATTTTTTATTACTGTAAAAAGTTATGACTTAATTAAATTAAGAAATATTGTGATAAGTCATGACTTTTCAGATTATTATTATTAATTAGTTCTTTTCAAGAACCATTTTTATTGAGTTGTGACAACATATTCTATATCTGTTGCATTAGATAACTCATCCGTGATAACAAATATATCATCTGTTGCAATATATAGAAAATCTGTTGCATCAGATAATCTATTTGTTGTAACATATAATCTAACTGTTCACCTCCATTTATTAATTTCATTTTTGATTACTGTGAATGTTATGACTTAATTAAATTAAAAAATATTGTGATAAGTCATGACTTTTCAGATTATTATTATTAATTAGTTTTTTCTAAGAACCACTTTTATCGAGTTGTGGCAACAGATTCTATATTTGTTGCATCAGATAACTCATCTGTGACAACAAATATATTATTTGTTGCATCAGATAACTCATCTGTGACAACAAATATATTATTTGTTGCATCAGATAATCTATCTGTTGTAACATATAATCTAACTGTTCACATTTATTTATTAATTACATTTTTAATTACTGTGAAAAGTTATGACTTAATTAAATTAATAAATATTGTGATAAGTCATGACTTTTCAGATTATTATAATTAATTTGTTCTTTTCAAGAACCATTTTTATTGAGTTGTGAAAACAAATTCTATTTCTGTTGCATCAGACAACTCATCTGTGACAACAGATATATCATCTGTTGCAACAAATAGAAAATCTGTTGCATTAGATAATCTATCTATTGCAATATACAATCTATCTTTTTTTTAAATGATCATCATATCATTAATCCAAATTTGCTGACTTTTTTATTATATAAATTAAAAAATATTTCAATAACCGTTTCTTTAATAAAATAATAACCATTTTTATTGAGTTCTGGCAACAGATTGTATATCTGTTGCATTAGATAAACCATCAGTTGCAACAAATCGATGATATATTTTAATAGCTTTTTTGATTTCTTCTAACAGCTGATACATCAATCGCAACAGATGGAAAATTTGATGCATCAACAACATTGTTGAATGTGTTTTAGATAAAAAGTCACGACTGTTCACCTTTTTCTTAACAATCATCATATAAGTTAATTAATCCAATATTGTGACTTTTTTTATTATATAATAAATAAATAATTTTAAAAAACAAATTTTAAAATAAAAATGGTGAAAAATCACGATCAGTTATTAAAATTAAATAACTGTTCTTTTACGGTTATAAATTGTGTTTATCATTTATTTCCTTATTATTTATTTACGAACCATTTTTCATATTAAATAATCGAAAAGTCATGCATGTCTTTTCACCCCCTCAATAACAACAATAGCCTTTTTTTATTAATAACCGCCTGTTGCAACATATGATCGATCTGTAGCGTCAGATTAACCTCTGTTGCCATAAATGCTCAATCCCTACCACCAATCGTTGACATGTTAAGAATAAGGAATAAACAGAATGATAATTAATTACTAAATAAGAATTAAAAATTCAAAGTCGACCACCAAACATAGATATTTGAATCCCATGGGTAGATCTGATATACAAAAGAAGGAAAATACATACACTAAAAGAAAAAACATAACCGAATTATTATTACTACTATTATTATTATCATTACTATTATTATTATCATTACTATTATTATTATCATTACTATTATTATTATTATTATTATTATTATTATTATTATTATTACTTTTATTATTGTCAATCGGACAATTTTCATCCGGTAGCAGCAGGGGCCCTCCTCAGCCTTGCTCTGAAGTTGGTCAAATTCCTCTGGAGTTCATCAAACTGCCTTTAAAGTTCCCGCAAGGACTCGATATGAATCTTCTTATACGACTGGATCAGCCATAGTTGTAAGTATAGTAGAATGAGCGAGTAAGGAGGGACCTATTTATAAATGATTGAATTGGAAGGGGTTAGTCAAAAATCACGACTGTTCATATCCCTTAATTAAATAAAACTGGTGACTCTTCGAATTTGTAAATTAAAAATATGGATCTAAATACAACATTTTATCTTCTATTGAATTTCGAAAAGAAAAGAAAATTGCTTTAAAGTAAATCTAACAAATGGGTAATCTGTTGCAAAATATATTCCATCTGTTAGATAACTTACAAGATATTGACAATCTGTTACAACAGATGGATATATCTGTTTGATTTTTTCAACAGATATATCATATGTTGCAATAGATTGATCATCTGTTGTAACAGATGTCTCTAATTATTTGATAATTTAAACAAATGTGGCACCTGTTGTAACTTGTTAGTCATCTGTTTATTCAATTTAAGCCATAGATGGTCTAGAAAGAATAAGGTGCGTGCAGATAGATGGATCCACTGTCATGTGTGGGAGTTAAGTATTATTGATAAGGTCATCGGGAGAACACATATAAAGTACAATGTTTTTGTGAATACAATTTTTAATCGATTAGGCACTAATCATTCAAACAAGATCCTACATTATACAGTTAAGTTTGTGGGGTTCGAATTTATAAGATCGAGGGCCCCATGAAGATGGTGCATATACCCTGTTATGAATTAATGACGATTATTGCTCATGTTTATGCGTGTCAAGTTTTGAGAAGGGATCAATATTTGGTGTCATTGTAGAGATCCAATAGCTATTGGACTTAACTGTAAGTATGCATTAGACTCTAAGAAGGCCTTCGAAGCCTCGGACTGCATTAAACCAGAATAGAAAACAAATAGAAATTCCCTGGCCCAAATTTATATGGAAGGGTTGTTCGAGAAGATGATTATACGCCAGAAGTAGCTGAAGGAGAATGTCTGCGAGGGAAAGGGGAGTTGATGAAAGACTATCATCTGACAGCTAATTGCATAAGAGACATAGGGTAGCAAGGAACTTCTAGAGAATCTAGCTGATGAAATTATCTTAAAATATGAGAAATCTGAATCAAGTGCATATATAAAAGTGTATCCGGTAATGTAAATTCGTCTAATGTTTCTTTGAAAGAAAAATAATGCAGATGGACACTTTTCTAGGGTGCTGCGACTAGGTAGCGTGGTTGGGATTATGACCTTGATAGAAAATAGCAAAAGACCAAGAAAGCAACCTTACGAGCATCGATGGTTGAAATAATGTACAGTAAGTCTAGAAAACTTGCGCCAACATCAACTGCAATTAAAATAAGGAATCTAAGCCAAGGCGGTAAATTCTAAATTTTAAATTGTATCCCATGCATTCTTTTCTGTGGTTCTGATTAGATCCACTATTGTCGAGCTGATCGAAACCACAAACAAGAGTGAAAGATAGATTGAGTGTCATTACTTCCTTAGAAATATGGATCAATTAATTGTGTTTTATTAGCTTAGCATGCTTTCAACATTTCTTGGAGAAGATCAGAGGCTTGCTGTAGTATGTGAATCCCGATAATTTTCAAGCTTGCCTCAACTTGCCGATTTGGTATCCAAGCTTGTCGTTGCCGTCTTTGAAGTTGGTATAGAGTTCCTGGTCTCTTGTGAGCTATCAGGAACACTTTCTCCTTCAAAGTTGTGGCATTGTAGTAGGCCTTCAAAGCACTTTCTTCAGAAGCCATAAATGATATATAGAGGGTCGCTGTGTTTGTTTTAGGTCAAAATATGTTGATGCACAGTCAAGATGTGGTCCCAACCTATAACACCCCAAATCTGATACCCGGAACGCTATACGGTGCTCATGACCCCGAAGGACCACAAGCTAACCCATGACTAATAGTTGTACCTGTATACTGCATAAAATACTTTATAATGCGGAAACATGAACTGAAAGGCCATAAGGTTCAAAACTGAGACATAGTATCTGATAAAAATATAACATCTGGGAGGGGTATGAAATACCCAAAACAACTGAAATAAGCTATCTGAACATACTGTAGTCTGGAAAATATCTAAAATATGACTGTCTGAATAAGAAGTTGATGGCACATGTACCCAACTAACTCAAACTAATAAACTAATTAATGAGATAATAAAATGATGATGATGTCCTCGAAAGATGAGGACTCACTGCTGACTCTGACAGTTGAGACTGGAATCTACTGATACTCTGGAGTTCATGTCTCTGAACCTATGGTATAAGACACCATAACACAAATGCGTCAGTACTTTGAATGTATTGGTATGCATGTGAGGTGGGATGAATGCATGGGGTTTATATGCCTGAACAATAACAATAACAGACTGACTATCATGAGCGTGAGAATACATGCATGAGACATAATAACTGACACTGATACCGTGATAACATGATTACTGAATCTTAATACTGATAACACGACATACTTATAACTGATATAACTGATAACATGAGTGACTGTAGCTGATAGTCTTGAATCTAATAGAACTAGCTGAGTCCCATACTGTATCTAAGTTGACTGTATCTGACAGTCCTGAAATCTAAAGAACTATTTGAGTTCTATTACTGAGATTGATTGACTGTGTCTGACAGTCCTGATTTTGTAACATGAAACTGTGGGAAGTAGTTATCTAACCGACATGCCCCAAATATGCCATTATGGCTGAGTTGGAGTCCAATTTGTAACCCCAATTGGAAGGGTGTCAATACCGCGCCACTGGTAAGGTCAAGCTATGGGTGACCCTCATCGGATAGTGTCCCCAAAAGAGAATGGTGGGGCCCTTATCTGACAGTGCTTATCCACCCCATCAACCCTCATCGGACAGTATTGATATCTCAACCTATGCTGGCTACATAGTTCTGGAACGCAAGGATGACTTCTAAGAATCACACCCTCATCTGATAGTGTGTGTTCCCATCCTTGGGTTCACTCGGTGCTAATTCCTACTCTCATCTGAATAGACTCTGAATATGATTTATTGAACTGAACATGGGCTGAGTTACTGAATTCTGTTGACTGACAAAATACTAATGATATCTGACAACTAACTGAGTTCATGAGATCATGGAGATTTTCTTAGTGATAAGACTATCTGAAATCTAAGGATTCATATCTTAACTGAGAGTATCGTGAAAACATGACATGGATAACTGACTGAGTTCATGAGATCATGGAGACTTCCTGAGTCATAAGACTATCTAAAATCTAAGGATTAATATCTTGACTGAGAGTATCGTGAAAATATGACATGGCTCTAGGCACACAACTAATGTTTCGGGTACGAGTACCCCCAGGACTCGATGAAAGAAAACTGACCAAGCATAACTTATTTGAATATTTAACTAACACCATAATCCATAATACATTTATAGAAGCATTTCATCAAAACATATGATAGACATAACTTGTACATACATGGAGATTCATGGTATCATGCTAGTTAGGCACTTTTCCTTCATCTTGGCATTTAATCAAACATATTGTAGGCATGGTACATATAAACATCATTGTACAATAATTAAACATCATGGTTCAATTCTAATTTCATCATTCAAGGGTTTAGTCATAGGTTTGCATAAATCTATACTATAATAATTTAACCCACAGAATTTATCAACGGACATGGAGTAGAATTCAATTTCACATTATCCACATGAACAAGAGCAACCCAATCATGAAATTCATAAGAAAATCCATAAACTTGAATTTAGAAAAGGAATTCTTGGGCTTCATAGACGAAAAGAGTCTATGAATGAACACTATGCATACCTTGGTTCGTAAATACACGAAGATTGGCGGAGGAAATCCTTGATTCTGAATCTTCTATGAAAAGCCCTAGGTTGTTCTTGAGAGGTTTTTGAGAGAAGAGAGTGTATTTTGGGTGAAAAGTGGATGAATCACATGTTAAAGGGATTAAATAGAGGTGGGAAATTGACCCTTTTAACCCTGGACGTGTCTTATAATTTCAATAAAAATTTTCCGAATTGGACCCCTGGCGCGACGTAGCGCTATCCCGCCGTGTCACTGGAATTTGATAATTGGGAAACTGAGGGATGGAACGACACGGAGCCATCGCATTGCCCTTTTTTTACGACCTGGAACTTTATCGCGACACGGAGAAAATTGCGCTGAGACATTGGAAAAGGAAAATTGACATTTTAGCTTGTAGTGCGATGCGCCACTAGCCAATATGGCGCTGTTTTACAACAAAAACTTGAAATAGTCATAACTTCTTACCTGGTTATCAAATTTAGGTGAATTTTATATCGATGGAAAGCTTATTGAATTTCCCACATGAAAAAAGTTAAAATCTTAAAAATACCACGTGTACAAAAGTGGATTCATCTTTCAAAAAAAGCTCCTAACATTTTTTAGATGATTTCAAGCTAGGAAAAGGTACGGAGTATTACAATATCTCCTCCTTGAGAACATTCATCATCGAATGAGACTGAGAGTGAGGGGAAGAACAATAAATTACATACATACTGAACATGGATAACTGGAACATGACTCATGGCTGACATGACCGATAACTGAATATATCATACTAAATATGCATATCTGATGCATATGTAACTGATTCATGAATGCATGACTAAGTGTTCTGAGGAACTAAGTTTTTCACAATGAGAATGCATGTCTAATGCATAATTATATAACTGAACTGATACATGAATTCATGACTGAATATGCAAAGGTACTTGATACCAAGTTTGTGATGAACACTGAACATGAAACTGAGTAAGCTTAAGGAGGACTGTTACCTTGAGCTTAATCTGAGTTGGCGGAGAAGAGGTGAGGATACTTGGTATGCATGTCTGCTTCTGCTTCCCAAGTATCTCCCTCTACAGACTAATTTTGCCAAAGAACTTTAACTTATGGGACTTCTTTGTTCCTCAGTCTACGAGTCTGATAGTCTAGGATTTTGAATTGAATCTCCTCATAAGAGAGACTGTTCTGAACATCAATGCTCTGAATAGGGACTACAAATGCTGGGTCACCTATGTACTTCTTGAGCAAAGATACATGGAAGACTGGATGAACTGAGGTCAGATCTGAAGGCAATTCGAGTTCATAAGATACCTTGCTGAATCGACTGAGAATATTAAAGGGACCGACATATCGGGGACTGAGTTTCCCTTTCTAGCCGAACCGCTTCACTCCCTTTATGGGAGAGATCTTTAGATAGACATAGTCAACAATCTCAAACTCGAGATCTTTTCTACGAATATCTACATAAGACTTTTATTGTCTCTGAGCAGCCCAGAGTCTTTTCTATAATCAACTGGACTTTTTCTAAGGCATCGAATACTAAGTCAGGCCCTATGATTGAGGACTCACTAACTTCGAACCAAACGATCGGAGATCTACATCTCCTACCATAGAGAGCTTCAAATAGATCCATCCGAATACTGGAATGATAGTTTCTATTGTATGCAAACTCAATCAAAGGAAAGTGGTTATCCCAACTACCCTTGAAATCAATTGCATATGCCCGTAGCATATCTTCTAAAGTCTGAATGGTCCTTTCTGCTTGACCATCTGTCTAAGGATGAAAGGCTGTACTGAGATAAACTTGGGTACCAAGACCCTTTTGGAATACTTTCTAGAAGTGAGGGGTGAACTGGGTATCTCTGTCTGAGATAATAGATAGTGAAATACCGTGTAATCTGAACAACTCCCTAATGTAGAGTCTGGCGTAATCCTCGGCTGAATAAGAGATATAAACTGGAAGAAAATGGGCTGATTTGGTCATCCTATCGATAATGACCCAAACTGAATCATGCTGATGATGAGTTCGAGGCAAACCCATCACGAAGTCCATGTTTACTTCTTCCCACTTCCAAGTAGGAATAATGAACTCCTACATAGGAACACTAGGCTTCTGATGCTCTATCTTAACCTGCTGACATGTAAATCACTTAGCCACAAAATCTGCAATATCTCTCTTTATCCCATTCCACTAATAGACTTCTCACAAGTCGTGGTACATCTTTGTGGCCCCTGGATGAATAGAGTAGCACGCACCATGCACTTTTGCAAGAATTCACTGCCTTAAGACACCTACACTTGGAACACAGAGATGACCCTGATAATACAAAACACCATATCTCCCTTGGGAGAAAACCTCTACTTTCTGATCCTGAACTGACTCTTTCAACTTGACAAGGCTGGGATCTCTATCTTACTTTTCTTTCACCTTAGAAACTAGAGATGATTTTGAACTACTCTGAACCCATATATCACCCTCATCTGTATCGACTAAGCGAACGCCTAGTCTGGAAAGCTGATGTACATCCTGATCTAACTTCTTCTTACTGTCATCCACATGAGCAACACTACCCATAGACAGTCTACTGAGAGCGTCGGCTACTACATTGGCCTTGTCCGGATGATAGAGGACAGTCATGTCATAATCTTTTAAGAGCTCTAACCACCTTCTCTGACGAAGATTGAGATCTTTCTGAGAAAAGACATACTAAAAACTCTTATGATCTATGAAGACATCTACATAAACTTCGTAGAGATAATGCCTCCAAATCTTTAAGGTAAAAACTACGGCTGCTAACTCAAGATCATGAGTAGGATAATTCTTCTCATGGGTTTTAAGCTGTATGGAGGCGTAGGCTATGACCTTACCATGCTGCATGAGGACACAACCTAAACCCACTTTGGATGCATCACAATACACTATGAACCTATCTGGACCACCGGAAGAGCTAAAACTGGAGCTGAGGTGAGTCGAATCTTTAACTCCTGAAAACTCTTCTCGCAAGGATCTGACCACTGAAACTTAATTTTCTTCTGAGTCAATCTAGACATAGGGGATGCAATAGAAGAAAATCCCTCAACAAACCATTTGTAATAGCCATCCAAACCCAAGAAACTCCTGATATCTGATGGAAGAGACAGGTTTGGGCCAGTTTCTTACCACTTCGATCTTTTGAGGATCTACTCTAATGCCATCACCCGAAAAGATATAACCAAGGAATGCTACTGACCTTAGACAAAATTTGCACTTACTGAATTTGGTGAATAGCTGATGATCTCTGAGAGTTTGAAGTACTGTTCTGAGATGGTCTGCATGATCTCGCTCACTGTGGGAATAGACTAGAATATTATCTATAAAGACTATGACGAACATGTCCAAGTACTGTTTGAACACGTGGTTCATCAAGTCCATGAAAGCTACTGGGGCATTGGTAAGACCAAATGACATGACTAGGAATTCGAAGTGACCATAGCGAGTATGAAAAGCTATTTTCGAAATGTCACATTCTCTGACTCTTAGCTGATGATAGTCGGATCTGAGGTTTATTTTAGCGAAATAGCTAGCACCCTGAAGTTGGATAAAAAAGTCATCGATTCTGGTAAGAGGATACATATTCTTGACTGTGACCTTATGTAAAACCCCACAAAATTCCCTCATAGTTTGAGCCTAAGAGCATGTTGAGTGAAGTGTCATTTCGATATTAAAAGTTTGAGAAGTGTCTTACCAAGTGTGAAATATTTTTAACCATGTGGAATTTCCTTAATATCAATTTTTTGTCATGTAGAGAATTGAGTTAGCTTTCCAACGATACCAATTTCGTTAAAATCCAACATCGAACGAGGAAGTTATGGTCGTTTTACTGAACGTTGTCGGAATCGCCCAGGTTTGACGGACGATTCGACGGACCGTCAAGTCTGTGATGCACCGTCAATCATCCCATCGAAACCAAGGTAGTGACCTTTTTTTTGGCCATCGTGCGACGTCTAAATGACGGACCGCCAACTTTTCGATGGATCGTCACTTTGACCGTCACTATATATTATGCTTTTGATGAGCTTTAACTTGAGATTGAACTATGGGTTAGTAAGCCCTATTTCGGACTTGTGAATTTGTGAACTCTTGTGCTATAAACACCCATGATTTGAGTATTTTGAGATGATTGAGAAATGAATTGACCTAATGGTCCGAGAGCTTTGAAATCCACTTCATTGTATGAGATTATTGATTTGATTATTTGGTTCGTGGTGAACCATGAGATTATTCTAAAAGTGGATTTTTATGAGATGAGCACAGATAATCCAAAGGGAGTAGTATTTAGCACCGAGCGGGTAAGTTACTACGGTTTCTTACCCCAAAACTACGTGCCACCGTAGGTTGGGCCTGAGGCCGATTTTATGATTATTTGGCCTAAGGCCGAGTTAATATTGGGCCCGAGGCTGAGTTTTATTTAGTGATCACTAGACCCAAGTTATACTCCCTAGAAAGAGTATGACACTTCTCCCCAACGTGGGGTCTCTTCCTTAGGAGGACAAAACATTAGACTCCATGTAGCTCGCATGGTTTATGTCGGTTATGAGAATCTCCCTTGCCTTTCAAACTTGAGATCAGGTACTTCCTCGAAAACTAAAGTATTTTCCCTCCTATGGTCTATTTTCCTACTAATGAGGTTGTAAAATGGTTTCCTAGCTAAAGTATTTCCCTTGATGTGAACTATCTCTTCAAAAATTTCCTAGCTAGTATTTCCCTAGCTAAAATGGTTTAGCTAAAGTATTTTCACTAAACTAGAGTATCTTCCTTTTGAGATTGAATGATTTCCTTAAAGCTTGAAATGAAATATTTTCCTAAAGTAAATGAAATACCTTCAAGTATGTTTCAAAGTGATATGATTCCGAATTCCAAGTATTTGAGTTCAAAAAGAGTTATGAGATCTTGAGCACTAATGAAGTTTTACTCTCCTTGAGGCATATGCATGAGTTGATAGTATTGTTTAAAGCCCTTTAGTCTTGAGTATTGAGAATAAGAGAAGATTTCTGATTTTAAGGTTAAAGAATGATGACTCACGAGATTTATGTTATATGCCTCATCTTACATGATTTATGAGCTTTACATTTGATACTTGTTCAAGTTATGTGAGTCATCCCATATTGCATCCATGATTTGACTGAAGAAGGTTGATACTGTTTTATACATGTGCATTCACCCCCATATACTCAGTACATTCCCAAGTGCTGATCCACATATACGTCTATGTGCTACATTGTCTTATAATATAGGTACAAATTGTAGCATATGTACCATGTCTGATCAATTTGCAGCTTCCAATTGGTAGGTGATGAGTCCTTTTGATTTAAGGGCTCGAATCAGTAATACAGTTGAGATAAGTGGTATTTCCTTTTCAGTCGTATTGAGTCGGGGTTCTTGGGAGTCATGACCTAACTACCCATGGTCAGTACTATTAGAGGCTTCATAGATAGTGGGTATAAGTTGATGTATTGGGTTTCAATTATATTGTAAAAAGTTGAGTTGTAACCTTGTGACTCCAGTTTTGGTATTGAGAAAATTCATATTAGAGTTATATTCCCCCTTATTCTTTTGGTTTTATGTATTTTATTCAGCTATTTATGTGTGATGTCAAGTGAAGGATTAGCTTGGGTCATTTATGACCCTAGGCACCGTGTAGCATCCTGAGGGGTGATTTCGGGTCATTACAGATGGTATCAGAGCACAAGGTTCAAGTGTCCTAGGGTGTCTATGAAGCCGTGTCTAGTAGAGTCTTGCGGAATAGTACGGAGACGTCTGTATTTTTCTTTGAGAGGCTATAAGGCATTTAGAAAAGGTCTCTATTCTTTTGTGTCTTAGATCATGGTATAGAGAGATTCTCTATGCGCTTACGCAGATCCTCAACTTCCTCTATTCAGGCCATCTCTGCCTTATTTTCAAGGTATCAGAAACAGTCAACCTTGAATCTTTACAGATAATAGTGGGATTGTAATCGAGTTAGAGGTATCCTATCAGTGTTTTTGAGTTCCGATAATTAAAGTGTTTTATTCGTTATTCATAAAAGTCGAGCACTAAGCCTAAGTCAGAGATGCTTTTAGATGCCTCCTCAAAATCCATGATGTGAAGCTATGCTTCCTTACCCATGTATTACTCTTGAGATATATTATTTCTATGTTTCGATTCTTTTTCAGATAACGTTCTCAGATTGGCTAGTAAGAAGCTCCAGAAGTCTCTCAAAGTGGCTTGATAAAAGCCTTGTGATGTGTCAGGAGTCCCTCGTGATAGAAGTTATTGCCTCACTCTTATGATTCTTGTAAGTGAAACAAAATGAGATGCGTATTCTTAGATCATTGAATATTGTGTGTCAAGTTTCTATCTTTTGCAATATGTAATCTTGTTATCATTGTTTTTTTTAAAAGAAAAAAATAAGTCTAGTGAAGCCGTGTGGGGCTCTTTCGATTCACTAACATAGTTGCTTTGTTATTCATCTCATTTTCTTATTCAAAACACAAAACCAAAGTCTATTGAAGCCGTGTGAGGCCTATTTTGATTTACTAGCAACTTGTTGTGTATCTTGTTGTTCTTGTATTGGTTGGAACTGGGGGTTTAGAGTGGAGGTGACAAGAGAAGCGGTAAGGGCCATTTGTTGAACTTATATGTATATATGTATAGCTGAATTTTGTTGCACATGTGCGGGCTATTAATGAAGTATTGTGTCCTTGCTTGTTTATTTGTGTGAGGTAGAGATGGAGTCATTAGTTAAGGGGAAATATTGTTTGTTGATGTATGAAGAGAGTTATTGATGGTAACTGTTGCGTTGGAAGGTATAGGTTATTGATGAAAGTACTTGGTAAATGGGTGTTGTTGATTTAGGCATCCCTGAGATTGTATATTATTGTTTAGTTGAAACTTATAGGGCTCTGAGCTATGTTAGGGTTGTATAAATAGGTGGATAGTAATGATGTGTAGAAGAAGGGTGTGTTGATGAATTAGAAATAAGTTGGGCTATGTGATTGTGATCGATTATTATCGGTTATGAAGTTTGAGTGAGCATGTGAATTTGATCTTTTGTTTCATGACGTCCGAGTGAGATTAGCACTAGACACTAAGCTTGAATGATTGGTGGTCATGAAAGTGGAGGCGGCGATTTCTTGTTTAATGGTACTAGTTATAGGGAAGTGATCTAATAGGCTTGAACAATGTGTGCAAGGGCCTAAGTTTGTTTGATTGGTAATCAAGTTTGATGTTGTATATATGATGTAGAAGTACGCCTAAGGTGCCATGGGGATGCTTTGTTCTCGAGGATTATTGCATGTCGCCTGGTTAGTGGTAATGTTGAATTGCTAGGTGGGACTAGCGAGATTATGAATGAAGGTGTTGTGCGTGATTTTGATTCTCATGGTTTGGAAACATAAGTTATAGGCGATGTAGTGGTAGGATATGGCAGGAGTGGTGTGGTCCTCCAGAGAATGGAAGATACCCATTCTAAGTGTTAAGTAGTAAATGAAGACTATTAGGTTTATTTACGGATGATGTGTATCTCAGGAGGTAGTTTTTATGAGTTGGCATCATGCTTTGGGAAGTGATGTGATAGAGCGTGACGTGGGGCAGTTACAGCTGACTGAGGACATGACCCTGGATAGGAAGATTTAGAGGAAAAACATTAGGATAGAGGGCTAAGGGCGTGGATGCATCGTAGTCGGTAATTAGGTGGACTTTGATGTCCTCGGTTTGACAATGTGCAATTTGTTGTGAATGTCGTACCTATGTTGTTTTATGGTGTCCTATGATTTGAATGTTTTTGTATGCTGCCTTTTTTGTCCTGAGCCGGAGGTCTATTGGAAACAACCTCTCTACTCTTTTAAGGGTAGTGGTATGGACTGCATACAATCTACCCTTTCCAGACTCCACTTATGTGGGAATATATTGGGTTTGTAGTTGTTGTTTTACTCTTTGAAGTGCAGTCATTTGGGTCAAGTTCTTTTATTTATGTGCATTGTTATATCCCCGACTCTAAAGCAAGGTGATGACAGTCGGACCAGAGTTTATGTGGTGGTTTGCCGCCTTGGAGCGATGGCTTAAGTCAAAGGGGGAGATGATAGGACCGATAATCGGGTTGAACCTTAAGACTCTAGTGGATGTACCAGTGATCCATAGAATAGCTTTGAAAAGGATTTATGCTTGACCCTAATCTCATTTTTGTGTTTTCTGTTGTCCCAGTACCTGCTCATGTTTTATATTTCTGTTCCATTATCCTAATTCATGTTTATTCATATGATAGAGAATTATGTACTCTCCTAGTCCTGAAATAAGGGGTTCTGGTGCATTTGGCAGTCGGGATCACATCCCATGAGTTTTGAACTCCAAATTTGGATCATGCAACTCGTGACTTAAGTACTCGAGCATTGATTTTAGTGATTCGCGAAGCCCAAATTTGTACTATGCATGTTCTTGGGCTAAACCACTTTGATAAGTTTGTGATGTTAAAGGCCTCAAGAGTCAGTTGAGTGCCAAGTAGGTGCAATGTCCCTTCATACTCCAGGTCTTCATGTTCTAAATTTTCAGCAACCTCTTCCTTAGGTTGCGATAAAGATAATGATAGTTGTGCCGATATGAGAGAGTAGATGTGTCATGTTGGGAAAGATAGTCGTATGTATAGGTTGAGTCTTGAGTCCTTCTTGTCCAAGAAACTCTAGAACCCTTTTCTGAAGTTCAAAGATTCTTATGTTTACGAGTTTTCATGATTCATGTGAGTTGAAATTGATGTTCATGCTATGATTGAGTTGTGACTCATGTTTGTTTACAAAGTTATCAAGCTTTGACCCTAGTATGTGATATTCATGTGATGTCCATGATAAACCCTTTTCACGTTGCTTGTTAGATGATGTGTACATGCCAATTGAGTGAAAATATTATTGAATAAGCAACGCATGCTCCCCATATGTTTGATGAAATGCTTATGTGAAGGAATTAGAGCCAATACGACATATTGACTAGGAACACCCCTCCCCCTATTTGTGTGCAAGCTCATGCATGCCAAATGTTTGTTGAAAAGCCTCAGTGAATGAATTGTGACACGATAGTTTAGAATTCCCCCAATTATGTGCTCTTTGATACATACTAAGCCTTTGATACATGCTAGGTGTTTGATGGGTGGGTTGTGCCGTGACATAAAGTTTCCCCAATTATGTGTTCTCTGATACATGCTAAGACCCAAAATACATGCTAAGTGCTTGATGCAAAACCTTGTTGAATGGAGTGTGACCCAATAGCATTCCCCCTTAAGTTATCACGTGCTTATAATCCCTAAGTGCTTGAAGTGACGCCTTAGTAAGTGTGATGGTGAATGAATGCCCATGGTCATGAATGGTTATGTTTTACCATTATGTTATCGAGTCCTGGGGGTATATGTACCCAAAAATTTAGTTGCTATCTAGAGCCTGTGTCCGTCTTCGTGATGATCTCAATCGAGCCATGATTCTCAGAACTTCGTGAGTTATAGAACTCAGGACTCTCAGAAAGTTACAAAACTTGAGTAATCTCGGTATCGTTAGCACTCTAGCCTCGGTTGTATACTTTGCTCAAATCTAGTAGTATACACGTGCTCAATGTAAACCTCTGTAGTATTCGAGTACTCTTTTCAGAGTTCAGTAATATTCTGTCAGATATTCTGTCAGAGTTCTGGTGCTTTTTAGTTAATGATGAAAAAGAAGACTTTTAGTTGTATTATCTTCGAGAATGGATTAATAATTTTGAGTTTTGATGCTAAAAAGTAGGAAGCACCCGAGAAAACCCTAGTTTTTATCTTAGTATTTTGTTGACTGTCATGGTATTATTGGACAGTGTTTGTGGTATTATTGGTGGCTGTTGTTGGTGGTGTCAGTATTTGTGTTTTTGGTGGTGGTGTCGGTGGACTTGGTATTGGTATTGGTGGCATTGGTGGTGGTCTTGGTGATATTGGTTATGGTGTTTGTGGTCTATCTGTTGGAATAGGTGGAGGATCTGTTAGGAGATATTAAATAGGTCTTCAAACAGATTCCCCATTTGTTCCAACTGATGGGTTATCCGTTGGAGTATTTTTTGTAATGTGGCATAGAATAATTTATTGAAATTTGTCTTCCCTTTTTTTAAAAAATTATGTAGACATCAAATGCAATATATTTTTTGTTTTTCTATTGTTTGTAGTTAAAAGATGTCTCCTAAAAGAAAAGAAACTGAAAATGGATCAACTTCAATTTCTGACCACCCAACAAAAAAGGCTAGAGTACAGATAGATTCGGAGGAACTTCCTAAACAATCTCAGTCAGGGCAAAATAAAGCTGAGGAAAGTGATAACTCCTTCTCACCAATGGGGCATGAATTAATATCGAAATCCCAGCATGATGATCCTGTCAAAACCATTAGTATCGATAGGTTTTGAGTTGCGATGTAGATGGATAGCACTAAAAAAGTAACTGGTGATCTTGTACTTAAATGTCAGTTGGGGAAACGTTTTGATGAACTTAGGAGTACTATGAAGAATGAAAACATAGATGGACTTTTTAAGGTGAGCTACTGTGCAGACTTTCTTAAGCTTCCTGAAGACTGCACTCTCCGTTTCCCAATGAGCATAGTATATGGTCTTCTCAAGTGCATGATCAAGTACGTAGGGGATGATAAAGATTAGAAGGAGGGCGAAAAAAAAATGGATGAAATCTAAATCAACTACTGTGGCATGCCAGTTTGTTTTGGATTGAAAGAGTTTGCCATAGTGACGAGCTTGAGATGCCATCATCCAGAAGAACCTCTCATCAAGGAAACACCCCACAAAGGGTCCAACAAACGCAAGGGAAAAAATGGGTTGTTGGGCATTGTTGGACGTAGCTATAAAGCGGAGAATTTGATGGCGGATCTCGAGGATAAAAACATACCAAAGTACTACAGGGAGAAATTGTGTTTAGATTGGTTTGTACATTCTATTTTATTAGCAAGAGATGTCAGGAAAGTCATAGAAGATGATTTGTTGGCACTTGCGGATGATTTTGAGAAATTCAATGATTATCCCTGAGGATATGACAACTACTACTTAACTGTCCAATATTTACTGACAAAGCTATCCACAGGGACGATCACATTATACGGCTTTCCTTGGGCTTTCACGGTAAAATTGATCACTATTTTTACTCATCCATTAATTTATATTGAATATAGTTATTATGACTTTTTTTTGCTTGCTTTCTGTTTACAATTTTTAGGCTTGGGCATGTGTAGCCATTTCTCTCCTTCAAAAGTCGTTCAAGGATTACCCAAATGAGGTTTCTTATCCTTGGATCCTTAGGTGGTTGGCTGCAAAGGGCAGCAAAAAAATATTAAGGAGGCTGATCTCTTTAACCCTGTGGATGATGTAGTACGTCTTCTTTCAACTAAAATAATTTTTCTTAAAGAAAGATATTGAAACAGATGTGCCATCTATTATGACAGATGGGTTATCTGTTACAACAGATTACCCATCAACTGCAACTGGTATAACAGATGGGTAATCTATTCAGATAGACGATCTATTTTTTGCAACAGATTAACCATCTGTTACTTTAGTTCTTTGAACTCAGCTCAACAGATTACCCATCTACTGCAAATTATGCAACAGATGGGTAATCTGATACAATATATTGTCAATCTATTGCGATATACATATCATCTGTTGCGGCAACTAGATCGTCCGTTGCATAATTTGGTTGTGTTAACATGTAACTCAACTGACTGCAAATTATTTTTATATGATTTAAATGCCTCCTGTCTTTTTTCTTTGTAGGTTGTGCATCCTTGGATCGTGCCTACTGACCAGGAGTTGGGGATGACTTCTTTTATTACTTTAGGTCTTGTTGATACAAAAGCAGACCCAATGGTAGAGTTAATAAAGAAGGAATTGGCTGGAGCAACAGCCATAAGAAGAGTAGTTAGGCAAGGTCAGCCTAATGTTGAAGCTCTTCATGACCAACCTACTGCAACAGATTCTGGTGCTTCTTCTGGGGGTGTTGCTGGTAGAGTTGTTGATGATGGTGGAAACTATCCTGATGTTGCTGCTGCTTCCAATTGTGATTATGAGCATGTTGGTGCTCAGGAAAAAATAAATACATTTGAAAACGCCCCTTGCACAAGTCCCTCTCACCCCTACATTGGTCCCTCCCACCCTTACAGTGGTCCCTCTCACCCTCTTCATCCTCGTGTTCTCATTTTAAATGCAAAGTGTGCAAGGACAAAAAGGATAAACTCCTTAAAAAACTAGAGGCTATTGCTGAAGCTGTCGAGGAGTTAAAATCCAAGAGAGGTGTCATACCATCAAAGAAGGTAAGAGAGCCATACACTCCTACAGTGGCAGTTAGGAGGAAGATAAGAAACATTAGACAATTACTCTCCATTCTGAAAACGCAAAAAATTATAACTCCTCCTGCTCCAAGTGTTGTTGAAGTTCAGGGGCCACTGAAGAAGGTGGTCATCTATGCAACACTTGGCTATGAGGAGAAGGAGGAACAGGAAAAAATCATGACTGACAAGACGAAACCTCCACAAGAATACACCATGCATTCATTTGATGCCAAAGACTTCATGAGTATGACAAATATGCGTGAGTGGTACGTGGACAATGTAAGTTTACTTTTGCTAACCTAGCCTTCCAATATACTCCATGAAGAAGAAGATGCGCAACAAATATGTAATCTTTTACAATATCTAGGTATTCTGTTGCAACATAATACATATATGTTGCATAAGTTGCATTAGCTGGGTAATATGTGAACTGATTCAGAGAACCCTTTGCAACATAATCTTTCAACTGTGTTTTTTTCTTTATAATTACTAACCTATTTTAAAATTATCTTCTTATACCACAGTATGTTGATGAAATTCTCTGCCTCATGAGGGGTAGGCAATTAGCGTACCCGGATGCTTATGATATTGTCGATAGGATAATGGACCTCAACTTCTACAATAATTTCAAGGATAGGTACGATGATCTCTATAGGTGAGCTAGTCCCGGTGGCCGGAGATTTGATAAGTTAGTTTCTTCGTTCGAATATGATGAAGACATTATAAAATATGTTAGAGGGAAGAGGCCATATCCACACGGCAAGAGATGGACCAAGGCAAAGAGAATCCTCGCAGTCATGAATGTGGAAGTCAAACATTTTTTCGCTGTTGAGATACTACTCGATGAGGAAAACATTAAGGTTTATGACAGAAACTTACCAGTCTTCAATGAGGACACGTTTTTAACCCACCTGTAGCCACTCTTAAAGTTTTCCCCAAGTTATTGACGCAGAGTAAGCTGATGGATTATTTACCGGTGGAAGTCTTGAGAAAGGAATCATGGGATTTTGAAGGTCGAAATAAGAACATCCACCTCCCAAAAAATAAAACTGGTGCAGCATGCGGGCCGTATTCACTTGTATACATCGAGTGTTTGCTAACTGGCACAGAAATGACTGATATGTGCGACGCCATTGTGGGAAAGATGTAAGAGGTCTGGGCTTATGGGATACTAATTAAATGGTTGGAGCCCGTGTATAAAGAAAAATATGTACAAAGACAGAAACGAACATGATAATAATTTTTTATTTCAAGCCACTTCAATTTGCATGTAGTGGCAATAATTCTTATGTCTAGCGAAAGTTAAATTCTTACAATGGAATAGATTGTATATCTGTTGTAACAGATATAATACCTGTTATGACAGATTGATTATCTGTTGGAATAGATTGGTTATCTGTTGTATTATGCAGATATTTCCCAGTCTGTCTGTCGCAACAGATATATAATCTGTTAAAACATATAATCTATCAGTTGTAACCGATAGGTAATCTGTTGGAACACATAAAAAAAGTAGGAAGACATGTTATATAATTTCGAGCAGATGACTTAACTAAATAGTTGGATCGTGTATAAAGAAGAATATGTACAAAGATAGAGACGAACACAATAATAATTTTTTATTTCAAAACACTTCACTTTACATGTAGTGGCAATAATTTTTATGTCTGGCGAAAGTTGAATTTTTATAATGCAATAAATTGTATATCTATTGTAACAAATATAATATCTGTTGTGACAGATTGATTATCTGTTGGAATAGGTTGGTTATTTATTGCATTATGCAGATGTTTCCTAGTCTGTCTGTCGCAATAGATATACATTCTGTTGCAACTGATAGGTAATCTATTGGAAAAATTAAAAAAGTAGAAAGACATGTTATATAATTTCCAACAGATGACCTAACTAAATGGTTGGAGCTCGTGTATAAAGAAGAATATGTACAAAGACAGAGATGAGCACGATAACAATTTTTTATTTTAAGCCACTTCACTTTACATGTAGTGGCAATAATTTTTATGTCTGGTGAAAGCTAAATTTTTATAATGCAATAGATTGCATATCTGTTGTAACAGATATAATACCTATTATGACATATTGATTATCTGTTAGAATAGGTTGGTCATCTGTTGAATTATGCAGATGTTTCTCAGTCTGTTTGTCGCAACAGATGTAAAATTTGTTGCAACATATAATCTATCTGTTGCAACTAATAGGTAATCTGTTGGAACAAATAAAAAAAGTAGGAAGACCTGTTATATAATTTCTAGCAGATGACCTACATGTTGCAATATATATCTAAATCTGCTTAACAAGACATGTCGTCGGTTGTAGCAGATGTATTATCTGTTGTGATATTTGAATCTAGTATTCCATTTCAATTAACATGTTCAAAACTAAGGATTAAATTATATTCATAGACAACATAAAATAAATCTAATCCTTCAGAAATTACATGAAATAACTCAACAAATAAATAAACTGTAAAAAAAATATTATGAGTACAAATGATCTACTCTATAGATAAATCAACAAGTTAAACCAAGAAGGATAGGTTATTACATTGACAGACTCAAGCTATAAAGATCTAATCAATATGCAAAAGTTGTTCTTTATTCGGTGCTACAGAATTCGGCTTTGGTCGTCATGGATCTTTAATGTCGCTTGCGTACGGCTTTTGAGCTTTCGCTTCTTCGTATTTCCATAAAAGAGCAACATATCTTTTGCGGAGTAATCCGGCATCAAGTCCATCATTTGGTACTTGTAATCCTTCGTTCAAATACTCGGCATAAGCGGCAACGAAAAGACCGCAATTCCTACATTTTTAAAAAAATAGATAATTTATATCTTGCAATTCATGTAAGCGTTGTGAAATTTATGAAATAAAACTAAATCATGATACTTATACTTATAGGCTACCAATGGTTTGTTGAGCAATTCCTTCAACATATTGTACATCAAATGAATTACCTATTTTATCCTGGTATGCTTCAATCGTTGACCAATCAGTACGAACATTTTGATCCAAAATGTCACTCATATCAAGGTATGTAGGCAATATTTTGGTCATCTTTTGTATATTAGACGATGGCCCAGAACATCTCCTTCGCGACATCGAGTCATAAACTCGGATGTGCCTCTCTTTTAGAATGACAACAACCAACATCCAATGGAATTCATCACCACAATTGATTGGGATATACACTTCGTCGACCAAATGCCAAGGTAAGCCAGCTGGAATGTTATAATTTTTGATGATATTGATTAAGCATTCCTCATTTTGGGAACTTTCGGTTGTTGCTGACAATATCTATCGTAGGTATTATTAATGTAAACTTTGTACAAATAATTGCCTGTCATGTATCTGTAATGTTTTGGTGTTTGCAACTTGGTCTTCTTTCGTAGGTAGTAAAAATGACTTCAATGTGCTGCACATATTATCAAACATTTTGAATTACGTGATGAAAAAGTTAATTCGCAGATGCAATTAAATAAAGTATTAATTAATAGTAATATGTATGACATTTAAACCTCATCATTCCAGCAAGTTTGGGGCTATGACATCAAATAGAATCAATTCTTCATTCTGGGATGTACAACAACAAAGTCAAACATATCAAAACCAAGACTCGATTCATTCACTTTGTAGTGTTCGTTATTTTGTTTTCTACATGATGATTTATATGTGTTAATGTCATGTTCTTACAACAAGAATTGTATAAATTACTATCTTTAAAATTGATTTATGTACTTTCCGGCATGATGCTTTAACATCTCATCGACAATCCATTCTGAATAGTCGTTGATCAACTTTGTTAGTTTTTTTAGAGCCTCGTCCGAGAGGTTGAACCCTTCAAACGGGTAATTCTTTCATTCTCCTGAACTGACAGGCTCTATTTTTTCTTCTTCTTTGGAAGAAGTTGATGGATTATCAACTGTGATATTATGCTCTTCAGCAGTAGCTTCTACTATGACATCCACCTGGAAAGCTAGAATTATCAATGCTAATTACAGATATACAACAGATTGTCTATCAGTTGCAATAGATGAGTCTTATGTTGCAATAGATGGATCATCTGTTTGGACAAATTCAAACAGGTAAATCAGAGTAGTATGATAATTTTGAACAGATGATCCATCTGTTGCAATATAAGACTCATCTGTTGCAACAGATAACGTATCTAATGTAACAAGTTAGACAACAGTTGCAACAAATGTATATATCTATTTGATCATTTTCAGCAGATGTATCATCTGTTGAAACAGATATGTGCCTGTTTGTTTGTTGGAACAGATGATGTACATTCACCTTCTTCAGCTCATGCTTCTTTTCTGTGGCCCTTGTACATTGAATAATGGTACAAGACAAAGACATTGTAATTTTGCTTTTTTCGATGCTTGATGATGCCTTGGAAATATTTTTTCTTCTCCTCTTAGCCACCTTGATCTCTAGTGGAGTGTATGGATATAAAATCATCTTTAATGGAATGACACCCCTCTAAGATGTCATTTCTTTTATAGAAGCAGTTAGTGCATTAATAGCATTAATTACTCCATCATGTTTTGCCTTGCAGTCTTGACATTTGCATGCAAAACATTCGCTAGATGTGGCAAAATCTGGAGAAAAATATGTATAGCCAGTATGATCATAATCATACTGGCTTGTTGTTTCAAAAATTGTAAGAGGAGTATCACTAGCCCTAACAGCAACACCACTACCATTACCACTACCATTATTAACAACAACAAGCCCACCCTCCAGAATTGTTTTTCTTGTGATGACTATTGCTCCAAACAATTCTATTTTTATTCCATCAATGATCTTAGGGTCCGATAAAGTTTGCATAGACCGTAAAGTAAGAAAAAATGGCATCTTCAACTCTCGGTTGGTCGGAACAAGACACATATGGACAATCTAAAATAAATCAATACATATATTAGAATGATGATGAAATCATTTAAAATAATCATTCATTAAAATAAAAACTTGATTAGAATTAGACTTACTGCTTCCTTCGAAGGATTGAAAAGATCAAGAAATTTTACATTTTTATCAGTTTTGGCCGACAACCATTTTAGGATTCTTGGATAGAAAAATTCTTCCTGGTAGTTCACTTGTTGTCTCAAATAAGGAATAACTTTAAATGCCCAAGTCTATAACATAACACCAATAAATCAAAAGTATTATTGAAAAAAAATTATATCATAATAAAAGAAATATTTACCACGAAAGCCCATGAAAGCCATATAAGTTGACTGTCTTTGGCTTAACGGAGTCAACAAATATTTGACAGTCATTTTAAAGCTTTCATAACCCCAAGGATAGCTGTTAAATGCCTCAAAATCCTCGGAGAGATTTATTAAACCGAGGCTTATGTTGTTGTTAACGTCTCTCGCCCAAAGAATATTATGTACAAACCAAACCAAGCACAATGATTGCTTATACTTCTTTGAAAGTCCTTTTCCTTTTAACGCTTCTATCAAATTTTTTTTTTTGAAGCTTGGACCAACAATAGACACCAGATCATCACAATCACTCGACTTGACTTTGCCTTTTTTGGGTGTGTGAGGTTTTTTTTTTTGGGGTTAGAGTAGGTATAACTTGAGAAGGAGGATAACATTTTAGTCCAGTAACTATGGCAAACTCCTTCCAATGAAAACAAACAGGCATGCCACAGTAATTTATCCACACCTCATCCATCTTTGTTTTTATATATAAACCTACGCTTGAGATGATCATATACCATTTTCATCTGAAAAAGAACATTATTATTTTTCGGCAAATTAAGATATTAACCAAAACAGCTTTCCCTGAAATAAGAATCCAACTTTTATTCTTGAATTATTTTTCTGAAGGTGTCAAAAGATTTTTCCATGGATGACTTAACCACGAAATCAGCTGTTAAATCTGTGGCGCTATCGCACTGCATTCTCACAGGATAATGATCAATGCTGAAGGTTTTGACCAACTCTTCGGTGGAAGGGCTATTAGCATTTGGATCATCTCTTTTGAAATATTCCTCATCCCCCTATTCATTATCTTCTGCTCCTGATTGAGATAACGCTTGTAAAGTAATAGCCGAGCTGCTTCACTTGTTCCTTTACTTGGACTTGATTCGATTTATTTTCTTTTGAGATTCATATTATCTTAAATTAATAGAAACATAATATAGATTATAATTGATTAATGCATCGTTAAAAAGGGATAACAGTAAATCTAACATACACAACAGTAAAATAACAGTTCCAACAGATCACTAATCTGTTGCACCAGGTATGTTATTTGTTGCAACATATAACCGACCTGTTACAATGGATGAGTAAATCATTGGAAATAATAAAAATAGATCACTAATCTGTTGCACTAAGTAGTTTATCTGTTGCAACATATAACCAATTATTGCAATGGATGAGTAATTCATTGGAAACAATAAAAATAGATCACTAATCTATTGCACCAGGTAGTTTATCTGTTGCAACATATAACAACCTGTTGTAACGGATGATTAATTTATTGAAAAAAAAACAAATCACTGATCTGTTGCACCAGAAAGGTTATCTATTGCAACATATAACCAACCTGTTGCAATGGATGAGTAATCCGTTGTAAACAGTAAAAATAAATTACTGATCTGTTGCACCAGGTAGGTTATCTGTTGCAGCCTACAAACAACCTGTTGCAGCGAATGAGTAATCCATTGGAAATAATAAAAATAAATCACTCATCTGTTGCAAAATGAGTTACTTGTTAAATTTCTTCCAAAAAGAAGAGTCGTCTGTCGCAACAGATGAATGATCTGTTAGATTGTTCATCTGTTGCATCAGATTTTCATTGTTGCACTAATTTGCATCTGTTGCATCAGATGGTTCATCTTTTGCAACACTATTTTTACCAAGAAAATAATAAATCAACCCAGCAACACCAATACAACACACACACACACTAATAACATCAACGGTGACTAAAAATCACCAACAAATCGAATCAACAGTTCAACAACAAGAAAAAGAAATGACAGAAATTAGGATTTTTTTCTGTCCACATTTCAAATTTAAGCAAGAAATATTGAAACTGTTAATCAATACTAGAAGAGAAGTTGGCTAAAGTTCCTATGTTTCTTCATAACTAAAAAGACATAATTTTTTACCTGTGAAGGAAGAAATGGGACGACGAAGAACTCGATGTTGTTGTCGCCGAAAAAGTCTTCACGTCAATTGACGGTTAAAAGTCAAAAAGAAACTCACCCGACTATTTGTCGCCGGAGGTTGAAGTCGCTGGAGATTGAAGGGAGAAATTTTACAAAACTGTTGGTTGGGAAAGAGTTAAGAGAAGCTGTTGAGAGAGAGAGGAGAGAGACGGTTGATTTGGATTGAAGAGAGGTGTGGGTTGATTTGTATTTTTTAAAAGATTAAAAAGTTTTAAAAATATTAATCAAGTCCACAATTAACTTAATCAAGTTTTCTAATTATGTTTGACCCTTTAAGTTGGTCAATGTCACCAATCCTTCATTCAAAACTTAAAAGACACCTTTCGTTCAATTTTCTCAAGTAACATGGGATTTAGCATATAAAATTGCAGAAAATATTCAATAAATGATGTTTTATTAGGGAAAACGACCTTCAACGGATTTTCTTGACATCACAAGAGTACCATTTTAAAATTAGAAAATTTCTACTCACTTTTTCGTTCAAAAATATCTGCTTAAGGGTGTGTTTGGTATGAAGGAAAACATTTTCCAGAAAATATTTTTCAGTTTTCTTATGTTTGGTTGGCTTATATGTTTGGGAAAATATTTTCCAAACCAACTTATTTTCCTTAAATCTAAGGAAAATGACTTTCCTTCAAAAAGTAAGGAAAACATTTTCCAAAACTCTCTTTCAACCTCACTTTAAAGTTGAAATGTTCATACAATTCTCAAAATCATCTACCCCGCCCCCAATACCCTTTCACCCCGACACCACCCCTACCCCCACCCCACTCTTACCCCTACCCCTACCCTCACCCCACCCCTACCCCTACCCCTACCCCCAAAATTTAATCGTTTTAAAAAGTATTTCAAAATTTTTTCTTAGTCCATCCCCTACCCCACCCCACCCCTACCCCTACCAGCCCCCCTTCTAAAAATAATATTTATATTTTATTAAAAAATTTAAACTTTTCTCTTATCCCACACCCCTACCCTCCCTCCCCCTTACCAGCCCCCTCTCCCATCCCTTCCCACACCCCACACCCCAACCTAAAAAAAAAGAAAAAAATTATTTTTAAAAAAATTTCAATTTTTTTCTTCCCCCTCCCCCCTCACTCCCCTACCCTGTCCCCTAGCTCCTACTAACCTCTCCTCTCCACGCCAATTTTTTTAATTTTTTTTTTAACAAAATGAATTCAAAACCTTTTCTTACCCCACCCCTACTGCCTATTTTGACCCCCCCTCCCCCACCCGCCTACCAACCCCTTTCCCAAAAAAGGATTTAATTTTTAAAAAAGGATTCTAAAATGTATTTTTACACTTTAGCTAAACACTAAAATGTATTTTTTGAAAAATACTTTTTCATTCACCAACCAAATATTAGAAAATATTTTCTAGAAAATATTTTTCATCCATCAACCAAACAAAAAAAAAAGGTAAGAAATCAACTTATTTTTCAGGAAAACATTTTCTAGGAAAATATTTTCCTTCATAGCAAACACACCCTAAATGTTAATGCTAATTAACTATAAAGTGTACAATTAAGGGATGACGTGTGTTGATACTAATAAGATTTTAAGTTTCACTCATTTTGTTGCCTCATAAAAAGAATGTGTGTAATTGAAAATATGATAATAGTTCAAGGGCGATGATGTCTAGTCTTCCATTTTAAAGGCTATTCATGTTTGTCCCATTAAATTCATACACTTTTTAATTTTGTAGATTTTTGTTTATAATAATTAGATGAGATCTAAACGTTAAATGACCTTTAAAAGATATGCAAACTCCAACTTTCAATAAACGGGTTGAACAACAACAATTACGATTTAGTATTAAATAAGTTGAAATAACAAGTATGTTGAAATGGAAGCAAAATACATTCAAGAAAGTTAATCAACCGTACGCTAGCTAACTTCTATTCATGCGAGAATTCCAAAAGATTGCATCATTAGGACATTTCAGTCACCTTAAGAAACGTTGTATCTAAGTATCAACAGAGTAACTGCTGAAAAAAGATACTTGCTTTATTAATGAAGCCGAAAACTTATTAAATAGAGTTACATAGAGTTAAAAGAGAAAGTAAGAAGACTCCTAAACGAATTGAACAACCAATCTATATAAACAATAATTAATGAAGCAGTATCCTAAGCTCATGAATTGAACTAGACTAATCTATATAAACAATAACTAATTAAGCAGTATCCTAAACAGAAACCCCCTTCTTGTACTTCTTCCCGTTGAGGATTTTTTAAAAATTTTAATAAAGAAAAAGAATTTAAAAAAAAAATAAAAAAATAAATGTTCAAACTAAGAGCCTCCAAAATCCTAATGAATGATGTCCATCATGATCTTATGGACTAAAACGATGGTGTCCTACACCTGGTGGATGGTGTCCTACACCTAGTATATGATGTCCATGTAATTGACCCTTATTAGGGCTATTAACCGAAGGAGCCAAAGTTTTCATAGCATGAGATTGACATGAAATTAGCCCTTCAGTTGAAGGATTTTGTGCCAAGATAATTGAGTAACCATCGTCAAAATTGTCCATGCCTTGTGCCGCGAGCTGCCATACTAAGCTACCTCCCATGGACGGGCCATGGTTCCTCCGGCTTTGGCAAAATTGTACACATTTTTGTAAACTAAGCTCATGAATGTGTCTCTTGCATTTTGATTGTCTCCTGAATCTTTGCTAGACTTTCCAAATTCAGCAAGTACCAATGGCTTCTTTAATATGCTTCTTGAATCTCGCCAATGACTTGTCATCCATCTTTGCATGAATGCTGCTTGTGCATCTTCACTTTGTCCAGCCAACCTGTTAACCAAGAACGTTTTCCATTAAGTTATGAGTTTAAGTTACGTACACTGATAATACATCTATTTATTGAATTTACCATTGGTCAGTGTATGCATGTATAGCAGCAAAATCAATCTCTTTAACAAGATGGCTACTGATAAAATCTGTTCCAACTTGGAAACCAGGATTAAATTGCTTCTTTTTAGGCATTGAATCACCGTAAAATCCTTCCATTCCTATCTCTAACAAGTGCTTTTTGCATGTCTAGCGATTTCACAAAACTTGCCATCTCTTGAACCCATCCCTGTAAAAATCACATTACATACTTATATAGTTAGTAAAGAAAAAAAACATTATAAATAATTAAGAAGAGAACATATGGTTCATATGTGTGGCTGTTTTTACTCACATCAACTGTTTTTCCAGAATAATCAGCGTTGCAGCGAGGCTCATTTATAAGTTCCCATGCCATTATTGTAGAGTCATCCCTGTATGCTATTCTAGTCATGGTATTGACCCTTTTCAGTATTGAACATAGTGGGGTTTCCCTCCAAAATCATTATAGTTATTCACAAAGCTCAGTATTAAGCGTATCCCATACTTTCTTGCTTCCGAGATCACAAAATCCAATCCCTATTTCACATAGTAAGGAAAACAATAAGTATGGGTCATGCACTTTAACGTGCTATCAGAGCAGACAAAAGTTCTGGTAGGAATGACATGAGTCAAGGCAAAAGGGTCGATGCAGGGCACCACAAGATACAAATGAGGCAGGGCAGGGTGGATTTAAATTGATCGTCACCCACTATTAAAAAGAATTTTCATATACTTAGTTCATGAAAAACGAATTAGGCCCACACGTGAAATTAATTTAATATTTCAAACTTTTTGATGAGCTGATCACATCTTCAACACTAATAAACCACATGAAAAGTTCGTTCATCATAGACACCAGGAGAATTTTGCAATGCTCCATTGCCACCATCGCTAAAAGCCCAAGTCCTGCACACAGAAAGGCTAGCAGCAGAGGCTTCTTTGGAAACCTCAGAGACTTTGTACCTCTCAGTTGGCTCAGCAGCAACGCACATTAACCAATAAGAGTTGAAACCATTGAAGAGAAATAGAGATCCATTTACTACAAAATGTGCACCTTTTGTTCTAACAAATCCTACTTTATTCTTTGTATTTTTTAGATTCCTAGCTTCCGTGAAAATAACTAGAAGCAGGAGGCAAAGCAAGGCAAAGAGTGAGCAAATTGCTCTAGAACAATGTTTATAGTGAATGCTATAGTTTCTTAAATCGAAAGCAAGATTTGTGTAGCCAATATATGTTTGTACGGCTATTTATAGTTGTCTAGAGCTTACTAAAAATAGAAAAAGAAAGAAGTTGGTTTAATTTACTAAATTTGGCAAAAACACATTTCTTTATAGGTGTGAAGAAGAACATTGTATGTACAAAGAGGTTAGTGAGGGCGGATGTTGATAATATATTGCCGTCAATTTTGAACTCTTTAAATAGTTTTTACAAAGAGGTTAGTGAGAGCGGATGTTGATAATATATTGTTGTCAATTTTGAACTCTGTAAATAGTTTTTCATGAAAAACATGAGAGAATTTACTTATTTCTTGAGAATAAATATCAATGGAGATCGAATTAACGCAGATGCTTAAGTGTTTTTTAGCAAACTCATTCTCTAAAGCTATTTATTAGTGCAAATGAGTTTGACAAGACAATTGTAAATTGAGGGGAAAAACACCAACAATTGATTCTAGTTCAAGTGAGAGATTGTTAGGGATATAGTTGCTATCTGCTATATATGTCAATCCAATCTCACATATGATTATTTAACATAATTTGTGAATTAATATTTGATATAATGAACCTAAGGATTGGACCCTGGCGAGTGTTTCGATCTTTGTTTATGAATAAATAATTATATTATTTGATTATTAAATTATAGAGTTTTAATCAAATAAATAAATATTAGTCTAAATGAAATGTTACTATATTCTTTTGTAGTACATAAAATATTAGTAATTAATACAAATTGAAGTTAGTATTTAGAATAGCAAATTAAATTACATATAATGATTGAAATGTACATATGTAAGTAATATCTAAATACATCTCTTGTAATTAATATTTATTTATAGAAGGTGTATGGAATTAAATATCAATATGTGGATGGTAAAGTCCAACCTCTGACTTTGAATTGGAGATTCAGTTAATCGTTTAAGCCAATTTGGTATTGGTTTGACCATGAATTCAAGGTTCTATTCTGCACGCTGTGGTCGATTTGAAATATTCTAGCTTTTCCAATGAGAATATTTTCATAAAGTTAATTTTAGAATTAAAATTTTAACCCAAGTAAATTATTATTTTAATCAAATAAGAAAAAGATTTGTAGATAATGTTATATGAACGGTAATGAAAAAATAAGTATTATTTTTATTGTAATTTTGATTACAAGAAACACTTTATTAAAAATGTGTATGTGAATACTACATTAAAATAAGAGAAAAAAGATATTATTGATAAGAATTTGTTTTTCTTATTTTGTTGGTTGTGAGTTGAAATTTTTGAGAATGGTTAAACTTTATAGTTTAGAATATTAAAGTTTAATAGAGATGAAGAATATCATAATGATGATTTACTTAACATATCAAAGCGAGTAAGATTTTCTTACGGTGTGGACACCTTTAGCAACACAACAATACAATGGTATGTGTGTGAGAAGGAACAAATTGATCTGTATCTATTTGTATTCCTAAAAATTCTATCTGATTTTTCATAATTTCAGCTTTCTTTTTACTTAAACACTAAATAAAGTTTCCATTGAATTACTCATTATGGCTAGGGGTGGTCGTTCTATATTCGGTTTGGTATTTTTAAAATTTGGATTCGGTAATTCGATAATCGGTATTTAAACGTAGATACCACATACCATACTTATAAACATCGGTTCGGTAATTCGGTAATCGATAAATTAAACTTCGGTACGGTATTTGGTAATACCATATTAAAATTGGAGATATGAAAATGTACGTTTAAACTTCAAAGAGTAAATTTATTAGAAACCCTATTTAGTATTCTTTTTATTGCTTTTTATGAATATATTACTTATGTCCAAGAGATTCATTGGGATGACTAATACTAATACTACTATATATATATATATAATTCGATATTCGGTAAATATCGAATAGCAAACGGTATTAATATCTTGTACCAAACCCAATCCCGAATACCAAAATATTGAAATTTTACTCCCAAATACCATAC
The DNA here is from genome assembly GCA_030864215.1 of Capsicum pubescens. NCBI lineage: Eukaryota > Viridiplantae > Streptophyta > Magnoliopsida > Solanales > Solanaceae > Capsicum > Capsicum pubescens. Next base: position 203,826,071 of record CM061538.1, on the reverse strand, counting down.
TAAATACCCAATTACCGAATACCAATTACCAAAATTTTCGATTCGGTTCGATAATTCAGTTTTCGGTATTTTATGCCCAGCCCTACTCATTGCAACGTAATATGAAATATGAAAGAAACATCTCTATATATAATAAAGAAGGATAGTCTAGCCTAAAATTAAGACAAACGTCATCTTGAGAACTATCTAATTGAATTCTTACAACAAAAAACTATCATTTCATAACAAAAAACTATTTTGTTGATTATTTAAATATTTAATATTATTTCCTATTTATCTATATATATAATAAAGAAGGATAGTCTAACCTAAAATTTAGACAAGTGTCATCTTGAGGAATATTTATTTGAATTCTTACAATAAAAAGCTATCATTTCATAACAAAAAGTTATTTTGTTGATTATTTAAATATTTAAAATTATTTCTTATCTATATATATAATAAAGAAAGATAGTCTAGCCTAAAATTAAGACAAGTGTCATCTTGAGAATTATCTATTTAAATTATTACAACAAAAAACTATCATTTTATAACAAAAAATATTTTGTTGATTATTTAAATATTTAATATTATTTCCTATATATATATATAATAATAATAATAATAATAATAATAATAATAATAATAATAATAAAGGAGGATAGTCTAGCCTAAAATTAAGACAAATGTCATCTTGAGAACTATCTATTTGAATTCTTACAACAAAAAATTATCATTTCATAACAGAAAGCTAATTTGTTAATTATTTAAATATTTAATATTATTTTCTATCCATATTTTTTTTCTATATATTAGAAGAGGTGGTTTCAACATGTGAGCTTTTTGTCTTAAAATTCAATATTAAGGGTATTAAGGTCTTTAAAATAAGTTCTAAGCTCAATTTGATAATCTTTTGTGCTTTGTTTTTTGAACCTTCTTAAAAGTTTTAATAAAAGTCATTCTTTTCTCTTTAATTACCAACAATACCATGTAAGAAATTTACAATAATGTCATCACATGTGGCCTTGTATATATTTCCACCTATGTGGTATGTATAAAATTATTTCAAATATATTATATTCGTACCGCTTTTATTTGTACCAATAAACGACCTATATGCTGCAACAGATGATTCATATGTTGCAACTGATGGTTCATCCATTGGAAATTATCACACAGGGTCTTCCTCATGTAGAAATTTATCCCAACAGTTAATTTATTGTTGCAATAGAAATATAATTTGTTTGGGATAATTTAAAATGGGAGGAAGACCTATTTGATTTGCTAGAAGAGATGAGTTATCCTTTTCCGTTTTGTTGTATCTCCGTGATTAGCATTGACCAATTCTGGCTTTCCAGGTGGATGTAGAAGAAGCTACTGCTGAACAACATTGACAATATGCTACTGTTTTTTTATAGAAATATGGAGAACAGAAAGCGCAGAAATCGTACGTAAGCGACAATAAATATCCATGACGAGCAAAACCGAATTCCATAGCACCGGATGAAGAACAACTTTCCCATACTGAGTAGATCTTTATAGCTTGAGCTTGTCAAATCAAAGCAATCCTTGGCAGTATACTTAAATTATTGTTGATGTATTTGTTGAGATCTGTACCCGAATAATTTTTTTACATTTCATTTATTCGTTGACTTATTTCAGCTAATTTATGAAGGGTTCGATTTATTTTATTTTGTCTATGAATTTTATTTATTCCTTAGATTTGAACTTATTAATTGAAAAGAAATATTAGATTCAAATATTGCAACAGATAATGTATCTGCTGCAACAAACGACACATCTATTGGAAAAATCAAATAGATTTAGATATATGTTGCAACAGGTAGGTGATCTGTTGGAATTTATCAAACAGGTCTTCCCACTGTTGCAACAGATGGACTTTAGATAAAAACATCGAGATAATGCAACAGATGACCAACCTATTACAACAGATAAACTATATGTCAGAACAGGTAGGATAACTGTTACAATGGATGGAGAATCTGTAGCATTATAAAAATTCAACTTTCGTTGGACATAAAAAATTGTCACTACGTGTAAAAAGGTTAAAGTGAGTTGAATTGAAACAAAAAAGGCGCAACCCATCGACGGTGTTCAGTTCAAACACCTAAAATAAGATAGGCATCAAGTAGACAGTGTTAATTTTAAACACGTAAAATAAAATAGGCATCAAATATGTTAGTGTCAGTCTGACACATTTCGCTGAATTTCCGTCACTTGGCCCCCAACGGTTATCCCCTCCCCCATTGTCTTATATATTCATCTTCCTCCTAAAATTTAATCCTAAATTCCCAAATCTTCTTCTTCATCGTCATCTTCTTTTATCTATTCAAATTGTCACACCCCTTTTTCCGCTCGAGGGACGAGTTGAAGGGTTTTTCTAATTAAAGTGACGGTTTTGAATAGAGATTATTTTATTTACTATTTTCAGAGTCCCCACTAATTGAGTTATGGTGTTCCAAGTCACCTTATTGTATCCCTAATCAAAAGAAAATGACTCTTTGTTGGTATGTGAAAACAGAAGACTGGGTAAGGAATTCTGTTGACCGAGGGAAAGGTGTGAGACACCCCTCGAATCCCGTGGTTCTAGCACAGTCGCTTTTATTGACTTATCCTGACTTAAATTATTTTAATAAATTATGTTAAAGCCTAAAATCGCTCATTTTAAATTATATCAAAAATGTCTGCCTACACTTCTTATGTTAAATAAATTGGTGAAAATTAAATTAAAAAAAATATTTGTCAAGGTGCATTTTTGCATCCTTGATTTTTTTAAAAATGTCTCAGAAAGATGCGTACGCCGCATTCTTAATTGAGACGAATATTTAAACATGCCTAAAATTTGCCTAGCGTTAAAGACATTAATTTATCCATTATACATTTGAGATGCCTAAACTTATAATAGAGTTTAGAGAATAACTTCATACTTAACTTGTGTATTTCCTTAATCCTTTCAAAATATTTTCGCTATCCAAATTTTAAACATAGCTGAATAAAAATATTTCCGGATTAAACATCAAAATTCATATCATTATCCAACAATTTAAAACCAAATCAAACTATCTAATTCGAATCAACTCGTTATACACACTGTTCAAAGTTTTTAATTCGTATATTAAAAACATTCCAATACTAAATTTTAAAATGAAACCTAATACTCTTCTATCATGTACAGTTTTGCAACAGCAAATCAAAGCCCAAAGTATGACCAAGATTAACCTTTTATAACAATTAAAAATTGCCAAAAGAAATAAAATATGAGTTTGACTTTCTTTGCAAATAAAAAGATTCTGTAAAAGTGAAATGGCATGTTAATAAAATTAGATTATACTAGGGATATTCAAGAATACATGACGTCGTAATTTATTTATTTTTTTGAAGAAGGCAAAAATAAAAAAAAATAAAAATTGAAATTGTAAAACTAATTTTTGAATCGTCGAGAATTTAAAAGTTCAACATGATGGAGTTTAGATTGAATTTTTGAATGGACTTGGATGGGTCATCGACGTTCGTCCTTGTTAGCCATAGTAGTAGCGGCGATAGTGACGTAGTGGTCATCCCTGGTGTTTTGCCGGCAAACAAAGACGGGGAAAGGGGAGGGAAAGTAGTGCCGGACTCCATGGACAAAGACAACTCCGGCGAAACACTTCCCTGGAAAGAATGGAAGAAAACTGTTTGGCTATTTTTTTTTTCATTCACTGATTTGTCTCGATTTTCCTTCCTCTGTTCACTATATCTCGCTATTTCTGTGTCAGATTTAACTATACACAATATCAACCCACGCAGTATTTAAATTTTCAGCATATTTATATTCAAATATATATATATATATTCGATAACTTAATCGTATAATATGTTGTAACAAGAAGTTCACATTATCAAACAATTATACATATCAAATAATACATGAAATCACTTGATATTTTCATTCATGCTTGTTTACAACAAAGTTTATGAAATAAATAATACATGATTGAATAAAACCTGCAAGAAATTGTCACCGAAACTCGAATGGTGTTCAAATTCAACTTTCTCGAATGAAATCTTCAAACTCAACTTTTTCTCCTTTCTCTGTTTTGTTTATCTGATATTTTTTTCTCTGCCTTTTTACTGTTTCTGATGTTTTTTGTCTGATGAATGTCCGTTTTTTTATTCTGGGGGTGAGAGAGTCTATTAATAGAGGGATTCTTTGGGGGGAACGGTTAAGGTTATCAGATAAGGGGGAAGGTTTGAAATTTAAATTAATTAATTAATTAATATTTTTTTAATTTTCTTTTAAATAAAAGGTAATAATAATAGATAAAGAAAAAAACATAAAAATAAAATAACAACTAATTAAATTTTATATTTAACAAAATATAATAATAATTTATAAATAGATAAATATAAATATAATAAAATAATATGAAAGCTACTAATTTATTTATAATAATTTTATCAAAGAATTTTTTCTTTTAAAAAAAATTTGTATTATTATTATTATTTTATTTTATTTCTTTAAAAAAAAAATTCTCAAAGTTAACTTTATTTAATTATTTATTTATTTTTTAACTAAAAATTTATTAAAATAAAAAATAAGAATCAAAATAATATATGATTAAATATATATTAAATATTTAATATTGATAGACAAATTAAAATTTAGGGAGGGTCAAAAATCACGTGTCTACATTTTTGCCCCTCTTTGTGTGAAATCTCGAAGAGTTTTGATACAAAGAAGTAGACGAGATATGATTTTTGACCCTTCAATTATTTAGAAGGTAAGAATAAAAGGAAAAATGTGATCGAGTCCTGATTTTTGGACATCCTACCTATCCCGGGTTATAAGGGAATCAGGTCACGAGTAGTTCAAAGGTGATATGGAGAGAGAAAGAGTTAAAAGTCGAATGAGATTTCGTTGAGTTTTCGGTTGACGACTTTTGCCTTTACATTCAATCGACTAACAAAGATCAAAAATGAAAAATACAAAAAAATTGCAATCTCTAGAATCTTGATTCAAGCCCTCGTGACTTGTATTTGAAAATTCACCCTATTCTTAAGGATGGCTCCTGACTTTCGATTTATTCACCCTGTTCTTCAGGCGGGCTCCTGGACTTACAATTTCTTCACCCTGTTCTTCGGGTGGGCTCCTGGAGTTACAATTTCTTCACCCTGTTCTTCAGGCGGGTTCCTGGACTTATAATTTCTTCACCCTGTTCTTCAGGCGGGCTCCTGGAGTTACAATTTCTTCACCCTGTTCTTCAGGCGGGCTCCTAGACTTCAACTTCTTCACCCTGTTCTTCAGGTGGGCTCCTGGACTTTCTTTTTCTTCACCCTGTTCTTCAGGCGGGCTCCTGAAATCACAACTCCTTCACCCTGTTCTTCAGGCGGGCTCCTAGACTCAAAGAAAATAGTGAAACAGAAAAATAACATCCCATTCTTCAGGAGGGTCCTGGATATAAAATAAATTCCCATTCTTCAGGAGGGTCCTGGATATAAAATAAATTCCCATTCTTCAGGAGGGTCCTGAGCATAAAAATAAATTCCCATTCTTCAGGAGGGTCCTGAACATAAAAATAAATTCTCATTCTTCAAGAGGGTACTGTCCCATTCTTCAGGAGGGTCCTGAACATAAAAATAAATTCCCATTCTTCATGAGGGTCCTGTCCTCGCAAAGAATAAAGTTTATCATGACCGAGATCCAGTATCAGATGTTGTAACCATGCTTCTTGCATTGAGAGAAGTATGAAATTGCATCCTTTATCTGAAAATAATTATTTCATCTCTGTTCCAAACAAAGAAAAATTATGAGTTTTAAAACATGTGGTGGTTGGTTTGTGGAATTTGGCTTTTGAAGTGGCCGCTCTCGCACTTGTCATGCTCAACTCTTTTCCAATCCATGATAATATTCATTGAATTGCTATACCTCTAACTCAGAATTCTGACTACTGAGATCCTCAACTCAAATCATATTTATGTTGTATGATGCTTCTGAGTTTAGCTTCCAATACATCCCTTAGATTTTCACGAGTTTAAAATTGTCAAATCACAATCATCTTAAGTACCTTACTTTTACTTTGAAATGTTGTCTCTGTACATCGACCCTTTGTCTTGCTTTGTACCCTTAAAGGAGTTAGTAGCGAGTTTGGAGTCTTTTCTCACTCGACCTGATGTGAATTTGACTCAAAAGACAACAAAAAATTTTCGTTTGATGACAAGGACACAAAAAATAAAAAAATTAAATAAAAACAAAAAAAAAAAGACAATAGGCATCTCTTTTTTTTTCAAAACAAAGAAAAAACTTATTTGAATGTGGAAATCGATTCTGGTGATTATGACATGCATTTTGAATAAAACAACCAGATCTACCCACACCAATCATTACAACTTTTGTCCACTTATTGAGCTTGAAATTACGCCAATCTTGAACTTGTTCCTTCTTGATAACAACCTTTCTTAAGCTAGTGGCACCTCAATGGATTTTTGCCAACGAGCCTATTTCCTTTTCATTTCTGCCTTAGCTCACAGTCGTCTTATGGTGCCCGAAAGGGTTTTCACCAATAAGACTCTCTCATTTTCATTTTTTTTTAGATAAACACCCAAAATATGAAATATCATGCACTCATAATATGTTTAGCCTTGACATTCTCAAAGATTAATCCGAAGGTCTTTCTTTGGTTGTAACTTGGCTTTTGGATAGGGTTAGAAAGAAATGTAGGCATGAGGCTCAAAAAAATTATATAACATTGGGTGAAACATACAACTTTTGGAATCGATTCTTTTAAGAAAATAAATTTTTGCCCCAGTTTCATTTCATTCTGGGTAATTTGAATTTTCTTATAGTTAGACCGAACCCCGGAATAGGGCTACCTACGTATCTTGTCATAGCAAGAATCAGGTCAAACGTAGTTCATGAAACATCATTCTTTTGTTTGATTTTGAATTTTTGATTGATTTTTTTTTTTAACACATTTTTTTTTAATTTGATTCCAAAAGAGGGGTTCGAAGAAAAATAAAAGATCAAAGGGGTAAGCAAAGGTTGATATATTATTCAGATAGTAGAACAAAATGCCTTCATCATTTCAATCTTTAAAAATATAAGTACAAAACATACATAACATAATTATACATGAATATCATACATAATATCTTTTAACTGCATCAGCATTGACCGGTATTCCTTCCATTTTTCCTTCTACATCAGTCAGATATAACGCGCCATTAGGTAACACTTTCTTCACCATGAATGGCCCATGCCAATTAGGAGAAAATTTTTCTTTGGCTTCAATCTGATGAGGAAGGATGCGTCTTAGTACTAACTGACCAACTTCAAAATGTCTGTGACACACCTTTTTATTATATGCTCGTGCCATTCTCTTTTGATATAGTTGTCCATGACATACTGACGTCAATCTTTTTTCATCAATCAAGCTTAATTGCTCCAAACGAACCCATTGGTCTTCATCAATTTCAGCTTCCACAACTACTCGAAGAGATGGAATCTCAATCTCTGCAGGTATAACTGCTTCAGTTCCATACACTAACAAGTAAGGAGTTGAACCAATTGAAGTCCGAACTGTAGTACGATAACCCAACAAAGCAAAAGGTAACTTTTCATGCCATTGTCGGGAACCCTGCACCATCTTACGGAGTATTTTCTTTAAGTTCTTGTTGGCAGCTTCTACAGCTCCATTCGCTTTTGGACGATAAGGAGTTAAATTTCGATGCATAATCTTAAATTGCTGGCACACTTCTTGCATCAGATGACTATTGAGATTCGCAGCATTATCCGTGACAATTATCTTTGGAATGCCGAACCGACAAATGATATTGGAGTGAATAAAATCAACCACCACTTTCTTGGTCACTGACTTGAAAGTCGCAACTTTCACCCACTTTGTGAAATAATCAGTAGCTACCAAGATGAACCTATGTCCATTCTAAGCTTTTGGTTTAATTGGTCCAATTACGTCCATTCCCCAAGCCACAAAAGGCCATGGAGCATTCATTGTATGCAACTCAGATGGAGGGGAATGTATTAAGTCTCCATGTACCTGGCATTCATGACATTTACGAACGAAATTGATGGAATCTCGCTCCATGGTGAGCCAATAATAACCTGCTCGGAGTATTTTCTTTGCCAAAACATACCCACTCATGTGTGGTCGACAAATCCCAGAATGTACTTCAGTCATGATTTTTGATGCTTCTTTAGCATCTACACACCTCAGAAGTCCCAAATCAGGAGTCCTCTTATACAAGATTCCTCCACTTAAGAAAAATCCACTAGACAAACGTCGAATGGTTCTCTTTTGATTACCATCAGCATGTACAGGATATTTCCCAGTCTGAATATATTCTTTGATATCATAGAACCAAGGCTCCCCATCAAATTCTTCTTCAACTATATTACAATATGCATGTTGATCATGAATCTGTATATGCAAAGGGTCAATATAAGTTTTATCGGGATGTTGAAGCATCGAAGATAAGGTTGTCAAAGCATCAGCAATCTCATTATGAGCTCTGGGAATGTGTTTGAACTTCACTAATACAAATCGTTGACAAAGATCTTGCAAACAACTTCTATATGGTAAGAGTTTCGAATCACGAGTCTCCCAATCTCCTTGGATTTGGTGGACTAATAAATCTGAATCTCCTAATACCAACAATTCTTGGACCCCATGTCAATGGCTAATCTCAATCCTATAATGCAAGCTTCGTATTCTGCCATATTATTGGTACAGTAGAATCGAAGTTGGGCTGTTATGGGATAATATTGTCCTGATTCAGAAATAAGAACCGCTCCTATCCCCACTCCTTTTATATTAGCAGCTCCATCAAAGAACAACTTCCAGCCTGAATGGTAATCTTCTGAAACAAACTCACCAACATACAATACCTCTTCATCTGGAAAATAAGTCTTCAATGGCTCATACTCCTCATCAATAGGATTTTCAGCCAAATGATCCGCCAAGGCTTGAGATTTCATTGCAGTTCGTGTCACATAAACAATATCAAACTCTGTAAGCAACATCTGCCATTTCGCGAGTCTTCCTGTGGGCATAGGCTTCTGAAAAATGTACTTTAAAGGATCCATATGAGAGATGAGGTAAGTAGTATAAGATGACAAGTAATGTTTTAGCTTTTGGGCTACCCAAGTTAAGGCGCAACACGTTTTCTCAAGAAGAGTGTACTTAGCCTCATAAGTGGTAAACTTTTTGCTGAGGTAGTAGATGGATTATTCTTTTCTTCCTGTGACATCATGTTGACCCAATACACAGCCAAAAGAATTATCTAAAACAGACATGTACAATATCAAGGGTCGGCCTGACTCTGGAGGAACCAAAATAGGCGGATTCGACAAGTGTCTCTTAATTCTGTCGAATGCCTCTTGACATTCTTCAGTCCATTCAACTTTAACATTCTTCTTCAACAACTTGAATATTGGCTCGCAAGTTGTCGTAAGCTGAGCAATGAATCTACTGATATAATTCAACCTTCCAAGTAAACTCATCACCTCTGTTTTATTTTTTGGTGGAGGTAAATCTTGGATAACTTTTATTTTTGAAGGATCTAACTCAATACCACGTCGACTGACTATAAAACCCAAAAGTTTTCCTGATGGAACTCCAAATACACATTTTGCTGGATTAAGTTTGAGATCATACCTCCGAAGCCTTTCAAAGAATTTTCTCAAATATTTGATATGATCAGATTGCTCTCTTGACTTAATGATCACGTCATCCACATAAACTTCAATTTCTTTGTGCATCATGTCATGAAACATTGTGGTCATTTCCCTCATGTAAGTTGCCCCAGCCTTCTTTAATCCAACAGGCATAACTCTATAACAATATGTCCCCCATGGAGTAATAAATGATGTCTTTTCCGCATCTTCTGGATCCATAATGATCTGGTGATACCCCGCATAACAATCCACAAAAGAAGCAAGATCATGTTTGGCACAATTGTCCAATAAAATATGAATATTGGGAAGTGAAAAATTATCTTTCGGACTTGCTTTATTTAAATCACGATAATCAACACACATCCGAACTTTGCCGTCCTTCTTTGGAACAGGGACAATATTTGCCAACCAAGTAGGATACTGGGCCACTTGAATGACTTTATCTATTCAAATTGTCACACCCCTTTTTCCGCTCGAGGGACGAGTCGAAGGATTTTTCTAATTAAAGTGACGGTTTTGAATAGAGATTATTTTATTTACTATTTTCAGAGTCGCCACTTGGAATTGAGTTATGGTGTTCCAAGTCACCTTATTGTATCCCTAATCAAAAGGAAATGACTCTTTGTTGGTCTGTGAAAACAGAAGACTGGGTAAGGAATTCTGTTGACCGAGGGAAAGGTGTGAGGCACCCCTCGAATCCCGTGGTTCTAGCACAGTCGTTTTTATTGACTTATCCTGACTTAAATTATTTTAATAAATTATGTTAAAGCCTAAAATCGCTCATTTTAAATTATATCAAAAATGTCTGCCTACACTTATTATGTTAAATAAATTGGTGAAAATTAAATTAAAAAAAAATATTTGTCAAGGTGCATTTTTGCATCCTTGAATTTTTTTAAAATGTCTCAGAAAGATACGTACGCCGCATTCTTAATTGAGACGAATATTTAAACATGCCTAAAATTTGCCTAGCGTTAAAGGCATTAATTTATCTATTATACATTTGAGATGCCTAAACTTATAATAGAGTTTAGAGAATAACTTCATACTTAACTTGTGTATTTCCTTAATCCTTTCAAAATATTTTCGCTATCCAAATTTTAAACATAGCTGAATAAAAATATTTTCGGATTAAACATCAAAATTCATATCATTATCCAACAATTTAAAACCAAATCAAACTATCTAATTCGAATCAACTCGTTATACACACTGTTCAAAGTTTTTAATTCGTATACTAAAAACATTCCAATACTAAATTTTAAAATGAAACCTAATACTCTTCTATCATGTACAGTTTTGCACCAGCAAATCAAAGCCCAAAGTATGACCAAGATTAACCTTTTATAACAATTAAAAATTGCCAAAAGAAATAAAATATGAGTTTGACTTTCTTTGCAAATAAAAAAATTCTGTAAAAGTGAAATGGCATGTTAATAAAAATAGATTATACCAGGGATATTCAAGAATACATGACGTCGTAATTTTTTATTTTTTTTGAAGAAGGCAAAAAAAAAAAAAAATTGAAATTGTAAAACTAATTTTTGAATCGTCGAGAATTTAAAAGTTCAACATGATGGAGTTTAGATTGAATTTTTGAATGGACTTGGATGGGTCATCGACGTTCGTCCTTGTTAGCCATAGTAGTAGCGGCAATAGTGAAGTAGTGGTCATCCCTGGTGTTTTGCCGGCAAACAAAGACGGGGAAAGGGGAGGGAAAGTAGTGCCGGACTCCATGGATAAAGACAACTCCGGCGAAACACTTCGCTAGAAAGAATGGAAGAAAACTGTTTGGCTATTTTTTTTTTCATTCACTGATTTGTCTCGATTTTCCTTCCTCTGTTCACTATATCTCGCTATTTCTGTGTCAGATTTAACTATACACAATATCAACCCACGCAGTATTTAAATTTTCAGCATATTTATATTCAAATATATATATATATTCGATAACTTAATCGTATAATATGTTGTAACAAGAAGTTCACATTAGCAAACAATTATACATATCAAATAATACATGAAATCACTTGATATTTTCATTCATGCTTGTTTACAACAAAGTTTATGAAATAAATAATACATGATTGAATAGAACCTGCAAGAAATTGTCACCGAAACTCGAATGGTGTTCAAATTCAACTTTCTCGAATGAAATCTTCAAACTTAACTTTTTCTCCTTTCTCTGTTTTGTTTATCTGATATTTTTTTCTCTGCCTTTTTACTGTTTCTGATGTTTTTTGTCTGATGAATGTCCGTTTTTTTATTCTGGGGGTGAGAGAGTCTATTAATAGAGGGATTCTTTGGGGGGAACGGTTAAGGTTATCAGATAAGGGGGAAGGTTTGAAATTTAAATTAATTAATTAATTAATATTTTTTTTATTTTCTTTTAAATAAAAGGTAATAATAATAGATAAAGACAAAAACATAAAAATAAAATAACAACTAATTAAATTTTATATTTAACAAAATATAATAATAATTTATAAATAGATAAATATAAATATAATAAAATAATATGAAAGCTACTAATTTATTTATAATAATTTTATCAAAGAATTTTTTCTTTTTAAAAAAATTTGTATTATTATTATTATTTTATTTTATTTCTTTAAAAAGAAAATTCTCAAAGTTAACTTTATTTAATTATTTATTTATTTTTTAACTAAAAATTTATTAAAATAAAAAATAAGAATCAAAATAATATATGATTAAATATATATTAAATATTTAATATTGATAGACAAATTAAAATTTAGGGAGGGTCAAAAATCACGTGTCTACACAAATTATTTCTTTCTTTTTTTTCAACTGAGCTTGAGAATGTCGAGCTCATCTTCCACTATTTTTTGTGATAAAGATTTTTGATATTTTAAGTGCGGTCATGAAGATCTGTTAAAGATTTCTTGGACTCAACAAAATCCGGGTTGTAGGTTTTTTACTTGTAAGATTTCAAAGGTAATATTTTTTTTATTTAATTAATTAATTAATTAATTATTGACTTGTAATTGTTTTGGAATTGTGTTCTCTTTTTTATAGAAATTGGGTGGATGCGATTACTTTGATTGGTATGAAGAACGACACCCTTCACAAGCAAATCGTGTAATCTGGGGTTTGTTGAACAAAGTCAAGACTTCTGAAGAGAAACAAAATCAAGCAAGAAGATACTACATTGTTGCCGTTATTGCTATTGGTTTGGTGTTGTTGGGCACATGGATATTCAAGCCTAATTCCTGAAATTTTCATGGTGGTGTGTATATTTTCTATTGGTTTGGTGTTGTCGAGCACATGGATATTCAAGTGTAACTGTTGAAATATATCAAAAAGATTTAGGCATATGTTGTAAAATTTAGGTCATCTGTTAGAAATTATCAAACAGGTCCTCCCACTGTTGCAACAGATTAGACTTAGATTATTAGATTATTTATAGAAATAACATCGCCGTAATGCAATAGATGACCAACCTATTACAACAGATAAACTATATGCTAGAGCGGATTAAAGATATTTTACAACAGATTTACAATCTTATCTATTGCATTATAAAAAACTCAACTTTCATCAGAAAAATATTATTTCCACTACATGTACATGTAATAAAGTGAAGGGTGAATTGAAATTAAAAATTTCTATTTTACAGGCTCTTCTATATACACAATCTTCAAGCGTCCAGTTAGTACCCCATAAGACCAGACCTCTTGCAGGTTTGCCACAGCATTGTCGCACAGAAAAGTCGTTGGCTCGACTATTTCTGTACCGGTCAGCAAACATTCAATGTGTGCAAGAGCATGCAAGCTGCTCGCTTTAGAGGCATCATCTTTTGGAAGGATCATTCCCCTGTATCGACCTTTAAAATCCCATGATTTCTTCATCAACACTTCGTTTGGCAAATGATTCATTAGTTTACTCTCCCTCAACAAGATGGGCAACAGCACCATCAGTGGCTCTACGAGGAGAAAAAGACTGAAATCATCAACGAGAGATACGTTGGAGTCATAAACATTGATCTTTTCCTCATCGAGTAGTATCTCAACAGCCCGATAATGCATGTCGTTCACGCTAATGACTGCAAGAATCTTTTTTGCCTCGGTCCAACTCTTGCCGTGTGGATTTGGCATGTCCCTTCTAACATATCTTAACATTTCTTCTTCATCCAAGACCAACGTAGGAACTAGGAAATCAAGTCCCACGCCAAGGGATGATGCCTCTCCATTGAGTTGATCGTACCTATCCTTGAGCTTCTTGCAAAAGTCGAGGTCCATTATTCTATCGACAGCGCATCATAAGATTCCCGGTACGTTAATTGCCTTTTCCTTATGAGGCAGAGAATTATGTCATCATGCTATGAGATAAGAAGTCAATTTTTAAATAGGTTAGTAATTGTAAAGATACAACAGATGGTCCATCTGTTGCATAGGGTTCTATGAATCAATAATCCAACGCAACTTATGCAGCAAATGGATAATAAGTTGCAACAGAACCACTACCAGTTGCACCAGTATACCCAGCTGTTGCAACAGATGTGAAATCTATTGCGTAGCTTCTTATTCATGGGGTAGATTAGAAGGGCTAGGTTAGGAAAAGTAAACTTGCCTTGTCCCCGTACGGCATACACATATCAGTCATAGTCTGGAAGTCTTGGGGGGGGGGGAAAGGGAGGCCTGGGGTAATCTGGTGCGCCTGCTTGGCATTCTTGGCCTATCGCAGATATCTCTTCTCTTTGGCACCAAGTTCTGCGTATATGTCCACCTTCTTGACTGTTCCCTGAATATCAATAACTTTTGGAGAGGGAGGAATTACAATTTCTTTTGATTTCCAAGAGGAGAGTACGTCTCTAATTGCTCTTTTCTTTCTCCTAACCAGCGTTGTAGGAGTGTGTGGCTCCCTTACCTTCTTGGATGGTATGAAACACCTCTTGGATTTGAATTCCTTGATAGATTTAGAGATAGCCTCTACTTTTTCAAAAAGTTTATCCTGTCTGTCCTTGCACTCATCGCATTCGCAACAAGGACACGAGGGTGAAGAGGGGTGAGAGGGACCTGTGTAAGGGCGAAAAAGAGTGTTTTCAAACATATTTATTCTTTCTTAAGCATCAACATTCTCATCATTATGAGTGGTAGCCGCATCAGTATACCTGCCACCAACACCAACAACTCCACCAGAAGAAGAACCCGGATCTGCCTTAGTAAAAGGTTAGTCATGAAGAGCCTCAACATTAGGCTGACCTTGCCTAACTACTTTTCTTATGGCTGTTGCTCTAGGAAATTCCTTCTTTATTAACTCCACCGTTGGGTCTGCTATAGTATCAACATAACCTAGAGTAATATAAAAAGTCATCACCGACTCCTTCTCAGTAGGCACGATCCATGGATGCACAACCTATAAAAAAGAAAAAAAAAGACAGATGCATTTAAATCATATAATATAATAATTTTCACAGTTGGGCTAAGTTTTAAAACAAAAGACCCATCTGTTGCATTGTTTGCAGTATATGGTTAAAATCCATTTGAGTCTGGTTCAGAGAAACAGAGCAACACATGGATAATCTGATGAAAAATATCAATCATCTGTTGCAACAGTTACATAAGACGGGTAATCTGTTATGCAATAGATGATCTGTACATCGCAACAGATGAATAATATGTTATTAGATTAAACATCTGTTGCATAATTTGCAGTAGATGGTTAATCTTTTAGGAGTCGAGTTTAGAGAACTAAAGCAACAGATGGGTAATCTGATGCAAGATATACCCTGTCGCAATAGATGTCCCATCTGGTGCATCAGATATAACATATGTTGCACCAGATATAACATCTGTTCAATATCTTTCTTATCTTTGAGTAGAATTATTTTACTTGAAGAAGACGTACTGCATCATCCGGAGGGTTAAAAAGACCAGCCTCCTTAATATTGGTGTTGCTCTTTGCAGCCAACCACCTAAGCATCCTTGGATGAGAAACCTCATCCGGTTAATACATTAACTACTTTCGGAGGGGAGGAATGGCTTCAAATGCCCAAGCCTAAAAAATGTAAACAGAAAGCAAGCAAAAAAAGAATCATAATAACTATATTCAATATAAATTAATGGATAAGTAAAATTAGTGCTTAATTTTACCATGAAAGCCCAAGGAAAGCCGTATAATGTGGTCGTCCCTGAGGATAGCTTTGTCAGTAAATATTGTACAGTCAAGTAGAAGTTGTCATATCCCCAGGGATAATTGTTGAATTTATCAAAATCCTCAGCACGCGCCAACAAAACATCTTCTATGACCTTGTTGACGTTTCTTGCCAATATAACCGAATGGGCAAACCAAACTAAGAACAATTGCTTCCTGTACTGCTCTGGTATGGTTTTATCCTCAAGATCTGTCAACAAATCCGATGCTTTGTAGCCACGTCGAGCAATGTCAAACAACCCATTTATTTTTTCTTTGCATTTTCTTGCCTTGGATCTTTTGTGGGGTGGTGGTCCTTATGGATGATGGCATCTCAATCCCGTCACTATGGAAAACTCTTGCAAGACAAAACAAACAGGCATGCCACAGTAGTTGATCCAAATTTCATCCATCTTCTTTTGGCCCCCCTCCTCCAGATCTTTATCATCCCCCGCGTACTTGATCTTGTGCTTGAGAAGACCATATACTATCATCATAGGGAAACGGATAAGGGCAGAGGGGTCCTCAGGCAGCTCGAGAAAGTGTCCAAAGCAACTCTTCTTAAAAAGTCCGCCTATGTTTTCGTACTTCATAATTTTCATAAAATGTTCAAAAAATTTCCCCATCTGACATTTAAGTACAATTTGACCAGTTAGTTATTTTCCTTCTGGGTCATTTATTGGCATCGCAACTTGAAACCTGTCAATACTAAAAGTTTTGACAGGATCATGCTGGGATGTCGATATTAACTCATGCCACGTCGGTGATCCATTATTATCATGTTGATGATCATCCTCTTTCTCTTTTTGACTCTCTAATTCCTCCCCTTTCTCACTTTCATTTTTTTCATCACCATCTACGGACCCTTGTCCACCTCCCTCAATGTTGTTTTCATATCTCTCCTCACCTTTACTTTTCTCTGACTGAGATTGTTCAGGAAGCTCCTCCGAATCCCTCTGTACTGTAGCCTTTTTTCGAATGGTCAGACGTTGATCCACTTTCACTTTCTTTTCTTTTGGGAGACATGTTTTACCTACAGAAAAATAAAAATAAAAATTACATTACAGTTGATGTATGCATAGATTTTAAAAAATACATTACAAACAGCACGAATACCAACATACCAACAGCCACCACCACAAACACCACCAACTAATGCCAACAAACAAACAAACACCACGAATACCGACACCGCCATAAACACCACCAACCAATGCCACCACCGGTGCCACCACGACGACCACAAACACCACTATCACCACTACCACCAATACCACAAACACCATCCAACTATACCACGACAGTCAACGAAACACTGCGACAGAAACTAGGGATTTCTTGAGTTTTTCCTATGATTTTACCATCAAAACTCAAAATTGTAAACTCATTCTCGAAGATAATACAACTAAAAGTTTTATTTTTCATTATTAACTTAAAAACCCTTATTTTTTAGAAAAAACAAAATAAATATAGAGCTCTTCTCGAACTCTGTTGCCTACGAAGATAAAGAAAACGATTGATACAAGCAAGAATGAAGTCGAAAATAACACCTATGTGGTCGGAGATGAGAAGAAAAATGATCTGTTGTGGAGGGTTAAGAAAATTTGTTGAGTAGTTATTGTCTGTACTGTATTGTTGAGTGAGAATGAGAGAGAAAGAGCCAGACCTCGAGATTTGAAATGATGAAACATTTTGTATGGGTTGATTTGTATTTTGGAAAAGAAGGACAAGTAGTTTTGAAAATGTTAATTTGGTCTGAAATGATCTTAATTATTTTTAAAATCATAAAATATATGCGTAATTTTTAACCCTCTCATCTTGAAATTGCCAAAAGGGTAATTCAATTGAAATTGTATAAAAACAATTGAAGTTGTAGTTAACCGAGTACTCTAGGAGGTGATCCTGTGAAAACTCACCCCTGGTCCTAGATTAACTAATTTAGGTACTATTAGTCTGACATATGAACTCAATTGAAATTGTAAAAAATAAATGTTCAACATATTGCGTAAGATTTCTCATCTGTTGTAAATTACAGTCAGATTAGGTAACAACAGATTATGAATCTAATGTAAATTATCAAACAGATTAAGTCATCTGCTGCTACAGATTACCCATTTGTTGTAAATTATCAAATGGATTGTCATATGTCACAACAGATTACCCATATGTTGTAAATTATCAAATAGGCGCTGCCATCTGTTGTGGCTGACCCTATAAGAACTCACCCCTAGTCCTAGATTAATCGATAGTTTACCCTATGAGAACTCACCCGTAGTCCTAGATTATTCAATTAAGATATTAGTACCCTAGTCCTAGATTAATCAATTAAGGTATTAGTGTAACATATGAGGTAGTAAGAATCGGTTTGGCTCAGAGTGATCGATCGACGACTCTGTCGGGAGAAACGCAGTATCGTCTCATTATGCAATTGACAAAAGACTCAATTGAAGTTGTAGTTGACCCTATGATAACTCACCCCTAGTCCCAGACTATTCAATTAAGGTATTAGTACCCTAGTCCTAAATTAATCAATTAAGGTATTAGTCTAACATATGAGGTAGTAAGAATCGATTCGGCTCAGAGTAATCGATTGACGACTCTGTCGGGAGGAACACAGTACCGTCTCATTATGCAATTGCTAAAAGACTCAATTGAAGTTGTAGTTGACCCTATGAGAACTCACCCCTAGTCCTAGACTATTCAATTAAGGTATTAGTACCCTAGTCCTAGATTAATCAATTAAGGTATTAGTCTAACATATGAGGTAGTAAGAATCGGTTCAGCTCAGAGTGATCGATCGACGACTCTATCGGGAGGAACGCATTACCATCTCATTATGTAATTGCTAAAAGACTCAATTAAAGTTGTAGTTGACCCTATGAGAACTCATCCTTAGTCCTAGACTATTAATTAAGGTATTAGTACCCTAGTCCTATATTAATCAATTAAGGTATTAGTCTAACATATGAGGTAGTAAGAATCGGTTCGGCTCAGAGTGATCGATCGCCGACTCTGGTCGGGAGAAACGCAGTACCGTCTCATCATGCAATTGCCAAAAGACTAAATTGAAGTTGTATTTGATCCTATGAGAACTCACATTCAATAAAGGTATTAGTCTAACATATGAACTCAATTGAATTATATATAAACAAATGTTCAACCTGTTGTAACAAATGTCTTTTTTGTTGGATCAAATAAAAAAGATTATGTAATCTGTTGCAATATATTATCCATCTGTTGTAAACTATCAAACGATTAAGCCATTTTTTGTGACAGATCACGAATCTGTTGTAAGCTATCAAACAGATTAAGTCATCTATTGCAACAGATTACCCATCTGTTGTAAATTATCAAATAGGCATTGTCATCTATTGTAGTTGACATTATGAGAACTCACCCCTAGTCTTAGATTAATCAATTAAGGTATTAGTTGAACATATGAGGTAGTAAGAATCGTTTTGGCTCAGAGTGATCAATCGACGACTCCTGTCGGGAGGAACGCAGTCCCGTCTCATCATGCATTTGCCAAAAGACTTAATTGAAGTTGTAGTTGACCCTATGAGAACTCACCCCTAGTCCCAGATTATTCAATTAAGGTATTAGTTAAATATACGAGGTAGTAAGAATTAGTTCGTCTCAGAGTGATCGATCGATGACTCTTGTAGGGAGAAATGCAGTACCTTCTCATCATGCAATTGCCAAAAAACTCAATTGAAGTTGTAGTTGACCCTTTGTGCTCATTCATCCATCCCTAATTCCACCCAGATCAATATAGGTACTATTATTAATCTTAACATTAAGTTAATGAGAACACATTTCAACTCAAAGTGATCGATAGACGACTCGGGTCGGGATGAACACAATACTAACACCATGTAAATACAACAACTCAATTGGATTTGTAGTTGACCCCGTGAGATCATTCATTCACCCCTCATTCCACTTAGATCGATGTAGGTACTGTTATTAATGTTAACATTAAGTTAATGAGGAGCTCATTCTTTCATCCCTAGTTCATCCTAAATTAATTGCAATGAAATCTGTTGCAACAAACAACTGAGCTATTGGAGAATTTCAAACAGATAACAATATTTGTTGCAACAGATGACATTTCTTATTTAATTATCAAATAGACATTTGCATCTGTTATGACGGATGACTGAGCTGTTGGAAATTTTTAAACAAATATTGATATCTGTTGTAACAGATGACGTTTCTAATTTAGTTATCAAATGTCATTTCCATCTGTTGTCACAGATGACTGAGCTGTTGGGATTTCTCAAACAGATATCTAAATCTGTTGCAATAGACGACATATCTGTTTGAAAATCTTTTTATTTTCTTTTAATTTTAAACCAAGCTACTGTCCGAGTAGATAAAGTAGTAGTACTAGTAAAGGCGGTAAAAAATATTTCTTGGATAACTCAAAAAACTCATTGAGTAGTCTTGTCCTGTCTTTCCAATGTCACCCGTTTTCTTCCTCGTGCCCCTCAAATTATTAGTGAATATTAATTAATGAATATTGAAACCCCTAATACTTCTTCCGTTTCATATTGACTTGGCACTCCCATCAAGAAAATATTACTTAGGGGTTTATTTTACTATCAAATTAGCCTTATTAATTATGCTTTAAAAATATAAATTTGAATAAATACACTTTGTTTAGTCATTTAATATTAAGGGTAGTACATCTAGAAATTAGAATTATCTCATGTCTCCTCTCCTTTCCTCTCCTTCAGCCCTAAATCTCTTATTTTTTTTCTTTTTATCCTCTTTAGGGTTATCACAACCTCTTTTTTTTCTCTCTTCTTTCTCAAAAATTTTTGTTCGGATCTAAACCGATCGATATCCATATCTTAGATTCCTTGACTGAAATTGTTGTTTTGACCCCTTTTTGACATTAAGATATGATATGATTCACTATTGCTCTTTTATTATCGTCTTCTTCTTGCAACTTTATTTACATATTTTTGTTTATTTAATTACATTTTCCCATATCATATTTATTTAAAAAATTTGATGGAACTTTTAATTGTTGAATAAACATACCGAGAATTTTTATTATAAGGTGCGAAAAAAAGACATCTGTTGGGAGAAGTTTAAAAGCCTTGTTGGCAGTATCATTTTTTTATGAATTTTATTTGTTTCTTTGTTGTTGATGCTGTTATTGATGTTGTTGGTGGGGTTGACATTGTTGGAACTTATGGTATGGTGTGATTTAGACGGTGGGTGCTTCTTAGCTTAAAAATAGTGGAGTCCGAACAATCAACACAAGGAGTAAGGGAGAAAAAAATAAAAAGTTTAAAGTGAATAAGAAGAGAAGAGTTGGTTACCAAAATTAAAAAAATATGTGCTGATTGGGAATTGAACTCAAGACCAAAAGAAATAAATAGCCTTAAGCACCCGTAAACAACAACTAGGCTAACCAAACAAATCTTACTATGGGTTCTCACTGATTAGATTATATACATATTTTTCTTTATTTCCACATACATATATAAAGTTCGATACGAGTTCAATCTGTGCTCGCGCACCCGGAGGACTCCACGTGGGTCCGTCCTTGTTGTTGATGGTGTTGGAATATAGGATTTATGCTTCTTTGTTGTTGATGATGTTGTTGGAACAAATGTTGTTGTTTTCTTTGTTGTTGATGTTTTTTATTTGTTGTTTGTAGTTTATGCTGTTGTTAATGTTGCAACAGATGAAGCAACTGATGGAACAAATCAAACTACCAGCAAGGCTGGTATGTATTCCAACAGACTCCATATCTGTTGCATCAGACTCCATATCTGACGCAACAGACTCCACATCTAACACAAACTATTCGGGATTTAATGTAATATTGCTGAAACTATCCGAAATTTATGTGTTGTGTGTGTTAATTAAATAAAACGGGTGACTTTATTAATATGTAAATTAAAAAAAATGGATTTAAATACAACATTTTATCTTTTTGTTGTATTTCCGAAAGAGGCAGATTGGTAATCTGTTGCAAAATATATTCCACCTGTCAGATAACTTACAACATATGGACAATCTGTTGCAACAGATGGATATATCAGTTTGCTTTTCCATCAGCTGTGGTGTCTGTTGGAACTTGCTAGTCATCTGTTTATTCAATTTCATCGAGAGCAATAGATTTTTCTAAACACTTCTTGGCTAAACTCAATTTTTGCTCTTGGATTGCTTTTTTTTTTCTTTGCATCCGTCAAGATGGCCTCCAAATTCAATTTTTTCCCTCAATCCAATAGCAAAAATTTAGTTTGGTTGAAGGATGCAAAGAAAAAAAGAGAAGCAATCCAAGAGAAAAAATTGAATTTGGCCAAGAAGTGTTTAGAAAAATCGATTGCTCTCGATGAAATTGAATAAACAGATGACTATCAAGTTACAACAGATGCCACATCTGATGGAAAAGAAAACTAATATATCCATCTGTTGCAACAAATTGTCCATATATTATAAGTTATCTGACAGGTGAAATATATTTTGCAACAGATTATCAATCTTTCTCTTTCGAAAATACAACAAAAAGATAAAATGTTGTATTTAGATCCATTTTTTTCTAATTTACTTATTAATAAAGTCACCAGTTTTATTTAAGTAACACTAACACACACAACACATAAATCCCGGATAGTTTCAGCAATATTACATTAAATCCCGAATAGTTTGCTAATTACATCTAATACCAAAATTTTGAATTGTGATACATATATTAAGCAGTGATATATAATGGAATAGTGATACATATGTATATCTATCACTAGTATATACATATGTATACAGTAGTGATACGTATAGCATATGCATCACTAGTAAATATGAATTCGGGATTTTATGTAATTTTTTAAAACATTAAGGGATATTGTGTAATATAGTGTCTTAAATATGAGATTTTTGTAATTTTTCCTTTTAATGGATATGAACAGTTGTGTCTTTTTGTTTGACTAAGTCCAGTCCCTTCCAATTCAATCATTTTATAAATAGGTCCCTCCGGCCTCCCCACTCACTCTCACTCACTCTCGTTCATTCTACTATACTTACAATACTAATATGTCAGATCCAGATTCATACAAGAAGGTTCATATCGAGTCCTTGCAGGAACTTCAAAGGCAGTTTGATGAACTCCAGAGGGATTTGACCGACTTTCGAGCAAGGCTGAGGAGGGCCCTGCTGCTGCCGGATGAAAATTGTCAGGTTGACAATAATAATAGTAATAATAATAATAATAATAATAATAATAATAATAATTAGGTTATATTTTTTCTTTCTTTTAGCGTATGTATTTCCCTTTTTTATATCCGATCTACCTATATGGGATTCAAAAAAATCCATGTATATGTTTGGTTTGGTTTGATTTGGTCGATTTTGAATTTTTAATTCTTATTCAATATTTAATTATCATTCTATTTATTTCCTATTCTCAACATGTCGGTGGTTGGAGTTAGGGATACGGTCATGATGAGAAATTCTCCTAAAAATGGTTCGTTAATAAATAATAAGGAACTAAATGAAATTATAATCGTAAAAGAAAGATTATTTAATTTAAAAAAGTCACAACATTGGATTAATTTAATTAAGATATATATATGATGATATGATTTTTAAGAAAAAAGTTAATGAATAGTCATGACTGGGACTTTTGTCTAAACACATTCAACAAACAAACAAAAACAAAAAACGTTTCTGATGCATCAAATTCCTCATCTGTTGCGACTTATGAATCAGTTAGAAGAAATAAAAAAGCTCCTTAAACAGATGGTCAATTTATAGCAACAGATGGTATATCTGTTGAAACAAATGGGTTATCTGATGCAACAGATATACAATCTGTTGCCATAACTCAATTAATAAAAATGGTTATTAAAGAAACAGAACGATTATTGAAAACTAGGTGTATTCGATTTTTATATTGAGAAAAAAGTTATTTAAATTTAATAAGATAAAAAGTCATGACTTGTCACAATAATAAAAAACTCACCACCAGCTTGATTTAATTAAGTCATTTCTTTCCACAGAAAAGAATAAGGAAATAAATGATAAACACAATTTAAATCGTAAAAAACTCACCAGAAATATTCTTGTTTTTAAATCTTCTTTATAATTTATATAATTAAAAAGTCAAAAAATTTGAATGTCATGAAGATAATTTTTTTAAAAAGATATATATATCAGATATATTATCTGATGCAACAGATTAACTATTTGTTGCAACGAATGATATATCTGTTCTAACAAATGATTTATCTGATGCAACAGATATATAATCTGTTGTGCAACTCAGTGTAAAAAATAAATGCTTAATTTAATTAAGTCATAACTTTTTACAGTTGTCAAAAATGTCATTAATAAATGGAGGTGAACAGTTGTACCTTTAAATCTGCTTTATTAATTTATATAATTAAAAAATCATAAAATTTGGATGTTATGAAGATAATTTATTTTTTTTAAAAAATATATATATTATATGTTGCAACAATAATATTATCTGATGCAACAGGTTATCTATTTGATGCAAATGATGATATAACTATTGTAACAGATGATTCATCTGATGCAACAGATATATTATCTATCCAACTCGGTGTAAAAAAATAGTTCCTGGAAAGAACTAATTATTAATAAAAATAGAGCTGAAAAGTCATGACTTATCATAATATTGATTAATTTAATTAAGTAATAACTTTTTACGGTAATCAAGAATGTCATTAATAAATGGAGGTGAACAGTTGTGCCTTTAAATATGCTTTATTAATTTATATAATTAAAAAGTCAGAAAATTTGGATGTCATGAAGATAATTTTTTTTTTAAAAAAAATATATACTATATGTTGCAACAGTAATATTATCTGATGCAACAGGTTATCTATTTGATGCAACAGATGATATAACTATTGTAACAAATGATTTATCTGATGCAACAGATATATTATCTGTTGTCCAACTCAGTGTAGAAAAAAATGATTCCTAGAAAGAACTAATTATTAATAATAATAAAGCTGAAAAGTCATGACTTATCACAATATTGATTAATTTAATTAAGTCATAACTTTTTACAGTAATCAAGAGTGTCATTAATAAATGAAGGTGAACAGTTGTGCCTTTAAATCTGCTTTATTAATTTATATAATTAAAAAGTAAGAAAATTTGGATGTCATGAAGATAATATATTTTTTTTAAAAAATATATATATTATATGTTGTAACAGATATATTATCTTATACAACAAGTTATCTATTTGTTGCAAATCATGATATATCTGTTGTAACAGATGATTTATATGATGCAACAGATATATTATCTGTTGTCCAACTCGGTGTAAAAAAAATGGTTCCAGGAAAGAACTAATTATTAATAATAATAAAGCTAAAAAGTCATGATTTAGCATAATATTGATTAATTTAACTAAGTCATAACCTTTTACAGTAATCAAGAATGTCGTTAATAAATGGAGGTGAACAGTTGTACCTTTAAATCTGCTTTATTAATTTATATAATTAAAAAGTTAAAAAATTTGGATGTCATGAAGATAATATATTTTTTTAAAAAAATATATATATATTATATGTTGCAATAGATATATTATCTTATGTAACAAGTTATCTATTTGTTGCAACGGATGATATATCTGTTATAACAGATGATTTATCTGATGCAAGAGATATATAATATGTTGTTCAACTCATTGTAAATAAAAAAAAGGTTCCTGTAAAGAATTAATTATTTTAATAATAAATATAAAAAGTCATGGCTTATCACAATATTGTTTAATTTAATTAAGTCATAACTTCTTACAGTAATCAAGAATGTCATTAATAAATGGAGGTGAACAGTAGTGCTTTTAAATCTGCTTTATTAATTTCTATAATTAAAAAGTCAGAAAATTTGGATGTCATGAAGATAATTTATTTTTTTAAAAAAATATATATATTATATATTGCAACATATATATTATCTGATGCAACAGGTTATCTATTTATTGCAAATTATGATATATCTGTTGTAACAGATGATTTATCTGATGTAACAGATTTATTATCTATTGTCCAACTCAGTGTAAAGAAAAACGGTTCCTGAAAAGAACTAATTATTAATAATAATAAAGCTGAAAAATAATGACTTATCATAATATTGATTAATTTAATTATGTCATAACTTTTTACAGTAATCAAGAATGTCATTAATAAATGGAGGTGAACAGTTGTGCCTTTAAATCTTCTTTATTAATTTATATAATTAAAAAGTCAGAAAATTTGGATATCATGAAGATAATATATATTTTTTAAATATATATATATATATTATATGTTGCAACAGATATATTATCTTATGTAACAGGTTATCTATTTGTTGCAACGGATGATATATCTGTTATAACAGATGATTTATCTGATGTAACAGATATATAATATGTTGTCCAACTCATTATAAATAAAAAACGATTCCTGTAAAGAATTAATTATTTTAATAATAAATCTGAAAAGTCATGACTTAACACAATATTGTTTAATTTAATTAAGTCATAACTTTTTACAGTAATCAAGAATGTCATTAATAAATGGAGGTGAACAGTTGTGCCTTTAAATCTACTTTATTAATTTATATAATTAAAAAGTCAAAAAAATTGGATGTCATGAAAATAATTTTTTTTTTTTTTAAAAAATATATATTATATGTTGCAACAGATATATTATCTGATGCAACAGGTTATCTATTTGTTGCAAATCATGATATATCTATTGTAACAGATGATTTATCTGATGCAACAGATATATTATCTTTTGTCCAAAACAGTGTAAAAAAAATGATTCCTGGAAAGAACTAATTATTAATAATAATAAAGCTGAAAAGTCATGACTTATCATAATATTGATTAATTTAATTAAGTCATAACTTTTTACAGTAATCAAGAATGTCATTAATAAATGGAGGTGAACAGTTGTGATTTTTTTCTTAACTCATTCAAGTTCAATTCTCTATAAATAGGTCCCTCCTTACTCAATCGTTCGTTCTACTACACACTATTTATTCCTCGCTCTTTTTACACCTTCAACTACTTTCTCTTCAAGGACTTGATAGCTTTTTCCTGTCTCTGGTATATTTTTTTCTTGATTTTTGTGTAAATATACGTTGTATTACATTACATTCGAATTCTTTCTTTTCTTTACTTTTGTGTTTACGTGTGTGTTTTGTCAACTTATGCATTTTTTAGATATGGCTGATCCTGATAGGGATGTCGCTATTTTACGAGACGCCATGAGGGAACTGCAGAAGAAGGTTCATGACCTGCATTGGGAGTTGGCCGCTATCAGAATAAGGATGCTGCAGGAGATCCGCAGGCTGCGGAGGGTGCTGCGGCTGCCCTTTGAAGATTGGCCGGCTGGACATACAAATAATAATGATGTTAATAATGATGATAATAATAATTAAGTTTTTTTTTCTGTTATCTATGTATTTTTTTTGTTTGTTTTATAAAAAATTATGTTTGATGCACTTGATTTTTTATTTCTTATTTAATTTTCGTGCTGTCTATTTCTATTTCTTAACGAATGACATGTCTACAATTAAGGAATAATTTGATTCCAGTATCAATAGTAAGAACATATGAGTTATCTGTTAGGTTTTGTGTGTGACAGGAGCTGTATCTGAATTTTGTTGTTCGAAACATATTAGTAATCTGATGAAACATATTATTTATCTGTTGAAACAGATTACTAATCTGGTGCAACAGAATACCCATCTATTCGATTAATATTACGGGCACCTAAAACCCTTAAACATGAATTCATCCAACATGAGTCTACTGTTACAACAAAATATTTATCTGCTTGCCGCAGATAATGGATCTGTTTAAACTGATTGCTCTTGTATTGCATTCATGTTCGCGTGCAAGCTATTGTTGAAAAACAACACACTAGCAGTTACTAGATTCAACTAAAGAGCATAATCTGACTTACCAAAGTCTCCTCTCAAGTAAATTCCAAAATTGAAAGTGATTTACAAAATAAAATTTGACATAAGAATTTGGTCAAAGGGCAGCAGTTGGGGTAACAACAACAACAACAACAATGATCAATAAGAAGAATATGAAGATGATAATGACGTATAAGATGATGATAATGAATCATAATATGATGAATAAAGCAACAACAACAATGAACAACAAATATCGCGAAGAGAGAGAAAATAACAACGGATGAGGAGAGAGAAAAAGGCGCCTTTTTCCCTTCGCTCCCCATTATATATTAACTAAAATTTGGATCAAAGTGTAAATTTAAAAACTTGTGAATTATTTTGAAATTTTCAAAACTTTCTTAAACCATAATTAAGTAATTGTCACCTCTACTCAATTATTAAGACTTGTTTCACCTACACCTCATTTTAAAACTCTTTTGTCACCTGTGACCCAAACCCCCAAGTAACTAATAATCAAGGAGAGAGAAAGAATTTTAAGAATAACAGTATAATTCTTTTACATTTTCTGTATCTCTTACAAAGATAAAAGGTCTTTATATATATAGACAATTGATAAGGCTCACTTTGCCTTTCTTGGATATAATGTTGTTGACTTTTGCATGCAAATAAATATCCAATTTTTTTGCACTAAACATTTAAATCACATGGCATTCGTATCCTCAACATCTCTCTGGATGTCTATCTAAAATAAAAGTTCTAGTAAAAGAAAAAGTATACATAATTATTCGTAATACGCATTGCTTGCTGCCTCATTAAAAATCTTATCAGGTAAATTTAGTGGGATAAAATCTTGGTTAAGAAAAAATAGAGTAAAACACGCATTCTTACTCCCCTTGATGAAAAATATGATTCATATGGTTAAGTATTCGCATTGCAATCTTGTGTACCATCTTCTCAAGAGGTTGACGTTGGTAAAGTTTTAGTGAAAAAAACTGTTGGATTATTACTTGAACGCATTTGGTGTACATCAATATCACCATTTCTTTGGAGATCATGTGTGAAGAATAATTTTGGTAAGATGCGCTTCGTTCTATCTCCTTTTATGAAGTCCCACTTTAATTGCGTTGTGTATGCAACAATCTTTTCGTACAAGATTATGGGTATCTCGATATCATACTTCAGGCCACACTTTTTCTTTAATAAAATGTATCAGTGATCTTAATCATACACATTCTCTACTTTATTCATGAATAACTATTATTTCAACATGATTTGAAGAAGTAGCAACAACTAACTGCTTTGTATATTGCCATGATACAACATATTTCCATACGTAAATACATAGTCTGTTTGCGATCGATCTTTATGTGGGTCAAATAAATAACCTTCATCTGCATGACCAACAAGATCTTCACTATCTTTGTTAGTATAAAATAGACTCATGTCAATTGTCCCTTTTAGATATCACAATATATGCTTAACTCCATTTCAGTGTTTACGTGTAGGAGGAGAACTATACCTTGTTAGCAAATTAAAAGAAAATTCTATATCAGATCTTGTAGCATTAGCAAGATACATAAGTGCACCAACAATAGTGAGATATGGTACTTCAGAACCAAGGATTTCTTCACCCTCTTCTGAGGCGGAACGAGTCTTTACTCACCTTAAGTGATCGAACAATCGTTGGAGTACTTAATGGATGTGCTTTGTTCACGTAAAATCATTTAAAAACCTTCTCGATATGGGCAGATTGGTGGATGGAGACACCGTCTGCTAAATGTTCAATCTGTAAATCAAGACAAAGTTCTGTCTTTCCAAGAAATTTCATCTTAAGTTCTTTGTTTAGATATTCAATTGCCTTTTAGACCTCTTTTGGAGTTCTAGTGAGATTTATGTTATCAACATAAACAACTAGTATACCAAACTCTAGTGTTGTTTTCTTAATGAAAATACATTGACAAATGACATTATTTATATACTTTCATTTATCAAGTACCCACTAAGGCAATTATACCACATACACCCTGATTGTTTTAGACCGTATAACAATTTTTGTAATCTAATTGAATTTAGTTTTTGAGACTTTGAACTATATACTTCAGGCATTTTTAATCTTTCTGAGATCCGCATGTAAATTTCATTATCAGGTGAACCATAAAGATAAGTTGTAACCACATCCATTCGATGTATTTCAAGATTTTCATGTATAGTTAGATCGATGAGATATCGAAACATTATTATATACATAACAGGTGAATATGTTTCTTCATTTTCGACACCGACTCTTTGAGAGAATCATTGTGCAATAATGACGTGCCTTGTATCTTACAATTTCATTTCTCTCATTTTTCTTTACGTGTGAAGACCTATTTACGACCAACTAATTTTACAGATCCAAAAATCTCCCATTTAGAAAGTGAGTTCATTTATGATTGAATTGCCTCTTGCCATTTTGACCAATCATTCCTTCGTCGATATTTTTCGGCATATACAGGTTCAAGGTCCTTATTTTCTTGCATAATATTTAGCGCGACATTACGTGCAAAAATATTATTCGTCGTAATTTTTGATTGATCTAAATTTATCTCATCACCGACAAGACTCATTAAAAGTTCTTCATTTACTTGAGTCTCAAGTTCACTAATTTTTTCAAGAATATCAAGATTAATCAGATTTTGAATCTCTTCATTAGACTTTTTTTGACTTCATCTTTATTATTTTTCGTGCTTTTTTTTCTAGAACTTTTATCCTTTGAACCCAATGGTTTACCATGTTTTAGGCGTGTTTGAAATTCAAAAGTTATGACATTAGTAGATGGTCCTTTTGAGGTATCAATTTGGATAAGCACATATACTCTAGGAATATGTGACTTAGTTATTCTTTTCAAATCAGTAAATACGTCTGACATTTGATTTGTTAGTTTCTATAAATGAATGATCATCTGTACTGCATGTTCACATATGGGGTACATGGGTGAAATTGAGATAATGCTAAAACTTTTCAAGCAATTTCTCTTTTGAGTTCATGTTTTTCTCTCCCTAATTGGGGAAAAATTTATTTCATCAAATTGATAATCTAAAAATCGAGCAGTAAATAAATCTCGTGTCAATGATTCAAGGTAGCGAATTACGAAGGATGACTTAAACCCAAGATATATTTTTAACCTTCTCTGAAGGACCATCTTAGTGTGTTGTGGTGGTGCTACTGACACATATACAACATATCTGAAAATTTGTAGATGTGCCATATTTGACTCATGATCAAAGACCAATTGTGACTGAGATTTGAGAATATTTATTATAATGAGCCGGTCTGAGACGAACAAGTAATGTTGCATGTGAGCTAACATAACTCCAAACAGTAGTGGAAAATTTTATTTTCATAAGTAATGGTCTTGGTATCAATTGTAGG
Source organism: Capsicum pubescens (assembly GCA_030864215.1). Classification (NCBI taxonomy): domain Eukaryota; kingdom Viridiplantae; phylum Streptophyta; class Magnoliopsida; order Solanales; family Solanaceae; genus Capsicum; species Capsicum pubescens. The sequence continues at coordinate 203,794,918 of CM061538.1, read as the reverse complement.
CTCTTAATAAATGAAGCAACAAGAACATTTTGAGTATGAACATGAGCGACAAAATATACAACTCTTATTCCAATTGATACACAGTAATCATTAAAAGTTTAAAATGTAAATTCTTCAGCATTATCGAGGCGAATAGCCTTAATAAGATAATATGAAAATTATGCCCTTAATTATATTATTTATGCCAAAATTTTGCAAACGCCAGGTTGCAAGATGATAAGAGAAACACATGAGACCATCTTGAAGATGCATCTATTAGGACCATAAAATATCTGAATGATCCATTGGATGGGTGAATAGGTCCATCTATATCCCCGTGTATAAATTTAAAAAAAATAGGGGATTCGATGCCAATTTTCAGTAGTGATGATTTAGTTATCAATTTATCTTGATAACGAGTAGTAATGAAAATTCATCACTTGCAAGAATCTTTAGGTTCTTTAACAGATTTTCATTTGAATTTTCAATAATTCATCTCATCATTATTGATTCAGGGTGACCCATTCGGTCATGCCAGAGCACAAAATATTTAGATTAGTGAACTTTTGATTTACAAAATAGTTTTCTTCAACTCCAATAATTTCTGCATAATATAAGCCAGAAGACAAAGTTGGTAATTTCTCTAAAACATATTTCTGGAATGACACAAACTTAGTAATACGAAGATATTAAACATTCATTTCATTTATTATCTCAACATGATATCCATTTCGACGGATATTAAAACTTAATAAATTTCTCGAAGATTTAGAAGAGAACAATGCATCTTCTATAACAAATTTTATCTTCTTAGATAAAAATATAATAGCTCTTTCGGAGCCTTCAATCAATTTTGAATTACCAGAAATTGTTGTACATTTGCTTTTCTCTTAAGCAAGTAAGAAAAGTATTTCTCATTTTTAAATATATGGTGTGTGTTCCACTGTCAATTACACAAATATCCTCACAATTGATCATTGATTTAAATAAAATTTGAGGAGTATTCAGATATTCTTCAAGATGAAAATATAAACAAAGTAAACAATATAATATTACTAGAAAATAATATATTACACAAACTTTATTTATTTACAAGACCAAAAATACACAATTAATCAAAATGGTAAGTCATTCAATCGACAACAAAAAAATTATAAGATACTTAGACTATTACAGACCCGTCACTCATAGAGTGATCTATATTTCCTTCGAGGAGTTCAAAGAAATCTGCAATATCTAAATGCATAGGCTCAACACCATCTTCTGCATTATTATTCATCTTCTTGAGTGATGCTTGATAAAGATTAACCAGGTTCCTTGGCGTACAACGGTTGCGTGGCCTCTGTCCTTTTTCTCCACATCAATAGCATTAATTTTTTATATTTTCTTTTGCACCACTTCATGCTTTTTATCCTTCTTTTCACACTTCCAGTGTTTAGGTTTATTATTTGGTGCAAGACGATTACCATGATTGAAATTTCATCCTTGACCACGACCACGACCACGACCATGACTAGGGTCGGGACCTCTTTCATGCCTAAATTGGTAAAAATTTACAACATTCACTTCAAAAAATGAATCAGTGCTAACAAGTCGACTTTCATGATTTTTCATTAAAAGATCATTATGTTGTTCAGTAATAAGAAGATGCAAAATTACTTCAAAATATTTTTGTAAATCTCATTTTTTAGTATTGCTGTTGTAGGAGCATACTTGATGCAGGGAAGGTGGAGAATATCTTTTTCAGCATATCATAATCTGTGATATTTTCTTTGTATTAATTTAACTGTAATTTAATTTTAAACATGACAGAATTATATGTAGTTATATTTTTAAAATCTTGTAATCTCAAATGGATCCATTCATTATGTGCTTGTGGAAGGACAACTATCTTTGTTGGTCATATCTCTCATTTAGGTTCACAGTATAAGAGGATCCTTAATGGTGAGATATTCTATTTTTAAGACCTCATCGAGATGATGATGTAGAAATATCATAGCCTTGACAAGGTCTTAATTCGATGTCTAATTTTTATTTTTGATGATGTCTGCCAGATCCATTGCATACAAATAAATTTGACTTCAAGTGTTCAAGATATGTAGGTTTTTCCTGATATATCCAGGACAATAAATTCACATTTAGATATATTTGACATTATCTTAAGAAAAATAAGTTCTAACCTTAGTTAAATTTAAAATTATTTGCTCAAAATGATAGAGTCTCGTGCTGATAACATATTATAAAACAGAATCAAAATATTAGACTAAAAATAATTAACAATCAAGGAGGGAGGGAGAATTTTAATAATAGTAGTATACTCCTTTTATTTTTTTTGTATCTCTTATAAAGATAGAAAGGTCTCTATATATAGATAATTGACAAGGCTCAACTTTGCCTTTCTTAGGTATGAGTAGCAACAATTCTTCGGCATTAAGCATGCAACCCACATGTCATTCATATCCTTAATAATTTTAAAATTATTGGTGATAACTTAATAAAAATTCATTTTTTTTCAATATTTAAATATATCCAAGAAATGAAATATTATGCTACTAATATATGATTTGCTTAATTTAGAGCAAGACATTTAGTACCCCCTTGATAGTTTATTTGAGCTCTTTAATAATTTTTTATTAATTTATCTCATTTATTTTAAGTACCTTAATGTTTGACGATTAGTGAATGGCTTATGTTACAAATTGTTGTCAGCTCATTACTCATATATAGTGCCTTTTTAATCACTTGGAGTTATGGCAGTTTAAGGCACAAAGTGGACGTGCATGCCATTATTTGTCATATAATGCATTTAGTTCTTTTGACTCTTGGTTATGGTTGTTGAATTTGATCACCAATTTTCTTAAGATTTATGTAACTTCTCATTCTTTATTTCTCCATTATCCTATTTTTTATGTGGTGTAACTCATGTAACTCTTGAAACCTCTATTGGCCATTGATCTTCCCTCTTTACTACCATCTTTCATTCTTATTCAATACAAGGATGAATATCTTCACCTATAAATAGAGGTGGTCTTGCATGTTTTTGAAAATGTAAGATAATATAGAGTTCACAAAAGTTAGTAAAAAAGAGAGTTTATTAGTTGAAGGAATTGTTCTTTTTGTGGAGCTTTGAACTCAACTCCTGTCCAGGGTTATTGAGTTATTCTTTAAGAGAAGACTGTTGTATCCTGGAGAAGATAAGTCAAGAATATTATTGCTGGACCGGTGAAATAATTTGCTGCAGTGGACTTGAATCTTCTTAAAGAGATCGCGATATCCATGCCTCAGCCGAAGAAGAAGAAGATAACTTATATTTTTCTTCACTTGTAATTTTTCAGTTGTAATTTTATTGAAATTTCTCCAACAATTTTAAGAAGATTCAATGACAACACTGAAAAATTTGGGGATGTCAAGATGGGAGATCTTAACAAGCCATTTCGGTTCAACGGTACTCATTTCAAAAGGTGGAAGGGTAAAGTATTTTTTTACTTAAGTCTTCTCAATGTTTCTTATGTGTTAACTGAGAAGAATCCAAACAAAGTAAATAAATATTCCATGAACGATGAATAACTTATTTCTTTTCAAGAGAAAGTTGAAAAATATGATGGTGACTTCTACAAGTGTCGATACTTTCTTTTAATTATCTGTTTAATAATTTTTATCATTATTATGATAGAACTTACTCTAGTGCAAAGAAAATTTGAAAAGCATTGTAGAGTAAGGATGACACTTAGGAGGCTGGAGCGAAAAAGTATGCCGCCAGCAAAAAATTTTATTTTCAAATGATGGACAACAAATCAGTGGTAGACCAAGTTCAGGACTTCATAATGATTGTTGGAGAGCTCAGGTTAGAGGAAGTCAAAATTAGAGATAACCTTATTGTATGTGGCATAATACATAAACTTCCTCCTTCTTTAAAGAAATTTCAAAAAAATATGCGCCACAAACAAAAGAGAACTTCTCTTGAGACTTTGATAATGAGAATTCGCATGGAAGAAAAAGCAAGAGGTCAAGATGCACTTTTGCAAATAGAAGAGAACAATATCATATCGAAGATAAATTTAACTACTTCAAATAGTGTTACCCCTGAAACTAAAAAAAAAATACTATTTTGAAGCCTAAGAAGAAAAATTCAAGAAAAGTGATGGTAGACATCCCAAGGACAATAATGGTGAAAATAACTATGCGAAAAATCAACATGTTCAACAAAAGGGACTGTGCTTTGTCTGTGGCAAGAGTGACATATTGCTCAATTTTGCAAATTTAAAAAACATGAGCCTACACCTCAAGTGAAGTTATCGAAAAACCATTTGTGGTGGTGATAATAAACATAAACATGGTGGAGAATGTTGATGGATGGTGGGATGACTGGTGCAAACCGTCATGTCTGTTATGATAAAGACTGGTTTAAAAAATATACTAATTTTGAGGATCCCAAAACCATCATGCTTGGAGATTCACACACAACTCAAGTACTGGAATGAGATATGTCGAGTTGAGATTTACTTCTGGAAGGGTGTTAATTCTAAAAGATGTACTTTATACTCCTTCCATGAGAAATAAATTGATGTCTCATTTTCTTCTTAATAAAATAGGTTTCAAACAGATTATTGAATTTGACCAGTATGTAATTGTGAAAAATAATATTTTTGTGAAAAAGGGGTATGCTTGTGATGGTATGTTCATGTCGAATGTTGAAATGAATAAAATTTACTGTTGTGTATATGCTTTTTTCTACTATTTTTTTGCATGCTCATTTGTGTCATATAAATGATCGTTATGTGGGAATCGTGAGTAGTTTAGGATTAATTTCAGTGATCAATTTTTTTTTTTTTAAAATGTGAGGCTTGTAGTAAAGCCAAAATTATAAAAAGACCTCATTTTCAAGTTGAAAGAAAAATTGATTTATTGAAATTAGTTCATAGTGATATTTGTGAACTTGGAGGATTTTAACTCGTGCAGGAAATAGATATTTTATCACTTTCATTGATGATTTTTCTAAGTTTACATATGTTTACTTAATGAAAAATAAAAGTGATGCTTTTGAGAACCTTAAAAATTTTCTCCATGAAGTTGAAAATCAGTTTGGTCGAAAAATTAAAAGAATAAAAAGTGATAGATGCCATGAATATGAGTCACATGAGTTTAATTCTTTTGTTTGATCATTGGGTATAATTCATGAAACTATTCCTCCTTATTCACTGCATCTAACGGTGTAGCAGAAAGAAAAAATAGAACTTTGATTGAGTTAACTAATGTCATATTAATTGAGTCTAGTACACCTTTAAGTTTTTGAGGTGAAGCTCTTTTGACTGCTTTTTATGTGTTGAATTGTGTGCCTTGTAAAAAGACCAAACTAACACCCTTTGAGTTGTGGAAAGGTCATAAGCCAAATTTGAGATATCTAAGAGTTTGGGATTGCTTAGCTTATGTAAGGTTAACGAATCCTAAAATCTCTAAGTTGGGTAAAAAAGTTACTACTTGTATTTTTCTTGGTTATGCTTCAAATAGTACAATCTATAGATTTTTTAATCGGGAAGATATTATTATAATAGAATACAGTGATGCTATTTTTCATGAAAATAAATTTCTTTTTGATTCTAAAAATAGTGGGGTCTAAAGACTAAAATATTTTGTCACTACCTAGTTCTTCTACTACTATTTTAAAAAATAAAGAAAATGATGATTTTCAGTTAAGAAAAAGTAAATAAGCTAAAGTAAAAACAGATTTTGGTCCTGATTATTATGTTTTTAACTTTGAAGATGATCCTCTCACTTTGAAAGAAGTTTTGTCTTCACATGGTGCTATTTTTTGAAAAGAGGCTGTAAATGATAAAATAGAATCGCTAATTTTCAATAAAACTTTGATGCTAGTTGATTTACCACTGGGTTGTAAAACAATTGAATGTAAATGAGTTTTACATAAAAAGTTAAAACTGAATGGATCTATTGATAAATATAAAGCTAGGCTAGTGGTTGAAACTTATTTTAAACAACTAGAAGGCCTAGAATTTTTTGATACTTTTTCTCCGATAACTAAAATTACATACATCAGACTTTTGATTGCTACTGCTGCAATTTTTGATTTACAAATTCATCAAATGAATGTACAAATTCATCAAATGAATGTACAAATTAATTTTTTAAATAGAGACCTAAATGAGGAGATTTACATGAAACAACCCGAGTGTTTTGTTGAGACTGACCAAGATAGCAAAGTGTGTAAACTTACTAAATCCCTATATGGCTTAAAACAAGCACCAAAGCAATGACATAAAAAGTTTGATTCCTGCATGATTGATAATATCTTTAAAACAAATGAGTGTGATAAGTGCATATATCATAAGTCATGGAATAATTCACATATTATTATTTTCCTATATGTTGATGATTTATTGATCTTTGGCTTTAACATTAATGCTATTGGAGAGACTAAAAATATTCCTAGAAGTCATTTTGATATGAAAGATCTTGGTGAGGTAAATTTTATTGTAGAAATAAAAATCACTAGAATATGTGATGAAATTTTTCTTGACCAGTCACATTATGTTGAGAATTTTTTTAAAAAAATATAATTCCCTTGATTGCAAGCATGTTGTAACTCCTTTCGATTCTAGTGTTCACTTATTTCTCGTTGAAAGTAAAAATGATGTGATAAACCAAAAGGATTATGCTAGCATAATTGAAAGTTTGAGATATGTGATTGATTGCATTAGACCTGATATAGCATATACAGTCGGGAATACTTAGCAGGTTTACTAGCAAGCCAGGTAATGAACATTGATATGCTATAATGAGAGTAATAAAATATTTAATTGGAATGAAAAATTGTGGTTTGTTCTATAAAAAATATCCTATTGTACTTGAGGGCTTTTGTGATGCGGATTGGAACACTTTATCATGTGATTCCTTATCTACTAGTGGTTACATTTTTACTTTGGGTGGTGGTGCTATATGTTGGAATCTAAAAAGCTAACTATTATTTCTAACTCTACCATGGAAGCTGAACTCATTGTTTTAGCTTCAGCTAGTGAGAAAACGAATTGGTTGAGAGATTTATTATTTCAAATACCTTATTTTGAAAAGCCAATTCCTCCTATTTTAATTCATTGAGATAGCACCGCTGTAATTAGTAGAGTTTAAAATTATTATTACAATAATAAATCCATACCTATAAGTAGAAAACATAGTAATGTGAGATCATATTTGACAAATGATACTATTAATGTTGATTATGTCAAATCTTGTGATAATATTGTAGATCCATTGACTAAGGCCTTAGCAAGAGAAAAAGTCTAGAGCACATCGAGGGGATGAGATTGAAGCCTATTGAATCTTGAGTCATATGCGAGGAAACTCAACCGGGGGACTAGAGATCCTATAACCAGGCTCAATGGGAAAAATGAATCACATGATGACTTGTTGTGAAAAAATGCACTACTTTTTTTAATTCCTCCCTATGATGTGAGTGCATTTACCTGTAATGATTGTGAGGTTGAGTTTAAAAAATAAGCTCTTAATGAAAATCCGTAGCTCTTATGAATTGGGTGCTAAAAAGGAAGCCTTTGTGCTCTCGTAAGCATCAACAACTTTGCTTATCTTTGAGCTAAATCTTTACGATACTGTGAAAGATTAAGCAAAAGGGTCTCATCATTATGCAAAGACTCTGCACTTGGAGTAACTTTTTCATGTGAAGTCGATAAGGGTTTTGGAGGTCTAAAAGTTTTGAAAACGAAAGGGTAATTTTGGATGAATTTGAGGGCAGAAATGGGAAGATTAAGTTGGGGTTTAAGAGGGGAAATGGTGTTAAGGGGTAAAGATTTTGATGAGTGAGAGAGAATTAAGTTCTTGAGAGAAAGTAATGGCTTGAGATTCTTCTCTTTCTCTACTACTGTATCGAGATATGGGTCTTTTACTTATTTTACCCTTGCATTTACAAAAGTGCGGAGTTGTCGCTGGAGATGGCAGCGGTGGACAGCGGTGGTTGTGGTGGCGGTGAAGCGGAGCATGGTGGTTAATTCGGTTAACAAAGGACAATTACCGATGACCCCCTTTCACTATTGTGCTGTCGTTGACCGGTATTTGACTTTAATCATAATTAATTTTAAACGTTTTGAAAATATGAGCCTCTTTTCTTTTTTGTCACTTTAAAAAAAGAAGTGATTGTTTAATTTACCTTTGATTAAAAAATTTATAGTCGTGAAAATTTAATTCTTTTTCAATCATAAATTTCATGTTTAATCCAGTCTTGTTTTTGTCGATTTACTATAGCATGAACATCTTTGATAGGAGAGAGTCAAACAATTCAAGTTAATGGTGACCGAAGAGCATCTTTTGGGGAAATTTTATCGAAGACTTTTAGTGCATTTGTTAGCTGTTAAGTGCATCTATGAAATGTAGATAGTGTAGTTTTTGTCTGTGTGGATTTTACGAGTGGAAGTAAGATTATTAAAAAAAGCACATGCATATGTTTAAGGAATTAAGCAAAAAGATCATTTAAATAATAAGTAGTTATTATCTTTAAGAAATCATTTTTTAAGTCTCTTCCTTCACCTTTTTTTGGAATATAGAAATCGTGTTCATGCTATTTTACTTGATTTACGTTGACTTGTGATAATTTTTTTTTTTTTTTTATTAAAAATATTTTTTACTAAATTATCTTTCTTGTTAGTGTTATGAAACTCTAAATTTGACTGATATTATTGTACATAATTGTTTAATATTATGATAATATGAATTTCTTTTAACAAAACTGTCTTAATTTTCTAGAATAAATAAAATGAAAAATTCTATTTATAATATAAAGGCTAGTAAAATGAAAAAAAGATGTTCACTATAATCAAAATAGATGTTTAATACTATTTATTCTGAAAAATTAATGAATAATTTATTATTTTTATATATTTTACTTTTACTATTAAATATATTTATTACTCATTGTATTTTTCAAAATATTAAGATTATTTTATTTAAAAAATAATATAATTAAATTAATCAAATGATTTATGTTTTTTTATCGTGTGTTCCAAAATTATTGCACAAGGAAAGATGCATAATCTGGGAATATATATTTCATACTATTATATTACCGTTATAATAATTCATTGTACTGTTCCCCACTTTGGAATTTATACGCTCCTCTCTCTCTCTAGATTTCCTACTCATTTTGGATTGCTTCTCTCTTCAATGCTCCAAAATCCAAATCCATGGCAAAGGCTCTTCAACAAGGATTATGGCCAATCAAATCCTTAAGGAATTGGGTGTCCTGGTCAATTATGGGAAGATATATACGGTCATGGGGATTGCCAAGGACATGGTTAGGGGGACACTCGAGCATGGGTATGCAGTCCTGGATGCCTACTGTTACATTATTGAGTTCACAAATTCCAAAAGTAAGACGGCATTGCATCTTGATGAAAACTGAAGGTTCAAGTACTTTTTTGTATCCTATGGTGCTTGGATTCAAGGTTTTCGACATTTGAGAAAAGGCATAGCCATCGAAGGTACCTTCTTGAGGAGCAGATATAATGGAGTTCTGCTAGCGGAGGTGGCGAAGGATGCAGAGAATCACTTCTTTCTTGTCGCTTTTTGTGTAGCGAACAAGGAATGTGATGCCTCTTATGATTTTTTTTTTGAACAACTGCGAAGCTGCGTCGAAGATATCGAAGAGTTGTGTTTTGTATCGGATAGGCATCCAAGTATTCTAAAGATGGGTTCACGTTTCTTCACTTTAGCTTACTTTGGTTGTTGCATTAGGCATCTTGGAGAGAACATTCGGGCCAACTATCACAACGAAAGGGTCGTGACCCTTTTTTATAGAGCAGCTAAAACATATAGTAGAGAGGAGTTTTTAGACCTTTTCAATCAAATAATGGATGTGAATCCCAAGGTAGCAGAATTTCTCGTACGCGTTGGTTTCGAGAGATGGACTCGGGCATTCTGTCTGGCAGATAGGTACATTCTTATCGATTTTAATGTCTTGTTTGAGTTACAAGTTTAGTATGATGTCGTACTAAGTGATTTTTTTGTATAGGTACAATATTATGACATCAAACATAGCTGAATCGATGAATTCATTGTTTGGCGATGAAAGAGAATTTTCCATCAAGGCTATGTTTGAAAAAATAAGCCAGAAGTATGGCGAATTTTTTAATAAAAGGCGTGTGCAGTTTAAGTGCCTCAAAAAAAGAACCCGATTTGTTCTCGAAATCGAAAAAATAATATGAATGAACGTCAGTTTGGAAAATAGGTTATTACCTCATAAAATAGCAGATTACAAATTCAGTATCACCGGTCATGGTGATGTTGCCACGATTGATCTTCAAATAAGATCTTGTACGTGTAGAGTTTTTGACTTGGATAAAATACCCTGTCCATATGCTATGGCAGCGCTTCGTGATCAATACAGTCATAAATATGGAGCTGAAGTTTACGAGCACTCCTCTCAATATTATTCGGTGAAAAAATATAAAATGACATATAGTGCGCATATTACTCCGGTGCCTCTCGAAGAATCTTAGGTTGTTCCTGCAGAGCTTATGGGGAGATTAATACCTCATCCATATATTGACCCAAGCACTATCAAATCAGGAAGAAAGCCATATAAGAGGAGGCGTGGAGTCGGAGAATTATTTTCATCAAGAAGAAAAAAGTGCTTCGTATGTAAGCGCGCTGGCCACTAAAAAACTACATGCCCAGATCGTAATCCACTATGATCATTGTCATTGCACAAACTTGTACAACTATTTGTTGTGGACTTTTATATATTTAACTCATTATTGTGAACGTAATGTTATCATTCATTATATATAAAATATCTTTTTAATAACTTGTGTATCAATAAAAAGAGGCAAAACATGAACTAAACAATACAACAGACCATAAATATTTTCAACAGATTACCCATTTGTGGAAACAGATGGACATTAGCTGGAAGAAAACAACACAATTCCATAAAACTGGAATGTTTTCCTCCAATAGATGATAAATCTGTCGCAACAGTTGGATAATCTGCTGACAGAAATCCAACCGATAATCAATCTGTTCCAACACATGGTCTATCTATTGAAACTCAAAAGGCAAAATTGCTATTGCTACTGGATTTAAAATTGCTCCTTACCTCCAACCATCGACATGTTAACATGTAAAATGTTTAGAAGAAGAAATAGACAGAATGAAAATTGAATAAGAATTAAAAAGCCAAAGTCGACTAAAAATAATTTTTTCATTAAACGAAAAATAAAATACATTAGGTATAGATCCGATATAGAAAAATTAAGATACATACGCTAAAAGAAAAAACACATTCTAATTATTATTATTATTATTATTATCATCATCATCATTAATGACAGCCGACCAATCAACTCGCAGTAGCAGGGCCCTCATCAGCCTCTGCATCTCTCTGAACATCATCGCTCTCACGGCGACCAACTTCCTCTGCAAGTCATTAACTTACCTCTGAAGTCCCCGCACTGTGTCGCGCAGAATAGCAATGTCCCAAATAGGATTAACCATATCTAGAACACGCATGAATTGACAAATGTAAAGCAAAGAATCCAAATGTAATGCAACGTATACTACAAACTGGTAGATTTACACAAAAAAAACTTACCTCAACATAAAGGAATATTCTCTTTGAAGAGAAGTTGTTGAAGATGTCACACGAAAAGAAAAAATGCAAGAAATAAATAAAGTTTAGCAGAATGAAGATTAAGAAAGGGACTTATTTATAGAGGATTGAATCTGGATGTATAAGGACAAAAGGCACGTCTGTTAAGCTCCATTGTATTAATTACATTCAAACTGGTGGCATTTTATTTTCTGTGAAAAGTCGCGACTTTTTGGTTTACATTAATACTTCTCACCTTTTTAAAATATATTTGAGAATTGATAACAACCGTTATTATTGTGCTGTTGCAACAGATCATCCATCTGCCGCAATATATTTACCATCTGTTGCAATATATAGATTATCTATTGCGACAGATGGATCATATATTGGGGATGTTTTGATTTCTTCTAACAACTGATTCATCAGTTGCAACAGATGGAGAATTCAATTTATCAGCTGTTTTGAATGTGTTAGATAAAAAGTCACCACTACCTCTTTTTTAATAGTCATCACATGCGTGCAGATGAATAAACAATGTCTGATCTATCGTAACAAATTTACAATCTATTACAACATATGGATTATCTGTTGTGACAGATGAACCATATGTTGGAGGAGATGTTTTGATTTCTTCCAACAACTGATTCATCAGTTGCAACAGATGAAGATTTCAATTAATCAGCTGTTTTGAATGTGTTAAGATAAAAAAGTCACGACTCTTCACACCTCCTTTTTTAATAGTCATCACTTGCGTGCAGATGAATAAACAACACTGTAGTATTTTTGATGGGGTAAGAAGAATAAGGTGCGTGCAATGGATCCACTTTCATGCGTGAGAGTTATGTATTATTGATCAGTCTACCCGACAGATACATATAAAGTACAATGATTTTGTGAATACAGTTTTTTACCGATTAGACACTGATCCTTCAAACAAGATCCTACATTGTACATTTTAGTTTGATAGGTGAGAATTGATAAGGCCGAAGGGTTCCAAGATGGTGGTGTCGATACTCTGTTACAATTTAATGACGGTCTATGCTCATATTTTGGTGTCAAGTTTGGGGAAGGGTTCAAGTTTTTGGCGGTAGTGTAAATATCCAATAGTGATTGGATCGGTTTTAATGGCTTCATGGACTTCTTGAAAGGCCTCCGAAGCCTCGTACTACAGCAAACACCGATGGAACCAATAAAAAATTTCCCTGGTCCAAATTTATATGGATGGGTTGCTGGAGGAGACTATTATACAGCAGTAGGTGCTTGGGAGAATACCTGTGCGGGAAAGGAAAGGTTGTGAAGGCCATATATTATCTCAGACCTTGTTTAAGAGGAAACACAGGGTACGAAGCAAGGAAATTCTAGCAAATCTGTCCAATGAAATTGATATGAGAAATGGAGAAACTGGATGAGCTTCAAATGTGGAAGTGTATTTAAATATAAAAATCCGTCAGTCGTTGAAAAAAAGAGAAAAATGGTCAACAGGACTGGAGCTGGACACTTTGCTAGAGACTGTAACTAGTGAGCATGGCCTCAATGAAGACTCTTACAAAGTGCAGGACTAGAACTTTATGGAAGAAGCTTCGTGAGTACAAGAAATTGATACAATTGTCGGCCAGAATCAAAACCTGAACAAACAACTCCTGAATTAAAAATAAGGGAAGCCAAGGTGTCAATTTGTGAAGTCTAACTTGCATGCCATGCCTTCTGTTTGTGGCTATGATCAGGTCTATGGCAGTAGAAACAAAAAGTTCTGAAGTTGGAAAAAAATTCCATGCCTTATTGTTTCCACTGTCTTTCCATAGGAGGCATGGGATGCATATTTAACTTGAGAAATTGCCACCTTGGCTTGATCCCGTATTTTAAATTCAGGAGTAGTTGGTTCAGCTTTTAATTATGACCGACAATCTTACCACCTTTCGTGCTCGCGAAGCTGCTTTCTTAGAGTTCTGGTCCTGCACTTTGTGAGAGTTTTCATTGAGTCCATGCTCGCTAGTCGTAATCTCTAGCAAAGTGACCAGTTCCAGTCCTCTTGACCATTCTTCTTTTACTTCAACGACTGATGGATTTTTATTTTTGGATACGCTTTCACATTCACAGCTCATCCAGTTTTTTCATTTTTCATGTCAATTTCATCAGCCAATTTTGCTATATTTTCCTTCCTACCCTGTGTTTCCTCTTAAACAAGGTCTGAGATGATATATGACCTTCTCAAGCTCCCCCTTCCCATATAGGTATTCTTCCAAGCACCTACTGTTGTATAATAGTCTCCTCCAGTAACCCACCCATATAAATTTAAACCAGGGGAATTTCTATTGGTTCCATCGGTGTTTGCTGCAGTGCGAGGCTTCAGAGGCCTTTCAAGAAGTCCATTGAGCCATTAAAACCGGTCCAATCACTATTGGATATTTACACTGCCGCCAAAACTTTAACCTTTCCCCAAACTTGACACAAAAACATGAGCATGAATCGTCATTAAATTATAACAGGGTATCTACACCACCTAATTGGTCCCTCAGCCTTTCCAGTTTAAACCTAACAATCTTAATTGTAAAGTGCCATCTCTTGTTTGAATAATTAACGCCTAATATGTAAAGAACAAACATTCACAAAATCATTGTACTGGATGTGTATTTTCACGCTAGGTTGATCAATAATACATACCTCCCACCTATGAAGTGGTTCCATCTACAAGCAACTTATTCCTCCGAACCCATCTTTACTCTAGCCTTTAATGTTGGTCGAGCAAAAATGGACCCAGTTTCACTTCTTTTTATCTACAAATAAGAGAAATACATTTGATGTCAAATAAGAGAAGAAGAAAAAGAACATTACAAAAGGGTAACGCAAAATTAAGCGAATCAACAGATGACCAATCTGATGCAACAGATTATCCATCTGCTCAACTGATGAGGTATCTGTTGTAACAAATGGATGACATGTTGAAACAAATGAGTCATCTATTGGAATAAATCAATCCAACCTTGCTCCTGGTTTGATTTCTTCAAACAGTTGCTCCGTTTGTACAAAAGGGTAACATAAAATTGAGTGAATCAATAGATGACCAATCTTATGCAACTAATTACCCATCTGTTCAACCGATGAGGCATTTTGCAATAGATATAAAAACAACAGTTCATTCATTCAAGACTTAAAAGTCACTTTTTATTCAATTTTTTCAATAAATAGGAAACTAGTAAACGGGTAAATCATTAATAGCAACAAATGTAAATATCTAATTTAAATGGCATACAAAGAAGAAGACGAAATGGAAAGAGCAATAGTGAACCATACTTGCAATGTGAAAAAAACAAAGGGATCAAAACATCCAATTTAGTCGAGAAAATATATTGATCGATTGAGATCCGAAAGGATCCTCATTCGAAAGAAGAGAGAAAAAAAGGCAAAAAGGAAAGAAAGATATAAAGAAGAAAGATATAAAGAAGAAAGAGTGATAGATGAGTTGAGTTGAGTCTTGAGTCTTACTTATACCTGAAGGAGAGAATATTCTTCTAGATATGAGTTTTAAATATTCATTAATAACTTTTGACTTTTGAGGAGCACAAGGAGACGGTGACATTAAAAAGACTAGATAAGACTACTCACTCAGGAGATTTTTGAGTTATCCAAGTAATATTTTTTACTGCCTTAGTATTTTAACTTTTTTTTATCTCGGACAGGAAATACCTAAATTGCTTTTAAAAAAAAGGGTCTTAAAACATCTAAGTGCAATAGATAACAATTTATGTTTGAAAATTTCCAAAGCTCGGTCATCTGTCACAACATATGCATAATATGTTGCAACAGATGACTTAATTTGTTTGATTAAATCCAAGAGAAAAGACATTTGTTGCAACAGGGTGAACATTTATTTTTATACAATTTCAATTGATTTCACATGTTAGACTAATACCTTAAGGGGTCATTTGGTAGAGTGTATTATAAAATATAATGCATGCATTAGTTAATGTGTATTGCTAGTACCTTGTTTGGCATGACTTTTAGCCTATGTATAACTAATGCAAGCATTAGTTATAGTTATACACTATTTCCTATGTATTAGTAATACAAAGACTTTAAACACATGTATTAAGTTATTAAATAACCTTAATACCCCTCAATTTCCCTCTCAAAATATTTCACCATTTCTTTTCCCGCCATTTTAATTTGCACTAGTGAATCTTTTTAAAACATTTCATAATTTCTTTTCCCACTATTTGAATTTACAATAATGAATGGTTGATTTAAATAACTATAACATATTTTTGCTTTGCTTCGAGAGTCTTTAAAAAGATTTTAACAAAAAAATTAAGACTATTTCTTAATTTTACGTCTTGTATTTTATTTTTATTTTGACTATGTTAATCCGTCGGTGTAATATTTTTGAGAAAAGATGAAGGTCTTGCAATTAATCCTAAACCTCTATATAATAGTTCAACGATATTAATTATGTTTGAAATAACAAAAGAACTTTGTTGCAAAAAAGTGTACAAAATCAAAGAAGGGTATTTTTGTAAACAAAAATTTCTTTTATAGAAATTATGTCTGATGTATTATTTCTTATACATCAAACCAAACAATGTATAAGAAGTAATACGTGCATAACTAATGCAAGCATTACTAATACACTATATTTTGCATTATTCTTATTCACTCTACAAAATGACCCCTAATTGATTAATCTAGGACCAGGGGTGAGTTCTCATAGGGTCAACTACAACTTCAATTGAGTCTTTGGGTAATTGAATTATGAGACGGTATTGCGTTCCTCCCGTCCAGAGTCATCGATCGATCACTTTGAGCTGAACCGATTCTTACTACCTCATATGTTAGACCAATACCCTAATTGATTAATCTAGGACTAGGGGTGAGTTCTCATAGGGTTAACTACAACTTCAATTGAGTCTTTTGGCAATTGAATGATGAGACGGTATTGCATTCCTCCCGTCCATAGTCGTCGATCGATCACTCTAAGCTGAACCGATTCTTACTACCTCATATGTTAGACCAATACCTTAATTGATTAACAGATGTCAGCCTTTATTTGATAATTTATAACAGATGGGTAATCTGTTGCGACATGTGACAATCCATTTGATAATTTACAATAGATGGGTAATCTGTCGCAATATATTACTTAATTTTTTTGATATTTTGCAACAGATGAGTATCTGATACAACATGTTGAACATTTGTTTTATACAATTTCAATTGAGTTCATATACCTAAATTGATTAATCTAATCTAGGACCAGAGGTGGGTGGGTGAGTTCATAGGGTTAACTACAACTTCAATTGTGTTTTTTGGCAATTGTATGATGATAGGGTTAAAAATTATGCATATCTTTTATAATTTTAAAAAATAATTAAGATTAATTCGGACCAAATTAACATTTTCAAAACTTGTCATTCTTTTCCAAAATACAAATCAACCCATACAAATCATCTATTTGTGAGAAAAATATTTCATCATTTCAAATCTCGAGTTCTCGCTCTTTTTTTTCTCTTTCTCACTGAATTATACAGTACATACAACACTACAACAACTCAACAAATTGCTCTACCCTTCACAACAGATCAATTTTCTTCTCATTTTTTACCACATAGGTGTTATTTTCGACTTCATTCTTGCTTGTATCAGTCATTTTCTTTGTCTTCGTAGGTAACAGAGTTCGAGAAGAGTTCTATATTTGTTATTTTTTTCTAAAAAATAAGGGCTTTTAAGTTAATGATGAAAAAGAAAATTTTTAGTTGTATTATCTTCGACAATGGATTTTGATGGTAAAATCATAGGAAGAACTCAAGAAAACCCTAGTTTCTATTGCAGTGTTTCGTTGACTATCGTGGTATTATTGGATGGTGTTTGTGGTATTTATGGTGGTGTCCATCATCGTCATCGTTGTGGTAGCACTGGTGGCATTGTGTTTATGGTGGCATTGGTTGGTGGTATTTGTGGTGGCTGTTGGTGGTGTCAGTATTTGTGGTGTTTGTGGCATTGGTTAGTGGTGTTTGTGGTGGTGGTGGCTGTTGGTGTGTCGTTATTGCTGGTGTTTGTAATGTATTTTTTATGCATACATCAATTGTAATCTAATTTTTGTTTTTCTGTTGTTTATAGGTAAAACATGTCTCTCAAAAGAAAATAAAGTGAAAGTGGATCAACGTCGGACCACCCCAAAAAAAGGCTACAACACAGAGGGATTCGAAGGAGCTTCCTGAACAATCTCAGTCAGGGAAAAAAAGTGAAGCTGAGGAGAGATATGAAAACAACATTGAGAGAGGTGGACTAGGGTCTATAAATGGTGATGAAGAAAATAAAAGTGAGAAAGAGGTAGAATTAGAGAGTGAGAAAGAGAATGATATCAACATGATGATAATGGATCACCAATGGGGCGTGAATTAATATCGACATCCCAGCATGATCCTGTCAAAACTTTTAGTATTAACAAGTTTCAAGTTGCGATGCCGATAGATGACAAAAAAGCAGAAGAAGAACTAACTGGTGAAATTGTACTTAAATGTCAGATAGGGAGTAAATTTACTAATTTTTGGAAAATTATGAAGGACAAAAACATAGACGGACTTTTTAAGAAGAGCTGCTTTGGACGCTTTCTTGAACTGGATAAGGACGCCCCTAATTGTTTCCCAATGAGGATGGTATATGGTCTTCTTAATCGTAGGATCAAGTACGTGGGGGATGATAAAAATTCAGAGAAGGGGGTAAAAAAGATGGATGAATCAGGATCAACTACTTTGGCATGTCGGTTTATTTTGGCTTGAAAGAGTTTGCCATAGTGACGGGCTTGAGATGCCATCATCCAGAAGAACCACCTATCACCAAGGAAACACCCCACAAAAGATCCAAGGCAAGAAAATGCAAGGAAAAAATAGATGGGTTGTTTGACATTGCTCGACGTGGATACAAAGCATCAGATTTGTTGAAAGATCTCATGGATAAAACCATACCAAAGCAGTATAGGGAGAAATTATGCTTAGTTTGGTTTGCCCATTCGGTTATATTGGCAAAAGACGTCAACAAGGTCATAGAAGATGATTTGTTGGCGTGTTCTGAGGATTTTGATAAATTCAACAATTATCCTTGGGGATATGATAACTTCTACTTGACTGTCTAATATTTACTGACAAAGCTATCCTCAAGGACGACCATATTATACGGCTTTCCTTGGGATTTTATGGTAAAATTAATCACTATTTTAACTCATCCATTAAGTTATATTAAATATAGTTATTATGACTTTTTTTTCTTGCTTCCTGTTTACATTTTTTAGGCTTGGACATTTGAAGCCATTCTTCCCTTTCGAAAGCAGGTAATGGATTACCCGAATGAGGTTTCTCATCTAAGGATGTTTAGGTGGTTGGCTGCAAAGAGCAATACCAAATTTAAGGAGGTTGATCTCTTTAACCCTACAGATTATGCAATACATCTTCTTCAAGTAAAATAATTTTACTCAATGAAAGATATTAAACATATGTTATATCTGGTGCAACAGATGTTATATCTGATGCACCAGATGGGACATCTGTTGTGATAGATTACCCATCCTATGCCAATCGGTGCAACAGATGGATGATCTGTTGCGACAGATGATTGATATATTGCATCAGATTACCTATCTATTGCTTTAGTTCTCTAAACCCAACTCCTAACAGATAAGCCATCTACTAAAAATTATGTAACAGATATGTAATTTGATATAACATATTATTAATACACATACATATCATCTGTTGCATAATATGTAACCCAACAGATTACCCGACTTATGCAACTGGTGTAACAGATTGGTAATCTGTTGTAACGGATGATTGATTTTTTGCATTAGATTATCCATGTGTTTCTCTGGTTCTCTGAACCCGACTAAAATGGATTTTAACCATCTAAATGCAAGCTATGCAATAATGGGTAATCTGATACAACATATTGTTAATCTATTGTAAAAGTTGATTGTTAAAATGTTAACCCAACTGTGAAAATTATTATATTATATGATTTAAATGTATCTGTCTTTTTTTTCTCTAGGTTATGCATCCACGGATCGTGCCTACTGAGGAGGATTCGTTGATGACTTCTTATAGTAGTCTAGGTCATGTTGATACTATAGCAGACCTAATGATGGAGTTAATAAGGAAGGAATTGGCTGGAGCAACAACCATTAGAAGAGAATTTAGGCAAGGTCAGCCTAATATTGAGGCTCTTCATGACCAACCTACTAAGGCAGATCTGGGTGCTTCTTCTGGTGGAGTTGTTGGTGTTGGTGGCAGGCATATTTATGCCTCTACCACTCGTGATGATGAGCATGTTGATACTCAATAAAAAATAAATATGTTTGAAAATACTCCTTTTCAACCCCCTTACATAGTCCCTCTCACCCTTCTTCACCCTCGTGTTCACGTTGCAAATGCGAAGAGTGAAAGGACAGCTAGGATAAACTCTTTGAAAAAGTAGTGGCTATCTATAAAGCTGTCGAGGAATTCAAATCCAAGAGGGGTTTCATACCATCAAAGAAGTTGAGGGAGCGATACACTCCTACATTGTCGGTTAGGAGTAAGAAAAGAGCAATAACCAACGTACTCTCCTGTCAGAAATAAAAAATAATTGCAACTCCTTTCTCTCAAAAAGCTGTTGAAGTTCAGGGGCCATTCAAGAAGAAGGTGGACATATACATGGAGCTTGGCACCAAAGAGAAGAGGGATATGCGATAGGCCAAGAATTCCAAGCTAGGCGTACCAGATTATCCCAGGCCTCCCTTTCCCCCCAAGACTTCCAAACTATGACAGATATGCGTATGTAGTACTAGGACAAGGTAAGTTTACTTTTCCTAACCTAGCCTTCTAATCTAATCTACCCCATGAAGAAGAAGCTACGCAACAGATGTGAAATCTATTGCAACAACTGGGTATTCTGGTGCAACTGGTAGTGGTTCTGTTGCAACTTACTATCCATCTGTTGCATAAGTTGCGTTGGATTATTGATTCAGGGAACCCTATGCAAACACTTATTTAGAAATTGTCTTCTTATATCACAACATGTTGACAAAATTCTCTACCTCATGAGGGAAAGGCAATTAACGTACCCGAAAGCTTATGACGCTGCCGATAGGATAATAGACCTCAATTTTTGTAAGAAGCTCAAGGATAAGTACGATTAACTCAATAATACCGTATTAGACTGTGGAGCGAGATTTGATTTCTTAGCTTCTATGTTAGACTGGGATGAAGAAGAAATGATAAAATATATTAGAGGGGAGAAGCTAAATCCACATGGCAAAAGCTGGATCGAGGCAAAGAGGATTCTTGCAGTAATTAGCGGGAACATCATACATTATCGGGCTATTAAGATACTACCCGAGGAGGGAAAGATAAATGTTTATGATTGGAACAAACCTCTCATCGATGATGTCAATCTTTTTCTCCTCATGGAGCCACTAATGGAGCTGTTGCCCATCTTGTTGAGGGAGAGTAAACTGATAAATCATTTGCCAAAGAAAGTGTTGATGAAGAAATCATGGGATTTTGAAGATCTAAACAACGGCATGATCCTTCCAAAAAATGATGCCAGTTATGCGAGTGACTCGCACACTCTTGTACACATCGAATGTTTGTTGACCGACATAAAAATGGCTGAGCCAATGACCTTTCTGCAACAACACTGTGGCAAACCTGCAAGAGGTCTGGGCTTATGGGGTACTAACTGGACGCTTGGATCCTATGTATATAGAAGAGCCTGTGAAATAATAATTTTTTATTTCAAGTCATACTTCACTTTAATTTAAATTTCATATACATGTAGTGGTAATAATTTTTTTCTAATAGAATGAAAGTTGAGTTTTTTATAATGCAATAGATTGTCAATCTGTTGTAAAATATATTCTATCTGTTCTGGCAGATAGTTTAATTATTGCAATAAGTTGGTTATCTGTTGCATTATGCAAATGTTATTTTTATCTAATCTAAGTCTAATCTGTTGCAACAACGGAAAGACCTGTTTGATGATTTCCAACAGATAACCTAAATTTTTCAATATATGCCTAAATCTGTTTGATATTTTGCAGCAATTACACGCTTGAATATCCATGTGCTCGACAACACCAAACCAGTAGCAAATACACCACCATAAAAATTTCAGCAATTAGGCTTGAAAATTCATGTGCCCAACACCACCAAATCAGTGGCAATAATGACAACAATGTAGTATCTTCTTGCTTGATTTTATTTCTCTTCAGAAGCCTTGACTTTCTTCAACAAACCCTAGATTACACGATTTACTTGTGAAGGGAGTCATTCTTCATACCAATCAAAGTAATCGCATCCACCCAATTTCTATAAAAATAAGAACACATTTACAAAATAATTATAAGTCAATAATTAATCAACTAATTAAATAAAAAAATATTACCTTTGAAATCTTACAAGTAAAAAACCTACGACCTGGATTTTGTTGAGTCCAAGAAGTCTTCAATAGAGCTTCATGACCGTACTTACAATATAAAAAATTGTTATCACAAAAAACCGTGGAAGATGCGCTCGACATTGTTAAGATCAGTTGGAAAAAATAAAAAAAAAAGATAAAGAAAAGAAAGACCAAATACAAATAATTTAAAAAATTTGGATAGATAAAAAAAGATGATGACGAAGAAGAAAATTTGGGAATTTAGGGTTAGATTTTAGGAAGAAGATGAATATATAAGACATTGGGGGTAAAAATAATCATTGATGGCAAAATCAGACGCCAAGTCAGCAAAAAGTGCCAACCTGACACATTTGTGCCTATTTTATTTTACGTGTTTAAAATAAACACTGTCTACTTGATGCCTATTTTATTTTAGGTGTTTGAACTGAACACTGTCGATGGGTTACTCCTTTTTTATTTCAATTCACTTTCACTTTTTCACATGTAGTGGCAATTTTTTTTATGTCCAATGAAAGTTGAATTTTTATAATGCAATAAATTCTCCATCCGTTGTAATAAATATTCTACCTGTTCTGACATATAGTTTATCTGTTGTAATAGGTTGATCATCTGTTGCATTATATCGGTGTTTCTATCTAAGTCTATCTGTTGCAGCAGTGGGAAGACTTGTTTGATAAATTCCAACAGATTACCTACATGTTACAACATATGTCAAATTCGTTTGATATTTTACTACAGATGTTCCATCTGTTGCAACAGATACATTATCAGTTGCAATATTTGAATCTAGTATTCCATTTCAATTAATAAGTTCAAATCTAAGGAAAAAATAAAATTCATAGACAAAATAAAATAAATTGAAGCCTTAAGAAATTAGCGGGAATAAAATCAACGAATAAATGAAATGTAAAAAAAATTGTTATGGGTACAGATCTCTACAAATACATCAACAATTTAAGTATTGATGCCAAGAATTCCTAAGGAGGGGTGAGGTTATTACTTTGACAGACTGAAGCTATAAGGATCTACTCAATATGGACAAGTTGTTCTTCACCCAGTGCTATGGAATTCGGCTTTGCTCATCGTGGATCTTTATTGTTGCTTACGTACGGTTTCTGCGCTTTCTATTTTTCGTATTTCTATAAAAAGCGTAGAGTAGCATAATGTCAATGCTGTTTCGCAGTAGCTTCTACATCCACATGGAAAGCCAGAATTTGTCAATGCTAATCACGGAGATACAACAAAACGGAAAAGGATAACTTATCTGTTCTAGAAAATCAAATAAGTCTTCCTCCTATTTTAAATTATCCCAAATAGATTATATTTCTGTTGCAATAATGAATCAACTGTTGGGTTAAATTTCTACATGAGGAAGACCTGTATGATAATATCCAACGGATGAACCATTTATTGCAACATATGGCTCATCTATTGCAGCAGATAGGTCATCTATTGGTTTAAATAAAAACAGTACGAAAAGCTATTTAATTTGCTAAAACAGATGAGACATATGTCACAACAGGTACTTTATCTGGTGCAACAAGTTAGTCAACTGTTGCAACAGATGTATATATCTATTTGATAATTTTCTGCAGATGTGTCATCTGTTAAAACAGAAATGTGTCTATTTGTTAGTTAGTTGGATGAAATATACATTTACCTTTCTCAGCTCGTGCTGCTCTCCTTTAGGGGTTGTACATTGCTCAGTGCAACACACAGACAGATGAGTTGCAATTTCGCTCTTTTGGGTGCTTGATAATGCCTTGGAAATCACTTTCTTCCTCCTTTTAGCCTCAATCTCTAAGAGAGTAGATGGAAATAAAATCCTCTTTGATGAAATGACACCTCTCTTAGATGTTAATTTCTTTACAGAAGCAGTTAATGCATTAATAAAATTAATCACTACATCATGTTTCGCCCTGCAGTCTTAACATTTGCATGCAGAACATTCACTGGGAGAGGCAAAATCTGTATAACTAGTATGATCATACTCATAATGGTTTATTTTAAATACTGTAAGTGGAGCATCATTAGCATCAACAGAAGCACCACTACCACCACCAACAGCTCCATCACCACTAAGTTCATCAACAACAACAAGCCTACCCTTCAAAACTATTTTTCTTATAATGGCTATTGCTCCAAATAATTCTATTTTTATTCTGTCGATGACCTTAGGGTCCAAAAAAGTTTGGACAGACCATAAAGTAAGAAAAAATAACATCTTCAACTCTCGATTGGTCGAAACTAGTGACGGATGCATAATCTAACATAAATCATTACATATATTAGAATGATGATTAGATTATTCAAAAAAATCATTAATTAAAATAAAAACTTAATTATAATTATTCTTACTGCATCTTTCGGGGGGTTGAAGAGATCAAGAAATTTTACATTTTTATCAGTTTTGGCCGACAACCATCTCAAGATTCTTGGACAGGAAACTTCTTCCTGGTAGTTCACTTGTTATCTCAAATGAGGAATGGCTTCAAATGCCCAAACCTATAAAATAACGCCAATAAATTAAAACCATTATTGAGTAAAAAAAATGAATGATATCATAATAAAAGAAAGAAATAAAACATTTACCATGAAAGCCCATGGAAAGCCATATAAGTTAACTGTCTTTGGTGCTAACGGAGTTAACAAATATTGGACAGTTATTTTGAAGCTTTCATAACTCCAAGGATAGCTGTTAAACGCCTCAAGATCCTCGGAGGGATTTATTAAACCAACGCTTATGTTGTTGTTAACGTCTCTCGCCCAAAGAATATTATGTACAAACTAAACCAAGCACAATGACTGCTTGTGCTTCTTTGAAAGTTCTTTACCTTTCAACGCTTCTATCAAATTTTGATTTTTGAAGCTTGGACCAACAATGGACACCAGGTTATCACGATTACACGACTTACCTTTGCTTTTTTTTGGGTGTGCGGGGTGTTTTTTTTGTTAGAATAGGTATAACTTGAGAAGGAGGATAACATTTTAGTCCAATAACTTTGGCAAACTCCTTCCAACCAAAACAAATAGGCATGCCACAGTAATTTATCCATACCTCATCCATCTTATCTTTGTTTTCATATATAAACCTACGCTTGAGAAGTTCATCTACTATTTTTATTTGGAAACGAGCATTGTTGTTCTCCGGTAAATCAAGATATTTCCCAAAGCAGCTATCCCTGAAATAATCATCCAATTTTTATTCTCGAAGTATTTTTCTGAAGGCGTCGAAAGATTTTCCCATGGATGACTTAACCACGAAATAACCCGTTAAATCTGTGGAACCATCGTACTGCATTCTCACAGGATAACGATCAATGCTGAAGGTTTTGACCAACTCTTCGGCGGAAGGGCTATTAGCATTTGGATAATCTCTTTTGAAATATTCCTCCTCCCCGTGTTCATCATATTCTACTCCGGATTGAGATAATGCTTGTAAAGTAAGCTCATAGAGTGGTGGATGTAGCCTAGCTGCTTCACTTGTTCCTTTACTTGGACTTGATTCAGCTTCTGTAGTTTTGGGAGCCATATTATCTAAATTTATTAGGAACATAAAAAAATATATTATAGTTGATTAATGCATCGTTAAAAAAGGATAACAGTAAATTTAACAAGCAAAAACAGTAAAATAACAGTTCCAATAGATCACTTTTTTGTTGCAGCAGGTAGTATATCTGTTGCAGCATATAACAAACCTGTTGCAGTGAATAAGCAATCTGTTGCAACTATACAAAATGTATCACTCATCTTTTAAGACAAATGAATGATTTGTGCAACAGATCACACATTATTACAACATGAGTGATCTATTGGAACAATTAAATAACCTGTTACAATGGATGAGTAATCTATTGCAATAATACATAACATATCACTCATCTATTGAGAAAAATGAATGGTCTGTGTAGCAGATCACACATCTGTTGCAACATCATTTGTTGTAACATATGAGTGATCTGTTGGAACAGTTAAACAACCTGTAGTAATGGCTGAGTAATCTGTTACGATAATACAAAATATATCACTTATCTATTGAGAAAGATGAATGGTCTGTGCAATAGATCACATATCTATTGCAACATATGAGTGATCTGTCAAAACAGTTAACTAACCTGTAGCAACAGTTGACTAATCTGTTGCGATAATACAAAATATATCACTCATCTATTGAGAAAGATGAATGGTCTGTACGACAGGTTACATATCTGTTGCAACACAAGAGTGATTTATTGGAACAGTTATCAACGGTCAATATTGTTTAAATTTCTTCCAACATTGGGTTGTCTATTGCGGCAGATGAATGATCAGTTGGAAAAATCATGTCTTGGACATGTCCTGTTGGAAAAGTTGATAGGATTTTATCCAACAGGAGGTTAATCTGTTGCATCAAATCATTAATTCGATGGTTCTTTCATTACATTAGATGGTTAATTAGTTGCATCAGATTTTTTATCTGATGCTTAATTTGTTGCAATATATGGATAATCTGTTGCATCAAATATTTAAACTGTTGCATCATATGATAAATTTTTTGTATCAGATGATTAATTTGTTGCATCAGAATTGTAATCTGATGGCTTCTCTGGTGCATTAGATAGTTGATCTGTTGCATCATCTGACAAATTTGTTGCATCAGATGGTTAATATGTTGCACCAGATGAATAATCTATTGGATAAAACAAAAAATAGTAGCACAATTTTGTTCAATAGAAAAACAACAATATCACCATTTTTACCAAGAATAAAAACAGAACAAATCAACCCAAATCGTTGTTTTGTTTTTATAAACACAAACAACAAAAATCAAACTTCAAAAAAATACAACAAACAACAAAAAATCATTATTCACTTCGAAAAGAGAAGAGAAGAAATACCAGAAATTAGGATTTTATTCAGACCACATTTCAAATTAAAGCAACAAATATTGAAATTATTAACCAATACTATAAGAGAAGTTGGCTCAAGTTAGGCCATAAATTTTTACCTGTGAAATAAGAAAAAGAACGATGATGAATTCGAAGCTGTTGTGGCCAGAGAACAAGGCTGTCACATCGATTGAAGGTTGAAGAATTCAAAGCTGTTGTGGTCGAAGAGCAAGGCTGTCATGTCGATTGAAGGTTGAATTCGAAAAGGAACTTCAAGCCCAACAATTTGTCGTCGGATGTTGAAGTCGCCGAGTATTGAAAGGAGAAATTTGCAGAACTGTTGGTTGGGAGAGAGTTAAGAGAAACTGTCGAGAGAGAGGAGAGAGACAGGTTGATTTGGATTAAAGAGGGATGTGGGTTGGGTTGGTTTGTATTTTTGAGAACATTAGAAAGTTTTGAAAATATTAATCAAGTCCACAATTAACTTGATCAAGTTTGACCTTTAAGGTGGTTAATGTCACCAACCTCTCATTTAAGACTTAAAAAACACCTTTTCTTCAGTTTTCTCAACTTTCTTGATCTTTCATTTGATTTTGGAGAAAAAAAAGATGAATGGAAAATTGGGGGAAATGATATTTACTGAATATGCAGATCATATACTAATTTTTGCATAGAGAATTGAGGAAAAAAATAAATGACCTTTTATTGTATTTCCCCATCATATACTGATTAATTAATGCACTAGTTTGCATGCTTGAGTCTTGTATTTTGCTACTTCAACAACAACAACTTACCAGTGTAAATTCCATGAGTGGGGAAGTGGGGTTTGGGGAGATTAGCGTGTACACAGGCTTCAACCCTAACTTAAAAAGGTAGAGAGGTTGTTCCTTATATGCCCTCGTCTCAGAATGGAGTGCTTCCTGTAGACCCTCGGCTCAGGATGAATTTTGCTACTTTGACTTAGATTAATTCTATAATTCCTTAGATCATTCATTGGTTTTTTGTCATCATTTCTGTAGTTTTTGATCTGTAACTTTAAGTGGTTGTCAGTTTCTTCCATTTAAAATCCACTTACTTTCACTTTAAATTTTAGTCAGCAGTATGCTCAATTGAATTTTCTGGTTATGGATGATTCTTGATAACTAATTTGAACTTAAGAGAATATTCATTACCCATGTTTTATTTGATTCAGTTGGTTGACCTTTTCTAATATTGTTTTGCTATAAGCATTATATAAGTAAATCAATTTGTCTGGGATTACTTTATATGGTCCCAACATTCACCGATAGTTCCTGCTCATTTTACCAAGTGATGACATCATTGTTGGCTTAAGTTTAGTACTTGTCTTAATGGTTAAAGGTAAGAAAATAATGACCTCAACCAACTGAAAGGGAGGGGGGATTAAATACCTGGTATAATGGTAGTGTTTTAGAGTATGGTCAGTCTCTTTAATGGAAGGTGTATGTTTTATCTTTAAAATTTGTATGTCTAATTGGTGTTAATGACTCTCAAACTGGACTCAATATCTAACTGAACATAATGTCTGGGAGTTTGAATTTTACCCTGCATGAGTATTTGTCACCTAGTTATTGGGGTACTTATTTATTGCTTTAATTTCTCATTCTATCATATGTTGCTTATGTCCTTTAGGCTCTAAACTTGATCTGCATGTGATGGTGGGGTTTCGTTTCTATTTCAGTTGAAGAATAAAACATTTCTTTGACTTGTCTTTGATTCCATAGATATTCTGTCATGCTATTTTACATTTGGCTTGCAATTTTTATGCCTCAAAAATTGTTGGAGGGAGGTGCTTAGACACGACATGGAGCAGTACAGGTTACCGAGGATATCACTCTGGATAGGAATGTGTGGAGAATGCGTATTAGGATGGAAGGTTAGTAGGATAAGGGTTAGTAGTTGAAGCATTTCACGGGTAGAGTCTTGTTCTTGGATTTTTTTGGCGTTGTTTGTGGTTTCGAGTAGTTTGTTGGTAGTATTATTTGGTGAAAATCTTGTGGTTTTGTTACCGTCTGTTCTTTTGTTACTATCGTTTGCTTCTTGTTCTTATATTGTCTTTCCGACGTTGTTTGGTCTTGAGCCGGGGGTCTATCGAAAACAACCTCTCTACTTCACCTCTGAGGTAGTGGTATGGACTACATGCATACTACCCTCCCCAGACCCTTGAAATAAAAATTGTTGGAGAGGGTGTGAGCTCTATTTGGATGAATAGTAGATCCATTTTTCACTTAATTCTGCTTCAAATACGAAGCAAATATGGAGTTACAAAATTTCATTATGTCAAATTTGTTTTGGCAGGGTCAAAGATTATCTTCACCAATGGATCATAGGACCCCTGGTGTCATGCTCCCAAATAGACTTTTTCTCCAGATAGTAAGTCTTAGGTTGCTGTAATAGTTAAATTTCATGCCTGTCCATGTGTAACTAGACTGGTAGAATGTTGTATTCCAGAACAAATGCATGGCCCTATGTCGACGGATGCGTATTGGATCCAAAGATAGTACAATTTTGAAGAATTCGACACGATGCGGCAACATGTTTAGAGAATCCGAGAAATGTCGCCTTTATTAATGTTTGTTTTATATTTGTTCTTGATCCCCAAAAAATGCTTGTCTTTTACATTTGTTAAAGTAAAATGGACCGCTGCTACCTTTCAATAAATAAATATAAATATATAATGAGTAAAATGGGTCCTTGCTGCCTTTCAGTAAATAAATATGTAATGAGTAAAAAAGGACCGTTGTTCATCCATAAGAAATCTGTTTATCATAAAGTAAAATTTTTTACAAATTGGAAGCTGGTGTTTATATTGAAGATTCATCTGCAAATGTGGTTCATAACTTAATATATTTTATCTCAATTGATTGTTGGTTTATATCATGTATCAGTATGGCTGGCCTATGAATAATGACTTTGTGTCATATGATTCTCTCAGGAAAGTATTTGCTTGAATTCACAGTGACGGATTAAAAACAGAATGGCCTTATGTTAAAGTATTTCTGAACATGACAAATTAGTAGTGGCTAGCTTTATTGTTATACTACAAGTATTTTTCTTGTTTCTGAAACCTCTTTTTAACTTTCAGTGCCTTTTTACATAATCACTTGCCATAACTGCGACCATGGAGCTGACATGCGGGGTTGTCCCCAGTCTTCTGTAGTACCTGAAGGTATGAATATATCAGATCTTAATGTTAACTGTGTAGTTATTTTTAATTTTTTTTTTTAAATCATGGCGTTCGGGCCAGCTTTGCGCGCACCTCGACTAAATACACGGGAAACCTGCCTCCTTCCCAAAAGGTACCAAAAATTCTGTCCACCAAATCTAGAATAAATGGGAAGAAATCATCAAGTGTATAGGGAAAAAAAGGGTAAAAAATTATTAGACTTTTTATTAGGAAAACTATGTAAAATTAAAAAATGTAAAATGATTAAAAAAAAAAAGATACATAAGCATATTAGAAAATGTAATTAAGTAATAAGTTTTAGGTTTTCTAATATAAAATATTAATAGGGAGGAGGGGTCTTGGGTTCGAGCGTGGACCTGGGATCGGGGGAAGAAGGGGTCATGGGCTCGGGCATGGTGCCTGATCCATGCGGGGAAGGGGGTCTTGTTCTCGTGTGTGGTCTCGAGTCCAGGCAGGAGAGGGAAGGGCCTAGGCTCGGGCATGGTCCCGAGTCCCTACGGGAGAGGGAAGAGTCTGGGCTCGGGCAAGGTCTCGGGTCTCGACAAGGGAGGGAGGGGCCTAGGCTTGGGCGTGGTCCCAGCAGGGGAAGGAGGGCCTAGGATCGGGCATGGTCTCGGGTCCAGGCGGAGAGGGGAGTCCTGAGCTCAGGTGTGGTCCTGGGACTAGGCTGGGGAGGAAAGGCATTGGCTCGAGCGTGGTGCCGCTTCCAGGCGGGGTAAAGGTGGCGTTAGCTTGGGCGTGGTCCCGGGTCCAGGCGAGGGAAAGGGGGCCTGGTCCCTGGTCCAGGAAGGGGTCCTGGGATCGGGCGTGGTCTCAGGTCCAAGCAGGGAAGGGAGGTTCCTAGGCTTAGGCATGGTCTTACGTTCAGGCAGGGAAGGAAGGGCCTAGGCTCGGGGATGGTCCCAGTCCGGGTGAGAGAGGAGAGGCCTAGGCTCGGGCGTGGTCCCGAGTCAAGGCGAAGGAGGAAAGGGCCTGGGCTGGGGCGTGGTCCTAAGACAAGTGGGGGAGGCAGAGGCTTGGGTTCGGGCGTGGCCCGAGTCAAGGTGGGAAGGGATGGACATGGGGTCCCAGCAGCAGAAGGAGGGGCCTGGGATCAGGCATTGTCCCAGGTCCAGGCAGGGGAGAGGGGCTTGGGCTCAGGCGTGTTCCCGGGTCTAGGTAGAGGAGGGAGGTCTTGGGCTCAGGTGTTCTCCCGGGTCTAGGCGAGGGAGGGAGGTCCTGGGCTAGGGCGTGTTCTCGGGTCCAGGCGGAGAAGAGAGAGGCCTGGGATCAAGCATTGTCTAAGGTCCAGGTGGGGGAGTGAGGTGACTGGGTTCGCGCATGGTCCCGAGGCCTGATGGGGGAGGGAGATCCTGAGTTCGGGAATGGTCTCGGGTCCAGACGGGAGATGGAATGGCCTGGGATCGAGTGTGGCCCTGGGTACAGGAAGAGGAGGGAGGGGCCAAGGCTCAGGTGTGGTCTCGAGTCCAGGTGGAGGAGGGGGCCTGGGCTCGAGCATGGTCCCTAGTCCAGGCGGAGGTCTTGGGATTGGGTGTGGTCCCAGTTCCTTGTAGGGAAAGGAGGGGCCTAGGCTTGAGACTGGTCCCGAGACCAGCGGAGGGGCCTGAGGCTCGGGTCCAGGCGGGAGGAAAGGCTTGGGCTTGGGCATAGTATCGAGTCCCGGAAGAGGATAGAGCCTAGGCTCAGGCGTGGTCCCAGGACCAGGCAGGGGGGTTCCTGGGCTCGGGCGTGGTACCGAGTCCAGGCGGGGAAGGAGGCCTAGATTCGCGTGTGGTCTCGGGACCAAGCGGAGAGAGGGGAAGGGAGGGTCCTAGGCTCGGACATGGTCCCAGGTCTAGGCAGGGGAGGGAGGTCCTAGCTTGGGCGTGTCCTGGGTCCAGGCGGGGGAGAAGAGGTCCAGGGCTCAAGCGTGGTCTCTAGTCCAGGTGGGGGAGGGAGGGGCCTGGGTTCGAGCGCGATCCCAGGTCCAAGCGGGAAAGAGAGGTACTTGGGTTAGGGCGTGGTCCCAAGGCTAGATGGGGGATAGAGATCCTGGGCTTGGGCGTGGCCCAGGTCTAGGCGGGGGAGGGAGGGGCCTGGGCTCAAGGATGGACCTGGTCATAGGCGGGGGAGTAAGGGGCCTGGGTTCGAGCGTGGTCCCGAGTCCAGGCAGGGGTCCTAGGCTTGAGTGTGGTCCCAGTTCCATGCAGGGAAGGAAGGGGCCGAGGCTCAAGTGTGGTCCCGCGACCAGGCGGGGGAGGAGGGGGGGAAGGCTGGGGCTCTGGCGTGGTCTCGGGTCCAGGTAGGGAGGAAAGACTTGGGTTCGGGCGTGGTCCCGAGTCTCAGAAGAGTTGTGGGCTTATGCTCAAGCGTGGTCCTGGGTCTAAGCGGGAGGTCCTAGGCTTGGACGTGGTCCCAGGTCTAGGCAGGGGAGGGACGGGCCTAGGTTCGGGCGTTGTCCCGGTACCTGGCGGAGGGTCTTAGACTCAGACGTGGTCCCAGGTCCAAGCGGGAAAAGGGGGTCCTGGCTCGAGCGTGATCTCAGGTTCAGATGAGGGAAGGAGCCATGGGCTCCGACGTGGTCCCGGGACTAAGAGGAGGAGGGAGAGACTTAGACTCGAGCATGGTCTCAGGTCCTAGCAGGGGAGAAGGGCTTGGGCTCGGGCGTGTTCTCGGGTCCAGGCGGGGGAAGGAGGTCCTAGGCTCGAGTGTGGTCCTGGGTCCAGGCGAGGGTGGGAGGTGCCTGGGTTCGGGTGAGGTCTAGGGGCCAGACGGAAAAGGGAAATATTGGGCTTGGGTCTAGGTGGGGGAGGGAGGGGCTTGGGCTCGAGCGTTGCCTTGGGTCCAAGCGGGGGAAGGAGAGGCCTGGGCTCAGGAGTGGTCCTGAGTCCAGGTGGAGGAGGGGGCCTAGGCTCGAGCATGGTCGCGGGACCAGGTAGGGGGGCCTGAGGCTCGGGTATGGTCCCGTGTCCAGGGAGGAGAGCGAGGTCCTAACTCGGGTGTATCCCAAGTCCAGATGGGGGAGGGAGGTCCTGGGCTCAGGCATGGTCTCGGGTCCAGGCTGGGGAGAGAGGGGATTGAGCTCGAGCATTGTCTCGGGACCAGGCAGAGGAGGAAGGTTCCTGGGTTCGAGCGTGGTCGCGGGACTAGATATGGGAGGGAGATCCTAGGATCAGGTGTGGTCTCAGATCCAGGCTGGGAGGGAAGGGGCTCAAACGTGGTCCCGAGTCTAGGTGAAGAAGGGGGCCTAGGATAGAGTGTAGTCTCGGGTCCAGGCGGAGGGGGGTCCTAAGCTTGGGCGTGGTCCCAGTTCCATGCAGGGGAGGGAGGTGCCTTGGCTCGAGTTTTGTTCCACAACCAGCCGGGTGGGCCTGGGGCTCGGGTGTGGTATCGGGTCCAGGCGTGGAGGAAAGGCTTGGGCTCAGGCATGGTCTCGAGTCCAGCCAGAGAGAAAATGCTTGGGTTCGAGTGTGGTCTCGAGTCCTGAAAGAGGAGGGGACCTGGGATCTTACGTTGTCTCGAGTCCCAAAAGAGGAGGAGGCCTGGGCTCGAGGGTGGTCTCAGGTCCAAGAAGGGGGTCCTGGGCTAGAGCGTGGTCCCGGGTCCAAGCGGAGGGTCCTGTGCTTGGGTGTGGTCCCATATCTAGGCAAGAGAGGGAGAGGCCTAGGCTCGGGTGTTTTCCCAAGACCTGGTGGAGAGGACTGGGGCTCGGGTGTGGTCCCGAGTTCAAATGAGAGAGGGGGGCCTAGGCTTGAGCGTGCTCTCCGATCCAAGACAGAGAGAGAGGGGCCTAGGCACAAGCATTTTCTTAGGACCAGGTGAAGGAGGAAAGGGCCTGGGATCAAGATTTGTCTCGAGTACTGGCGGAGGAGAGGGGCTTGGGCTCGGGTATTCTCTCAGGTCCAGGTGGCGGAAGGAGGTCCTAGGGTCAGGCGTGATCTCGGGTCCTAGTGGAGAGAGAAGGGCCTGGGTTTGAGCGTGGTCCCGGGTACAAGCGGGGGAGGAAGGTGCCTGGGTTTTGGTGGGGTCTCTGGGCGAGATGGGGCGTGGTCTCGGGTCCAGGTAGGGAAGAGAGGGGCCTGGTCTCAATCATGGCCCTGGGTCCAGGCAAGGGAGAGAGGGGCCTGGGCTTAAAAGTTATCCCGAGTCTAGGTGGAGGAGCAGGCTTGGGCTCGAGCGTGGTTCTCGGACCAATCGGGGGCCTAAAGCTCGAGCGTGGTCCCGGGTCTAGGTAGGATAGGAGCTCCTAACTCGGGCATGTCCCGAGCCCAGGCAGGGGAAGTAGGTCCTAGGCTCGGGCATGGTCTCGGGTCCAAGCGGGGGAGGGAGGGCCTGGGCTAGAGCTTGGTCCCGGGTCCAGGCGGGGGAGAGAGGTGCCTGGGTTCGAGCATGGTCTCAGGGCTAAACGGAAGAGGGAAATCCTAGGCTCGGGCATGGTCTCGGGTCCAAGCAGGGGAAAAAGGTGCTTGGGTTCGAGCGTGGTCTCAGGGCTAGACAGGGGAGGGAGATCCTGGGCTCGAGCGTAGTCTCGGGTCGAAGCGGGGGAGGCAGGGGCTTGGGCTCAATCATGGCCCTGATTCTAGGATGGGGAGGGAGGGGCTTGGGCTCAGGCGTGGTCCCGTGTTTAGGTGGATGAGGGTGCCTGGACTCGAGCGTTGTCCTGGGTCCATGCGTGGGGTCTTGGGCTTTGGTGTGGTCCTAGTTCTCTGCAGGGAAGGGAGAGGCCTAGGCTCGAGCATGGCCCTGCGACAAGGCGGGAGGGGGGGAGCCTAGAAATCAAGCGTAGTCCCGAGTCCAAATAGAGGAGGGGGCCCAGGCTCTAGCGTGGTCCTGGATCCCGGAGGTCTTGGGTGTAGTCCCAGGTATAGGTAGGGGAGGGAGGGGCCTAGGCTCGGGCATGGTCCCGGGAGGAGGCAAGGGGTCTTGGTGCTCGGACGTGGTCCTGAGTCCAAGCGAAAGAAGAGAGTCCAAGCTCGGGCGTGTCTCGAGTTTAGGCGGGAGGAAAAAGGGCCTAGGCTCAGGCGTGCTCCCAGATCCAGGTGGGGGAGGAAGGTCCTGGGCTTAGGTATGGTCCCGGGACTAAGTGGGGGAGGGATGGTCCTGGTCTCGGGTGTGGGCTCGAGTTTAGGTGGAGGGAGGGGCTTGGATTCGGGCATCGTCTCGGGACCAGGCGGGGTAGGAAGAGGCTTGGGCTCGAGCATGGTCCCAGGTCTAGGCAGGGGCCTATCCTCGGGCGTAGTCCCAAGTCCAGGAAGGAGAGGGAGTGGCCTAGGGTCGAGCGTGGTCTCGTGACTAGGCGGGGGAGGGAGGCCTGGGATCGGGCATGGTCTCAGGTCCCGACGGGAGAGGGAGGGGCCTAGGCTTGGGTTTTGTCTCGGGTCCCGACTAGGGAGAATGGCTTGCGCTCGGTCACGAACGTGTTCTCGGGTCTAGGTAGGGGAGGGGGCTTTGGCTCGAGCGAGGTCCATGCCAAGTGGGGGAGGGAGGTTTTTAGCTCGGGCGTGATCTTGGTTCCAAGAGGGGGAATGAGAAGGAGTGGCCTAGGCTTCGGCGATGTCTTGGGACTAGGTGGGGGAGGGGGGCCTGGGCTTGGGCATGGTCTTAGGTCCCAACGGGGAAGGGATGGGCCTGGGCTTGGGCTTTATCCTAGATCTCGGCTGGGGAGAGGGGCTTGGGTTCAGGCTCGAACGTGTTCTTGGGTCTCGTCGGGAGAGGGGGCTTGGTCTCGAGCGTGGTCCATGCCAGGTAGAGGAGGAAGGTTTATAGTTTGGGCGTGGTATTGGTTCTAAAAGTAAGAAAGGGGCCTGGGCTTGGGCGTGGTCTCGAGTCCAGGTGGGGAAGGAGTGGCCTGGGTTTGGGCGTGGTCCCTGAGTCCAGGTAGGGGTGTGATGGGTCTGGGCTCGGGCGTAGTCTCGGGTATAGGTGGGAGGGGGCATGGGCTGGGGTCCCAGTTGGGGAGTGGCTTGGGCTAGGGCTTTGTCTCGGGTCCAGACGGGGCAGAGGGGCCTGGGCTCTGGCTTGAGCATGTCCTCAGGTCCAGGCAGGGGAGGGGCCTAGGCTTGGGCATTGTCCTTGGGCCAGGCGGGGAAGGGAGGTTCTTGGCTCGGGCATGGTCTCGGTTCCAAGAATAGGAAGGGTGCCTGGGCTTGAACGTTGTATCGAGTCTAGACGGGGAGGGTAGGGGCCTGGGCTCAGGCATGGTCCCAGGTCTAGGTGGGGGAGAGACGGGCTTAGGCTCGAGCATGGTCCCAACTCTTGGTGGGAGAGGGATGGGTTTGGGCTTAGGCGTTATCCCTGGTCCAGGCGGGAGGGGGGAGGGAAAGGCTTGGGCTCAGGTATTGTTCCGCGTCCCAGGTATAGGTAGAGGAGAGAAGGGCCTATACTTTATCGTGGTCTCGGGACCAAGCGGGGAGGGGGTGGTTGGGGCTCGGGCTTGGTCCCTGGTCCAGGCGGAGGAGGGCGAGTCCTAAGCTCTGGCGTGGTCCCGGGACCAGGCGGGAGGGAGGGAGGGTTGTTTGGTTCTCGGGCCTGGTCCCAGGTCCAGGCGGGAAAGGGAAAGGATTAGGCTTGGGGGAGAAAAGGACCTGGCGGGCATGATCCCAAGTCCAGGAAGGAGAAGAGGTTCCTAAGCTTTGGCGGGTCTCCAGTTCAAGCGGGGGAAGGAGGGCTTAGGCTCGGGTGTACTCTTGAATCCAGGTGATGAGGAGGGGTCTGGGCTTGGGCATGGTCTCGAGTGCTGGTGACGGAGGAGCCCTAGGCTCGAGCGTGGTCCTGGGTCTAGGCGTGAGAGTGGGGGATCGAACGTGGTCTCGAGTCCAGGCGGGGGACAACTTGGGCTAGGGTGTTGTCCCGAGTCCAGGCTGGGGGTAGGGTCCTAGATCTAGCGTGGCCCCGTATCCAGGAAGGGAGAGTATTTTAGGTAGGGTGAGAGGGGGCGTTCTGAGGCTCAGGCCTGGTCCCAGGTCTAGGCGGGGGAGGGATGGGACTAGGCTCAGGTGTGGTCTCGGGTCCAGGCGAGGGATGAGGGGGAGGAAGGGGCATGGCTCGAGCATAGTCCCAAGTACAGATGGGAGAAGAGGG
Organism: Capsicum pubescens; assembly: GCA_030864215.1. Lineage (NCBI taxonomy): Eukaryota > Viridiplantae > Streptophyta > Magnoliopsida > Solanales > Solanaceae > Capsicum > Capsicum pubescens. The sequence goes on along the minus strand of CM061538.1, from coordinate 203,757,771 downwards.
TCCTGGGTTGGGGCGTGTCTTGAATTCAGGCGGGGAAAGAGGGGCCTAGGCTCGGGTATGCTCCCTGATCCAGGGAGGAAAGAGGGGCCTAAGATCAGGTGTGGTCCAATTGGGAAAGGGAGGGGGCTCGGGCGTGGTATGGAGTGCTGGTGACGGAAGAAGCCCTAGGCTCGGGCGTGGTCTTGGGCTAGGAGGGGGGAGTTTGGGCTCAAACGTAGTTTTGAGTCCAGGCGGGGGACAACTTGGGCTAGGGCGTGGTCTCGAGTCCAGGCTGGGGGTAGGGTCCTGGCTCAAGCATGGCCTCGTGTTCAGGCAAGAGAAGGGATTCCTGACCCTAACCGATCCTGGGTCTAGGCGGGAGAGGGAGGGGCTTGGGCTTGGGCGTGGTCCCGAGTTCAGGCGGAGTAGGGTAGGGAGCCCGAGCTCGACCATTATCCTGGATCTAGGCGGGGAAGGGTGGGGCCTAATATCTGGGGGGTAGAGTGGGTTGGTTGGTCAGGCATATTTTTGGGTCCGGAGGTGGGGTAGAGAGAGGCCTGAGATCGAGCGTGGTCCTGAATCTTGGTGGGGGAGGTAGACTTGGCTCGGGCCTGGTCCCAAGTCTAGGCACGGGGGTCCTGGGTGTGGTCCTGGATCTAGGCTGGGGAGAGGGGTCTAGGCTTGGTCGTGGTCCTAAAGCCAGGCGAGGGATTCTTGGGCATAGGCGTGGTCTTGGGTCTAGGTAGGGTAGGTGGCCTGGTCTAGTCCAGCGGGGGAGGGAGGGGCTCAGGTGTGGTCCCGAGTCTAGGCGGAGGAGGGTAGTGGGTCCGGGCTCGGGAGTTATCTCAAATCTTGGCGTGGGAGGGTAGGCCTAGTCTCCGGGGGATTGGATGGGCTCAGGCGTGTTCTCAGGTCCAGAAAGGGGAGAGAGTCTAGAGCTCGGGCATGGTTTTGAGTCCTGGCAGGGTAGGGAGGCCCTAGGCTCGGGCATTATCCCAGGTACTGGCGGGGGATGGGGCCTGGGCTCGGGTATGGTCCCAAGTCCAGGCGGAGGAGGGGACCTGCACTCGGGCATGGTACTGGGTCTAGACGGGTGAGGGGGTCTGGGCTCGGTCGTGATCTCGGGTCCAGGCGGGAGAAGAAGTCCTGGGCTCGGGCGTGGTCCTAAGCGGAGAGGAGGGCTTGGGTCCAGGTAGTGGAGGTCTCCTAGGATCGGGCGTAGTCCCTAGTCTTGACGGGGAAGGAAGAGGCCTAGACCGGCGTAGTCTCGGGTCTAGGCGAGGGAGGGAGGAGTGGCCTGGACTCGAGCGTGGTCCCGAGTCCAGAAGGAGAAGAGAGTCCTGGGCTACGTCGTGTTCCCAAGTTCAGGCGAGAGAGGGGGCTCGGCCTCGAGCGTGGTCCCGGATCCTGGCAGGGGAGGGGGACCTAGGCTCGGGCGTGGGCCCGAGTCCTGGTGGGGGAGAGAGGCCTGGGCTCGGGCGTGGTCCCGGGTCCAGGCTGAGGAGTAGGGCTTAAGGTTCTGGCATGGTCCCGGGGCCAAGAGGGTGTGAGGAGTTTCAAGGTTTGGGTATGCTCTCGGGGCCATGCGGGGATGAGGGACTGGTCTTAGGCGTGGTTCCGAGCCCAAGCGGGGGAGGGGTGCCTGGTCTCGGGCGTGGTCCCGGGTCCAGCGGACGAGGGAGTGGACTGGGATTAGGTCTTGGTGGGGGAGGGATGGGCCTGGCCTCGGGCATGGTCCCGGGTCCAGTGGGGAAGGGAGGTCCTGTGCTTGGGCGGGGGAAAGAGGGGTTGGGCTTGGGCGTAGTCTTGGGTCCAGTTGGGGAGGGAGGAGGTGTAGAGAGGGGCCTCGCCTCGGGCGTGGTCTCGAGTACAGAAGGGGGAGGGGGTTCTTGGGCTCGAGAGTGGTCCCGATTCCAGAAGGAGGAGGGGTTCTTGGGCTCGGGCGTGGTCCCAGGTTGGACGAGGTCTGGGCTCAGGTGGGGGAGGAGGGCTTGGGATCAGGAGGAAGAATGTATTGTGGATCCCTTCTTGTGATCGATTTTAGCACTAGCATGGTTTGCTCTGGCCCTATCATTAGTTTCTCATTTGGCAATTGGGAAGGGGTCCCAACCTCGAGCATGGTCCCAAGTCCTGACAGGTGAGGGTAGGGGGTTTCTAGGCATGGTCTAGGTACTGTGCGGGGGCGATGGGCTGTGTTTAGTGGAAGAAGCTGCAATTTTTCGTTGTTGTTTACTCTCTTGATTTTTGAGAATTCGGTGCAACTTTCTTGGAAAATAAAAAGAATAATAATTATGTCAGTGCTATATGTTTTTGATCCCCTTTTGCGAAATAAATGACCCCTTAATTATTCATTTCTATCATATACTTTTCGCTAGTTGTTTGCGTGCATCTTTGCAACATACCTGGTGTAATCCCACGAGTGAGTTTGGGGGAGGAGGGGGTTGGAGTGGGGTCTCGGGTGGGTAACATGACTGCAGACCTTACCTTTACCCTTAACTTAAAAGGGTGGAGAGACGATATATCAGTCTTCTTGTTTATCATTTCTGCCTTTTTGATCTTTAAATTTTAGTGGTTTATCAATTTTTTCCATGTAGTTGTTCAAGAATTTTCTCATTGTGGATGATTTTTGATATCTAACTTGAACTGTTATAATGCTTTATCTTGCTTCTTTTTCCCAGGTATGCATTCGTATCAAATCCTTTGAAAATGTTCGGGCTTAAGAAGTCACCCTTGTATCGGAATGCGAGAAATCGCACTGTAAATCCTGGATTTGGGCTATTCTAGTTCAAATCCTTTTGATTCTGACAATGAATCTGACAACAAGCAAACTTAAAACCTGCAAGGAGAACTTCGTCAGAGCCTTCTCTAATTACCCTACATTTGAGTACAAACCTTTCTGCTGATTACAAACCCCACATTTAAAAGGGACTCATTCATCTAAAGAAAGAAACAGATAAAAGAAAGATTTAACAACCAAACTGTAGAGGATTCGAAAAACTATGCAGTACACAGGTCTGAAGAGACAACAAAGATTGTTGACAAACTGCATGAGGATTGCAGAGGACATAGACAAGATGCAACAAAAATAAAAACACAAGTACGGTCAATTCTCTGAAAATGCAGTAAGTTAACTTGTGCAAAACAGCCATTGCTTAAGTCACGCTGCTATCCATGTCGACTTAATTTTAAACCTTGTGCTCCTCGTTGATCTCATCTTTCACCTCTTTGCTCTTTGCAGCTATGGCATCCTTCATTAACTCACAGATTTACAAATCCTTCTTCTTTTATTCTCCACTTTCATTCCTCATAAAATTTCTAAATTAACCCTAAACTCTCAACCCCCTTAAATTCATATATCAAGTCAACTCATTTTATCCAGGGTCAAAATCCCACACCTAATTTATCAGTAAATTTGGAATATTTTTCATCTGTTAATGATGGTGAAGGAAGCCCTAAAAACTATGAATTTAAGCACCAAGAGGTCACTGGCCCTATAGTTGAGCACGACGTAACGCCACTTGCAAATGAAACCCGCGAAGTGCTTGATAAATGCTCAAGACAATGTACAGTTTAAGCTTGGTTTAGGAGGTTGGATTACTTACATGACTCAGTTGGATTACCACTTTCATTGGCATTCATGATGAGGCGATCGTTGAAGCTAATTTACTACTTTAAGAAAATGGAAGAACTAAGTAGGTTTTAGATTTTGACTTACTCTTCAAACTGCTAAGCAATTGAACTTCTTGTTTGTTCGATTCAAGGTGTTACTTACTCTTGTGTTTGAACTTGTTACTTATTCAATGTTGAGTACAATAGAAAATCTATGATATCTTTGTTTTTGCTATGTCACACTTCCATTGATAGGGATTCGTCTACTTCTGATCTTTTAATTTTGAAGAGAAGCATTGTTGATTGAGAAGTTCTTAGCTGGCCCGCAATTTACGTAGTTGCAAGATGTTGAATCTGTAAGCTTTTCTGCGTAAGCTCTAGTATAATTATTTCTGCAATTCAATGTTGAGTACAACAGGAAGTCAATCATGCCTTTGTTTTTTGCCATGTCACTGTTACCTTAATGGAGATATTTGGTCTACTTCTACTTGATGGAGATACTTGGTCCACTCTGATCTTTCTATTTGAAACAAAAGTTTGTTGGTTCCTGTTTTTTCTTTGCCCGCGATTTAAGTTGTTGCAACAAATGTTTGATGTTGAATTTCTAAGCAGAATTAGTTTTTTTGTTTAAGTTTTAGCTGCAAGTGTTTATTGCAAAGAAACTCCCTCACACCTTTGTATATTTCCATTGATGGAGATATTTGGTCCCTTCTTTGCGAAACTGGCTGTTCTAAAATCACCCGAAGTCGATGTCATGGACAAGATGGAGAAAATCGCTGGTCCAGTAAAGAATTATTATGTATACCTTGTAAAGCAGTTCAAGCTATATTTGTATGTTTACATCTATGGCACAACATTTTCATCTTGCATGCTTCCTGATGAATATAATATTTTTGAAGTCCCCAATGGAGATTGCGTTATCAGGATAGAAAAAGAACAGAGAATTCCTTCACTGAAGGACAACTTAGTACATTCAGCACCAGTCTTAGACATGTCTGCGTAGCATAGATGGTGGTAAAAAATGTGTCCATTTCAAGCATGTGACTTTTTTTTTAAACCTTGACTAATTTCTCGATTTACGTGCTATTTCTCAGGTAACTATGTCCACCAAGGATTGGACAAATAAAAAGAAAACACCTAGTATGTTTTCCTCGGCTAGAATTTGATCCTATAATTTTATTTCTACTTAGAATGCAATCAATTTGACTGTGCTATATGTACTGTATTATGCTGCAATTGCTGATAGCTATATTATCATTGCTAAATATTCTACAGTGTGGAATATTAAAGATTATCCTAGAATTGCTTGTATCGAGATTGGACAGAGTCGTTGTGTAATGTAAGTCTTGTTTATTCTTGGTCACCAAATGAAAGTTGTTTGAGTCTTATTTTTATTGCACTATTATTGTAGCGTGTTGAGTGCGCTTTTCGTACCTTGTATGGTGAGAAATGTTATATCATAGTATATGTGAGTGTGGAGGTAGGCCGCTTCTTATCAGAATCAGGTTCATTCTCAAAGACACTCATGAAATCAGGATGTCACAAGGCCGTAATGTGTTGGCTATAAAGCTCATGTCAATATCTTGACTATTATATGTAAGTAGTAACTTTTTATTTCCCCTAAGCAGTCATAGTTCAAGTTTGAGACTATTACGACTCTGGAGTAGAAATTACTATTTTACTAAGTGGAGGTTCAATGCAGAACACACCTTCATTATGCATGATAGTCTTCCTTCAGCTAGTAAACTCTCTTGTTAATATTAAAAAATGAGTGGGGGATTGATAGTTTATTCGAGCATTTTAATATTTTTTTATTAATTTGTCTCATTTATTTTAAGTGCCTTAATGTTTGACGATTAGTGAATGGTTTATGTTACAAATTCTTGTCAGCTCACTACTCATATATAATGCTTTTTTAATCACTTGTAGTTATGGCAGTTTAAGGCATAAAGTGGACGTGCATGCCATTATTTGTCATATAATGCATTTAGTTCTTTTGACTCTTGGTTATGGTGGTTGAATTTGACCATCATTTTCTTGAGATTCATGTAACTTCCCATTCTTTATTTCTCCATTATCCTATTCTTTACGTGGTGTAACTCATGTAACTCTTGAAATCTCTAGGCCATTTATCTTCCTGATGAGTGGTGATTTTACCACTCATTCTCATTCATAATGAGTGCTCATTACTATGTTATGAAGGAATAAATGAGACATAATTGTGATTTAATGTACTAATATCCTCATTTTACAGGCACATAGTTGATGAGAATGAAAAGATGTGGATTGGAGGTAAACAGAATCAAAAGGAAGCAAGGAAGTGCAACTTAAGACCTAGAGAAGATACAACTTCAGTTACCACGGTCGCGGTCTGAGGGCCACGATCGCGGTCAGTCAAGAAGGTCAACCAACCGCGTGCGCGTTGCTCTAATCGCGGTTGCGGTAGCTGCGGTCGCAGTGAAGTCTCTATGATCGCGACTTAGCAGAAAAATGCAGCCTAGGGGCAGAAATATAAATGCACGTAGCTGATCCCAAATTTGACAAAAAGAAGACTCAAACCCTAATCATTCAATCAATTGCATCTTCCCCAACTCTTAGACATTGTTCTAGTTCTTAGCCTCCATACTTGAAGAGGAAAATATTGTATCAATTTTGGGTGAAGAATACATTAGAGTAGCTTCCAAGTGAAGGATTAGCTAACTCCCATTGAAGATTTGTGGATAATCAAAGTTTGAAGTAACATTCACTCAGTCTTCCATTGATATAATCAATGGAGGTTATTGGGTATATTTTGCTTGCTATTTCTATGAGTAGCTAATTTTTCCTCTTGGGATTATGCTAGAGCAGGGTGCAAATATGTGTGAGATGTTTTTTACTTGTGCATTTACTAGTTTGTGATGTTGCTTGCTACTATTGATTGGGATTTATCGGTGAAAGTTCTAAATACCCAAAATGAATTTGTGGCAAAAACCCTAAGCTCTTGAAAACCTAAACCATCCTTGAAAGAGGAACATTATCCTTGAAAGGGGATGTGGGAACCATGACAATAATAGATAATTTATGAGCATGGTTGACTAGTTTTCGCCATCTTAGACATAAGGGTGATTGTGAAGTTGACTATACTTAGGACACCATCCTAGAACTAGGGGTGTCTAATTTAAGTATTAGGTGGTTTTGATTAAAGCACTCATTAGGTACTCGAAAGGGTCAATAAGTGACACCCTTGAGGTTTTGTTAATAAACTAGCCTCAAGAATTTCTAACCTAGTAGACATCACCAACATTTAGAATTTGCATCAAGTTATCACACGCTCATGCATATGTCGCCTCTAGAAAAGCATAATCCCAAGGTCCGTGCCTAATTGATTAGACTCTAATTATTCGTAGCCCCGAATTAATACTAGAAACTCCCCAAAAGAAGTATTAGTTGTAATATTTCCCAAACCCTCCATTTTTATCTTCTTGTATTCTAGTTTTGAATTTGACAAGTATTCATTGTTTCGAGCTAATTTGATCGCCACTCACATTATTCTTCGTGGATTCGACCCCGACTTCAAAGTTGGGTAAATATATTGACGACGACTGCCTTGTACTTAAATTAACGTGTAAGTGGAGCTTGTCACTTCCCTCTTTACTACCATATTTCATTCTTATTCAATACGAGGATGAATATCTACACCTATAAATAGAGGCGGTTTGCATATTTTTGAAAATATAAGATAATATAGAGTTCACAAAAGTTAGTGAAAAAAAGAGTTTATTAGTTAAAGGGAATTGTTCTTTTTGTGGATCTTTGAACCCAACTCTTGTCCAGAGTTGTTGAGTTGTTCTTTAAAAGAAGGTTGTGGTATCCCGGAGGGGACAAGTTAAGAAAATTACTGTTGGACTGGTGAAATAATTTGCTACAGTGGGCTTGAATCTCCTTAAAGAAAGCGAGATATCCGTGCCTCAACCGAAGAAGAAGATAACTTATATTTTTCGTCACTTGTAATTTTATTATACTTTCACCAACACCCCTAAACAAAATTTTAACGTACTTTTGTCATCCTTTTTAGCTGACATGACATCTTTTGTCAATCTTTTTAGCTGACATGACACATTTGACATAGCCTTCCATTTTATGTAATAAAGGTGACATGTCAGCACAAAAGGGTGACAAAAATATGTTAAAACTCAGTTCAAGGGGGTAATAGGATCCCTGTGAAGTTGGATTGTGTCGTAGCAACTTTGATCATAGTTCAAAGAAGTAGTGGATGCTTATCTCCTTAATTTATAATTGGGGACGTACAATATATGACTATATATCTAGAATTTTGTGCTATGATTATTTTTCTAGTGCTTGCCTCATCCCATTCTTTTACTACTATAATAAAATATCATTATAATAGTTATTCATTATAATAGCATTTCACTATAAGGGTCTAATTTTCTCCAAAATATTTTTCATATCGTATATTACTTAATTTGTAACACTGTTGCAGTTGAATTTTAGTTTATCATAGGGCTTTTAGATCCCTAAGATTTTTCAACAATCTCAATCATATTATGACATTGAAAATAAAGTCGTTCTAATTACCTTTTAACGTTTCATAAGCAATCACTTGTTTCTTGAGAGTATCAATATATAAAACAACTCATGATAGTTTTCTGACTCTTGAGATATTCAATAATAAAATTTTTGTAAAGATATTCAAAAATACATACTCCCTCCGTTTCATATTATTTAGTGACATATTGCATTTTACACGATGATTAAGAAATAGTAAGTACCAAAGTAATTTTACTAGTGAGAAAAGTACATAAAATAGACCAATAAATTAAAATATTTACACCTCATTACCCATCCCATACTATCTATTTGGCTTATATTATTTACCCGTGATACCCCCTTAGCAAGCAACTTTGGACAATGAATTATGGGTAATGAACAAGTTTTAAAATTTGGTGTAGGTAACTCAAGTATTAATTATTGAGTATGGGTGATGATTATTAAATGATGGATTAAGAAAGTTTGACCCATATGTGAAAATTGCACTCAATTTTTTATTTTATACTTTGACCCAATATAAAACCCTAATAACTAAAAATGGTGGAAAAAAATACGGACACATCTACTTCTCTTGTTTAATCTCTCTTCGCTTGGATTGTTGTTGTTCATTTGTTGTACCATTGTTGTTGTTGCCGCTACAGCTGCTACTGGATCAAAATTTTAGGCCAAATCTTGTTTTTGTATCATTGGGCATTACTTCATAGGTTATTTTGGTACGTAAACTTATGATTTTTAGTTCAATTTCTCATTTGCATATATCTACTACTATTGTTTTTTCAATAATATTGCTTATCCAACAATAACTGTTGTATTCGTTTACAACAGTTGTTGGATAATTTCCATTACTATTTAAGTAGTTCCAACAGTTAAGTCATATGTTGCAATAGATGACCTACCTGTTGGACTATGCTACTGGTTATGTAACAAGAATCCAACAAATAAGTCATTTGTTGTAACATGTGACTCACCTGTTGGATTCAACACTAAATAGAATCTGAAGTGGAATCCAACAAATTAGTCATCTATTGGATTCATTTTACAACATTAGGATAGAACCTGAAGCTGAATTCTAAAAGATGAGTCATCTGTTGTAACAAATGACTCATCTATGGGATTCATGTTACAACACTGGGACAGAACTTCAAGCTAATTAAAATAGGTGAGACATCTGTTGCAACAAATATTTCATCTATTGGAATTTATGCTACAATACCAGTATAGAATTTAAAGTTGAATCCAACAGATGAGACATCTATTACAAAAGATCGACTCATCTGTTGGGACATAATGATAGTGTATATTTTTTTTGTTGTATATACTACTATACTATCATTACTAATTTTACTATGATATCATTATTAATGTTTTAAAAAAATTTCTTTAGGTACCATTGATGGAGAAATCAATAACAATAGGAGTTGATTGTCGTGGTGAATGGATCGAGAAGAATAATCAATTTATTTGGCATTAGTAAGATGGTGAAATGTTAGAGATGATAGATATGACAATCCAACGAGATTTTTTATATAATAATTTTGTGAACTTTATCATCAACTATTCTAGACTAAATTGTCAACCGAAAGATCTTGTCATCAGTTACATGCACAACTCTTTTAAAAATTAGAGGGTCCTACCTTTTAAGATAAGTGATCAAGTTTGTTTGTGTGCTTATTTGAATGATGTACTTAGGCCATTTTAAGGTGTACGTGAGTGAAAAACCAATAGAGAATCTGAATATTGAATAAGAACAACAAGATATGTTTAATTATAAATTGGATGATGTGGATATGAATATTCCAGATGATGACGAGAGTGGAAATGAAGTGAAGGAGGATCAAACACCTATGCCTATTTGTTATGACCAATACCATGTACAGTTCTCAATCAACACAGTCGAAAAATCTTTAAGATGATGAAACATATTTTTACAAGGGTATGACATTCAAGAACAAGGAAGAACTAATCACTTTATTGCATATTGCTTTCTTGAAAAAAAGATTTCAGACTCAAAAAGGTAATTAATTCACGTAGTGTATATTATTTTAGATGTGCACATTCTGAGTGCAAGTGGTGGTTAAGTGCTCTGAAATTCATAAGTTCTAAAAAATTCTACATTGAAATTTATGAAAAGTATCATACATTTGATTCGGAGCATTTTGCGATCCATAATCCACATACCACGACAAAGGTCATCGATAAATACTTTAAAAATAGATTTCCTAATGGCAAAGGACCATCTAGAAGAGATTTGGACAATCAACTCCGTACAAAATTGAGTTGTAAGGTCAGTTATTGGAAGATTTATAAGGGCATGGAGATTGCAAAGTCTTTGGTTAGGAGAATATATGAGCACGGGTATGCAATACTTGATGCGTACCGTTATATGCTTGAGTCTACAAATTTAGAAAGTAAGATGGCATTGCAGGTTGATGAAATGGAAGTTTCAAGCACTTTTTTGTATCCTATGCAACTTGGATTCTTGGTTATCAACAAATGAGAAAATTCATTGCCGTCGATGAGATATTATTGAAGAAAAAATATAAAGGAGTTTTGTTACTGGTGGTGGCATAGGATGCAAAGTGTCACATCATTTTGATGGATTTTTGTGTAGCGAACAAGGAATGTGATACCTCATATCAATATTTTTTAAAACAAATGAGAAGATACGTAGACGATGAAGTTGAGTTGTGTATAATTTTTGGTATTCATCCAAGTATCCGAAAGATGGTTTCAATTATCTACGCTTCAGCTTACTATGGTTGTTACATGAGGAACCTAGGGGAAAATATTCGAAACAACTATCACAATTCAAATGTCATGTCTCAGATTTATAAAGCAGCTAAAGTGTATAATAAAGTTGAGTTTTTTGACCACTTCAATCAAATAAGGGATAAGGTACCCAAGACAGCGAAACATCTCAAACGTGTTGGATTCTACCGACAGAGGCGGGCATTTTGTTCGAGAAATATGTACGTTATTATAAATTTAATGTTTTGTTTGGGTTTATTGTAATACTATGCCTTATTAAGTGATTTTTCTATATATGTATAATATTATGACGTCAAACATAGCTAAATCGGTGAATGCAATGTTTGACGTTGAAAGAGAATTTTTAATTGTTGCATTATTTGATGAAATAAACATGTGGTTTGCAAAATTATTTTATGAAAGGCGTATGGAGTTGGTCAACTCACCAAAAAGACTTGTTCCTTTAATGGAAAAATAAATATCAAAGTACATCAATTCGGGAAATAAGTTATTGGTCCAACAAATAGCCAATTACAAGTTCAGTATCAACAGTCATGGTGATGTTTCCATGATCGATCTTCAAAGAAGAACTTGTACATGTAGAGTTTTTGACTTTGACAAAATACCTTGTCCACATGCTATGACAGTGCTTTGAGCCCAATATTATTTGAAAATCAAATTTCCAAATAATATTGGAAATCAAATTTATGAGAACTCATCTCTATATTATTCGATGGAAAAAAACATAATTGCATATGATAAGGATATTAATCTGGTGCCTCTTGAAGATTCTTGGATTGTTATTGTGGAGATTATGGAGAAAGAAATACCTCCTCCATATATTGATCCAAGAAAACCAAGAAGAAGGCAAATTAAAAGGAGGTGTGGAGTCGGAGAATTATTTCCAATAATAAAAAAAATAAGTGCTCCATATGAAATGTCACACCCCTTTTTTCGTCCGAAGGGATCGAAGTCGAAGGGTTTTTCCAATTAAAGTGACAATATTGAATAGGGATTATTTTAATTATTTTCAGAGTCGCCACTTGGAATTGACTTATGGTGTTCCAAGTCACCTTTTTGAATCCCTAGTCAAAAGGAAATGACTCTTTTATTTTGGTCTGCGAAAATAGAAGACCGGGTAAGGAATTCTGTTAACCGAAGGGAAGGTGTGAGGCACCCCTCGAGTCCCGTGGTTCTAGCACGGTCGCTTTTATTGACTTATTCCAACTTAAATTATTTTAATAAATTGTGTTAAGGCCTAAGATCGCTCATTTTAAATATACTAAAACTCGTCTATTATTTCATATTAAATAAATCGGTGAAAGTTTAAAAATATTTGTCAAATTAATTTTAGAAAAAAAAAGTATTTGCCAAGGTGTATTTTTTATATCTTTAAATTTTAAATATCTCGAAAAGATGCGTATGCCGCATTCTTAATTGAGACGAATATTTTAAAACGCGTCTAAAATTTATTTACCGTTAAAAACATTGATTCGCCGCTTGTAAACTAGTAATAATTTTAATATTATTTATTTTTATTCTAAACCAATTAAACCATATTTGATTAAATTATCACTACTTTCATAATAAATAAAGTAATTATTTAAAGTATGTATATATATATATAACAGCAAACAAACAAAATAATTAAATAAGGATTATAAAATAGAATAACATATTAAAGCAATTACATGAATTACTATTATATATTTGTATGTACAGAGAGATATGTATTAAAAAGAAAGCAACAAAACTACAAGCAGTAAAGTGATTTTCGCCAGTTTTGGGGATAGGATATGTGATGATAGGCGAATTTACGCACCTATATCAATATATTTTGCCCATATTTTAGCCTAGTTTTGAGAACAAATTATATATTTCATGCACTTTTAGTCCTTTTTCCTGTAAATGAGCTAACGAACATGATTAGTAAAGTTTCAGGTATAAATGATGCATAATTCAGCATTTTATGGCTTACTTGACACTAAAGAAAGCTCACGAAGGAAGGGAAGGGAGTTTACACGCCTAAGGACCAAAACTGCTGCATGGAAAATCTGTCCCGGGCTAAAACAGCATTTCTGAAGACTTTGGAGGACCAAAACTGCTGCATGAAAAATCTGTCCCGGGCTAAAACAGAAATTCTGAAGACTTTGGGGACTTACAGACACAAAGCTGGATTTTGACAATGATACATTAACCTAGTACAATTAGGTTATGTATTTCATTATTTTATTTGGATTATGATAATGTTACATTAACCTAGTACAATTGGGTTAAGTATTACATTAGCCTAGTAGGATTTGGTTAGATATTTTATTTATCTAGTAGGAGTAGGATATGGGTATTATAAATACCCTATCATGCTAGAGATTTTAAACAAGGAGGGAGTAGGGAGAACACAATACTTCCTTCCATCCCTCTCAACATCTCATCTTACAAGTCAATTCTATTTTTCTTCTTCTACTCTTCTATTCTTAAATTCCACAACAAGAGAATCGTTACTTTGCCTAGGAATTCACGCCTCACGCCTACCACCTAAGCTACACGAAATTACTCAATCTTGTGGTATAACAACAATGTCAATCGTGATCTTCTTCGCATTCATGGGTAACTAAACTTCTCTGTTGGGGTTATGAAAGCCGAATGAGTTACTATCTATTGCTGTGAGTTTGTGAGTTCGAGGCACGTATATTGCTTATATCATTATTCTCTTCATCTTAATCTACATTCTTTGCGGTTGCAAATGCAAGAATACGCCAGTCTAACATTTAACTTGTTCGAGAGAAAAGTTATTTGTCTGGAAAAGAGATAATGTCAAGGTAGTAGGACACCCTTTCCTATTAAAAAGCTAGTGCCGTAACTGGACTAACCTCTTGGAGAATTCGTACCGTTAGACACGCTTTAAGCTCGAGAGAGTTAAAGTGAAATAGTCCTTGTTTAGGTCGAGAGACGCTTGGATTTACCATCGACTACAATCCTCTATAAGCAATTGCATGTCAGAATTCTACACACTCATAGCCAATAGAGACGTATACCTCAGAAGGTGGACATAACCCCAACGCTTCAATTCTCATTGTTTACAACCAACGTAACAATCTCTCTCTTTTTACTTTATTATTTTCAGCTTTTTTTTACATTACTTGCCAGACAAGAATCCCCCCTTCTTACGAGACTTGCACCAAAAGTTTAGTAATTTTACTTACTTGTTGGCCAAGCTATTCCCTGTGGGATCGACACCCAACCCAGGTTGGGTTCTATATTTGCTAACGACCGCTTTACACTCAAACGAGAGCTGTAGATTGAGCGTTATCAAAAATTGGCGCCGTTGCCGGGGAATACAAGTGTCAATCAAGTTCATAATAATTACTAGACCCTTTGGTCGAAGACTCTCGTACTTTTACTTTTAGTTTTTGTTTTTGTTTACTGCAGGTTTTTGTGCATCAATGGATGCACAACGTGAGATACCGTTCGATGCTGATGATGATGATCTTGATGGTGCCGGAGCCACTGGAGCTATAATTCCACAACCATTAGCGCCCGGAGCCAAGTTCAACATCACAAGCACCATGATTCAGTTATTGCAACTCAAGGGATTGTTTGGTGGACTAGCAGGCGATGATCCGAATATGCATCTCATCAACTTTATTTCTACATGCAAGTCTTTTGACAATCCTGGTGTTGGTCAGAATGCAATTCGATTACGTCTATTTCTATTGTCCCTGTCTGGGGAGACAACACTGTGGTTGAATGGGCTGACTCCTGATTCAATTACAAATTGGAGGCAATTGAGAGACGCTTTCCTAGAAAGATTCTTTCCGCCTTCCAAAAGGGCACAATTGAGAGATGAAATCAGCAACTTTCGTCAGCTTCCCACTGAAGCTCTTCATGAAACATGGGAGAGGTTCAAGACAAAGCTAGCGAGATGCCCAAACCATCACATGACTAATGTTCACCTCATGGAGATATTGTATAGAGCCTTGAATTCAATAACTAAGCCAGTGGTGGATAACGCAGCTGGAGGATCTTTTATGGACCTTACCTTTGGTCAAGCAAGCAATATGTTAGATCGTATGACGAAACAAAGTAGAGCTTGGCATACCATGGATTCTGAGGTAGCAAGCCCCACTTTATCTATTGGCATGACTGCAGACCAAAGGAGAAGAGAAGAAGAACGTGATCAAGATATGGCGCATATGAAAACACAAATGGATCTTCTTACAAAGCATTTATTATCAGGGAAGACCGAAAAAGTGAAAGCTGTGGCGCTAAAAGGAAGAGACGAATCTGATTCAGAAGAGGAGGCCAACTACTTGAAAAATCAGGGGGGTTTCCGTGGGAATACCCAAGGAAACCAAGGTCGGAACTATTATGATAAATATGGAAGCAAAGACCAAGGTAGTTGGAAGAAAAACAATGAAAAGAGTGGTTTGTACGTTCCCCCTGGTAGACGTGATACCACCATATCTAATTCTGGAAGTATGGAAGACATGATGGCTAAATTATTGAAAGGAGTGGAAGCAACAAACGCGGGAGTTACTGAGGTAATTAATGATTTGTCCTCCATGAAACAACTAGTTGATTCTCATTCCACTTCAATCAAGCAAATAGAGCAGCAATTGAGCCAACTGTCAGCAGCACTCAATCAAAGAAAGGCTGGCACTCTACCTAGTGATATTGTGCAAAACCCAAGGAATGATGGGTCATGCATGGCCATCACTACCAGAAGCGGTAAGGTGCTGGAAACTTCAGGAAAAGGCAAGCAAGTGGTTGACGAAGAAGCGGAAATTGATGATAAGGCGAAAGGGGAAGATGCCGCAGCAGTTGATCCTGACGTCCATAACGTCACCCCTCACGATTTGCAACCTAAAAAATCTGAAAAACGGAAGAAAGAGGAGAAGAAAGCCGTGGAAAGAACAATTCCATACCCACCACCACCTTTTCCTCAAAGATTGAAGAAGGTGGCGGATGATACAAAGTTCAGCAAATTCATGACCATGTTGAAGCAGCTGACCATTAATGTTCCGTTGGTAGAGGCGCTAGAAAAAATGCCTGGGTACGCTAAATTCATGAAGGACCTGTTGACAAAGAAGAGGGCAGTAAGCTATGAGCCGGCAGATAATATTCATCATTGCAGTGCAATTGCCACAAGGTCCTTAGTACAGAAGAAGGCAGACCCTGGTGCTTTCACTATTCCTTGCACGGTTGGATCTATGAATTTTGCTAAGGCATTGTGCGATATGGGTGCTAGCATCAATTTGATGCCACTATCCGTCTACAAGAAGTTGGAGCTAGGAGATCCAACACCAACCAATATGAGGCTCGTGATGGCTGATAAGTCGGTAAAACGACCTGTGGGTATCTTGAATGATGTGTTGGTGAAGGTATCTTCATTTATCTTTCCTGCAGACTTCGTTATTCTGGATTGTGAGGTGGATTCTGACATTCCCATAATCTTGGGACGCCCCTTCCTCGCAACTGGAAGTGTGCTTATTGACATGAAAGATAATGAGCTTTTGTTTCGAATTAATGACGAAGTGGTCCGCTTTGATATATGCAAAGCCATGAAGCAGCCCAGTGATATGAATGAGTTATCTGTAGCTGATGTTCATCATGAGGATATGAAAGCATTATCTATAGAGAAACAGCCTACTGTTGAGCCATTGTCTGCTGCGCCACTGAAAGTTGAGCATGAGGATAATGAAGATTATGAAGAACTTATGGGTGCTCTAACAGAAATAGAGTCTTATACTCCTAAGCAACCGGATTGTGATCCCAAGAATCAACCAACAGCGAAGACTCCCATTGACGAGACACCAACACTAGAATCGCAAGAGCTCCCCGATTATCTAAGGTATGTGTTCTTGGAAAGTAGAAATATACTTCCGGAGAGTGCAGATGATTTAAGTGAACAGCACGTAGAAGCTCTCATCTCTGCTCTGAAGAGATACAAGAGAGCTATGGGTTGGACTATTGATGATATAATTGGTGACTCTCCGGGGAAATGTATGAGCCATCTCGAAGAAGATCGCATGCCCACAGGTAAGCCTCATTGTCGTCTAAATCCTTTTAGAAAATGATCCTCTATTTACCTCGACGAAGTCTGAGTACTTGAGGTAACCATGTCGTGCTACGACAATAAATAAGGCGCTAGATGGGAGGCAACCCATCGTTTATCATTTTTCATTTATCGTTTATCATTTTTCATTTTTCATTTCGTTCTAGTATGTGTTTTGCTTTTGATAAATAAAAATCCAAAAATAAGAGTCGTGCCACGACCAAAACTAAGGCGCTTGATGGGAGGCAACCCATCGTTCTAATCGTTTTTATTGTTTTTGAGCAAATATAGGTGCAAGAAGTAGTCAACGAGGAGATTGATTTCAATTGACGATTTGGACGCATTGTATGGTAAAGTTGGTAAGTTAGGAAGGGTGATGCATAAGGCTATGGATTGAGCCTTTCTCACGCCAAAATAGGCTTCGAGGAAGGCTAGGCCTTGATAAAACTAGGCCAAGAACGATGCACAACCTATCCTATAGCCTAAGGTCTCGGAATCTAGTGTGCTATACACTATGCGCCGCCTATTCCTAGGTATGCTTTTCACTATGCGCCGCCTATGCTATGGCATTTGGTCTCAGTATCTCATATGCCATAGACTATGCGGCGCATATGTCCAATTATGCCATAGACCATGCGCCGCATATGTCCCACTATGCCAAGCATTATGCGCCGCATATGTAGCATTTTTTTCTCCAAAACCGATTGTAAATGGGTCAAAACCTGACCCATTCTCTTCCTATATAAAGGAGACTTAGTCTTGAAACACAAACACATTGAAAACTTGACCTAGGCGCCGCATATACTCTCCAAATCATCTCAAAACTTTTCTTTTTGCTCTCCCACTTCACAAGAACATCTCCAAAGGCTTCAATCACGTAAGTACTCTCTTGTTCTTCATCTATTTTTCGTAAGTGCTACGTTGCTATGTCTATTATGAATTGCTACATCTTGAAGAAATATTGGTGTTGTTAATGTGTTTGAATTGTTGATACAAAACCAAGTGAGTGAACATGAACGTTAGGATACTCTTAACTTGTTTCCAACTAGAAATTGATTTTGATGCATTGTTATACTACTTGCGGAATTGCTATAGTCATGAACATTGCATGCTCTTGTCACTTGAATACTTACATGTTGGGATGTCTCGCTCATCGGAATAAGACTTATAGTTGCCTACCGACATAGGAGATTGTGATTATTGATAGAAACTATACCATGATGTAATCCCTATGAAGAAGTCTTGATATACCTAACATTAAAGTATTGCAAAGATTGCAAGAAGTGATATATCTCTGATTTTCTCGTTGGAATATAGCTCCTAAAACGCATGTCGATGAAGTCTAAGTAATCGACCACTTTCACTTCACTAATTTGTAGCAACAAACTAAGTGTGGGGTGGTACCCTTACTGCTTGTGCATAGATTGTATCCATTGATATTGTGCTACCACTAACACTATTTCAAGTCTCAGGTACAATGGCACCCAAAGCAAGACAAGGCAAAGAAAAGGCTACCACTTCCCAAAAGAGCAAGAAAAGAGGTCGCAAGGACCAAGGAGAACCCTCCTCGCTGCAAATACCTCGACTCACGCTTGGAATTAAGTGGGATACTTATGAGGAACTTCTGAGGATGAAGACTCTGATGATGATTCCAATGCAAGGGGTATGACCCCAGACATAGAGGATAAGTCCGACCAACCAGGTTCCTCGTATTTATTTTCCACTGAGGACAGTGTCCCGACTAAGTGTGGGGTGGTGGTATTGCATGCTATACTTCTCTATTCGCATCTATGTTTGTTTGCTTTTGTTTCATTTTTGTTTCGTTTTGTTTTTTTTAGTAGTAAATTTTTTCTAGCTTCGCATGAAATTATTTTGATAGGCAGCATGAGATTATAACAAGAGTATGTGCTACAATTGTGACTATTGAGACGTTTAGGCTCTAGTTGTGACTCAATATGTGATATTGTGTGATTCAATTCCTTCACTTGTTGGGTCGAGAGTCTATATTACTTCCAATCAAGTCGACCATGTGTCTTGTGTGTGTGAGATAATAGTATATTCTATGTATATGGCTGATGCTAGAACTTGCCTGGTATGTATGCAAAGCGAAAATAAGGAGTGTAAGTTTAGGATATGATTTAGGCATTTCTTTGGCAACCTATACATGTTTACCTTCAGTTTTACCTACCCATGGACATCATCCTAGTTAACCCTTTTGAGCCTTTAGCCTATTTCTTTGACAACCTAGTATGTAAGCCTAATCCATTTCTTTCAAGACCGTAATTTGATCCCAAAATCCCTAAGTGCTTTAAAGTGAAAAAGTCATGTGACAACATAAAAGGAAATTGGGTGAGTATAATGCTATAAATTGGAATGGTTCTTGAATGTGTTATGAAAAAAAAAAATGCTATCATAAGAGGTATGTTGTGAAAAGAAAAAGGAAAAGAAAGCTGAAAAGTGAGTTGTGCTTAAAATTGAAAAAAGAGGAGAACAAGGGTGGTAGAAAAAAGAAAGAAGAAAGGTTGAAAGAAAAAAGTGTCAATGATACAAAGTGATGTATTAAAGCGCTTAGGAACCTAGTCACTATTCTTGGCCAAAATAGTCCTACCCGTCCCTTAGCCTACATTACAACCATCAAAAGACCTACTTGATCCTAATCTTAACATTCCAACATTTAGTAGAGTATTACATTAAGGGCAAGCCTATGGTCATCAGTTGCTACATATGAATTCTTTGTGAGAGTGAGAGCAAGGACATTTTGATACCCATGTTTGAAAAATATGCTATATTTGTGAGTGATTATGGGTACTATATGGTGAGACACACATGGTTGATGAGTTTTGGATAGTTGTATATGATTCTATGCACTTTAACGTTTGCATGCGAGTTGATCACCATCACGAGTCTATACTTGAGGTTAAATTGTTTCTACTTATAATCGGAAAGCTACTCTTGGTTGATAATCGTTGTGCTTGTCTTAATAAATGTTTTGTGTTGATTCTGTAAAAACCTTAAGTTGATTCTTAGAAGGACATGATATGTTGTTCGAGGACGAACAAAGCTCTATGTGTGGGGTGTTGATGATAGGCGAATTTACGCACCTATATCAATATATTTTGCCCATATTTTAGCCTAGTTTTGAGAACAAATTATATATTTCATGCACTTTTAGTCCTTTTTCCTGTAAATGAGCTAACGAACATGATTAGTAAAGTTTCAGGTATAAATGATGCATAATTCAGCATTTTATGGCTTACTTGACACTAAAGAAAGCTCACGAAGGAAGGGAAGGGAGTTTACACGCCTAAGGACCAAAACTGCTGCATGGAAAATCTGTCCCGGGCTAAAACAGCATTTCTGAAGACTTTGGAGGACCAAAACTGCTGCATGAAAAATCTGTCCCGGGCTAAAACAGCAATTCTGAAGACTTTGGGGACTTACAGACACAAAGCTGGATTTTGACAATGATACATTAACCTAGTACAATTAGGTTATGTATTTCATTATTTTATTTGGATTATGATAATGTTACATTAACCTAGTACAATTGGGTTAAGTATTACATTAGCCTAGTAGGATTTGGTTAGATATTTTATTTATCTAGTAGGAGTAGGATATGGGTATTATAAATACCCTATCATGCTAGAGATTTTAAACAAGGAGGGAGGAGGGAGAACACAATACTTCCTTCCATCCCTCTCAACATCTCATCTTACAAGTCAATTCTATTTTTCTTCTTCTACTCTTCTATTCTTAAATTCCACAACAAGAGAATCGTTACTTTGCCTAGGAATTCACGCCTCACGCCTACCACCTAAGCTACACGAAATTACTCAATCTTGTGGTATAACAACAATATCAATCGTGATCTCCTTCGCATTCATGGGTAACTAAACTTCTCTGTTGGGGTTATGGAAGCCGAATGAGTTACTATCTATTGCTGTGAGTTTGTGAGTTCGAGGCACGTATATTGCTTATATCATTATTCTCTTCATCTTAATCTACATTCTTTGCGGTTGCAAACGCAAGAATACGCCAGTCTAACATTTAACTTGTTCGAGAGAAAAGTTATTTGTCTGGAAAAGAGATAATGTCAAGGTAGTAGGACACCCTTTCCTATTAAAAAGCTAGTGTCGTAACTGGACTAACCTCTTGGAGAATTCGTACCGTTAGACACGCTTTAAGCTCGAGAGAGTTAAAGTGAAATAGTCCTTATTTAGGTCGAGAGACGCTTGGATTTACCATCGACTACAATCCTCTATAAGCAATTGCATGTCAGAATTCTACACACTCATAGCCAATAGAGACGTATACCTCAGAAGGTGGACATAACCCCAACGCTTCAATTCTCATTGTCTACAACCAACGTAACAATATCTCTCTTTTTACTTTATTATTTTCAGCTTTTGTTTACATTACTTGCAAGACAAGAATCCCCCCTTCTTACGAGACTTGCACCAAAAGTTTAGTAATTTTACTTACTTGTTGGCCAAGCTATTCCCTGTGGGATCGACACCCAACCCAGGTTGGGTTCTATATTTGCTAACGACCGCTTTACACTCAAATGAGAGCTGTAGATTGAGCGTTATCAATATGGCGCGTGACGGGGATTAGTAGAAGTACGCCTGCCGATGATTAAATTCGGCAAGGTGCAGCGTTTTTGGTAACGGAAAACGGAGAGAAAAAGGGAGCGACACATGGTTGTCCATCAGTTTTTCGTCGGAGATAGAAGAAAATCCGGCCAGATCTGGCCGTGTTGGTTCTGGCGGCGGTTTTGCCATTAATGGCAGCAGCAGTAGTTATGTTATTTTTCCGGCGAAATTTTTCCGGCAAATCAAAATAATAACCTTTTTTTTTTAAACTTATTTTTTTTTTTAAACTTATTTTTTTTTTATCGATTTCACATCTTCTTCTTTTTATTTTCTCACTTTTTTTTTCGGTCTCTGCGTATGTGTAAAGTGTGTTATACGATATATATTTTTTCTCTTAATTGAGTCTGTATTATGTGAATAGTGTTGGAGTGAGTAATCATATTTTGAAAGAAAAAAAAAGTTACTTAATAATTCTCTGATGAAAAGTCATACATAAAACTACATTATCACATCTATTTCACACAGAACACATCTTAAATATTTGCACTCATACATTCTAAAATAAATTTTATAATATGAATGATACAGGATTGAATAAAAAAAAAACCTGTTATTAAAATGAGTAATGAAGCAGCAAAGTTGTCACTCGAAACTTTAGACGAAATTTAAACTTCAACTTTTTTTTTTCTGATTACTTGATTGATGTTTTTCTTTCTCTGTTCTTTTTTTATCTGATCTTGATGGATGTGTTTCTGATACCGTGTTCATGTCTGTAGAATTCTTTAAATACAGGTATTTGGGAGGGAGTAGTTATCTTTTTGGGGGCGAATAGTTATTATCTGATAGGGGGAAGGGGATTTTAAAATTTAAAAACTAAAGCTCCTCCCTTTTATTTATATATAAAAAATATAGAAAATAATAGTAATAATAATAATAAATAAATAAAATAAAATAAAAATAAATAAATAAAATAATAATAATAACAAATATAATAATTAATTAATTTTATATTTAACAAAACATAATAACAATTTATAAATAGTCAAATATAAATAAAATAATATTAAAACTATTAATTTATTTATTAAAAATTTATAAAAGAAAAATTATTATTTTTTAAAATTTTGTATTATTTTACAAATTAGAAGAAAAAGAAAAAAAAATATTAAAAATAAAAATAATAGTCAAAATAATATATGATTAAATATAAATATAAATATTTAATATCGATAAACAAGTTAAAATTTAGGGAGGATCAAAAATCACGTGTCTACATTTTTGCCCCTCTTTGTGTGAAATCTCGAAGAGTTTTCATACAAAGAAGTAGACAAGATATGATTTTTGACCCTCCAATTATTTGAAAGGTAAAAATAAAAATAAAAATAAAAACAAAAATAAAAATAAAAATAAAAATAAAAATAAAAATAAAAAGAAAAAGAAAAAGAAAAAGAAAAAGAAAAATATGACCGAGTCCTGTTTTTGGACATCCTACCTATCCCGGGTTATAAGGGAATCAGGTCATGAGTAGTTCAAAAGGTAATTTGGTGAGAGAAAAAGTTAAAGTCGAGTGAGATTCCGTCGAGTTTCTGATTGACGACTTTTGCTTTTACATTCAACTGACTAATAAAAATCAAAAATGAAAAATACAAGTAAAAATTGCAATCTCTAGAATCTTGATTCAAATCTTCATGACTTGAACTTGAAAATTCACCCTATTCTTCAGGCGGGCTCCTGACTTTCGATTTCTTCACCCTGTTCTTCAGGTGGGCTCCTGGATTTATAATTTCTTCACCCTGTTCTTCAGGCGGGCTCCTGAACTTTCTTTTTCTTCAACCTGTTCTTCATGTGGGCTCCTGGACTTCTAATTTCTTCACCCTGTTCTTCAGGCGGGCTCCTGAACTTTCTTTTTCTTCACCCTGTTCTTCAGGCGGGCTCCTGGACTTACAATTCTTCACCCTGTTCTTCAGGCGGGCTCCTGATTTGCAACTTCTTCACCCTGTTCTTCAGGCGGGCTCCTGGACTTCTAATTTCTTCACCCTGTTCTTCAGGCGGGCTCCTGGACTCAAAGCAAATAGTGAAACAGAAAAATAACATCCCATTCTTCAGGAGGGTCCTGGATATAAAATAAATTTCCATTCTTCAGGAGGGTCCTGAGCATAAAAATAAATTCTCATTCTTCAGGAGGTTCCTGTCCCATTCTTCAGGAGGGTCCTGAACATAAAAATAAATTCCCATTCTTCGTGATGGTTCCCGTCCTCGCAAAGAATAAAGTTTATCATAACCGAGATCCAGTATCGGATGTTGTAACCATGCTTCTTGCATTGAGAGAAGTGTGAAATTGCATCCTTTATCTGAAAATAATTATTTCATCTCTGTTCCAAACAAAGAAAAATTGTGAGTTTTAGAACATGTGGTGGTTGGTTTGTGGAATTTGGCTTTTGAAGTGGTCGCTCTCGCACTTGTCAGGCTCAACTCTTTTCCAATCCATGATAATATTCATTGAATTGTTATACCTCTAACTCTGAATTCTGACTACTGAGATCCTCAACTCAAATCATATTTCTGTTGTATGATGCTTCTGAGTTTAGCTTCCAATACATCCCTTAGATTTTCACGAGTTTAAAATTATCAAATCACAATCATCTTGAGTACCTTACTTTTACTTTGAAATGTTGTCTATGTACATCGACTCTTTGTCTTGCTTTGTACCCTTAAAGGAGTTGGTAGCGAGTTTGGAGTCTTTTCTGACTCGACCTGATGCGAATTTGACTCAAAAGACAACAAAAAAATTTTGTTTGATGACAAAGACAAAAAAATCAAAAATAAAAATAAAACAAAATAAAAAGACAATAGATATCTCTTTTTCAAAACAAAGAGAAAACTTATCTGAATGTGGAAATCGATTCTGGTGATTATGACATGCATTTTGAATAAAACAACCAGATCTACCCACACCAATCATTACAACTTTTGTCCACATATTGAGCTTGAAATTAAGCCAATCTTGAATTTGTTCCTTCTTGATAACAACCTTTCTTAAGCTAGTGGCACCTCAATGGGTTTTTGCCAACGAGCCTATCTCCTTTTCATTTTCGTCTCAGCTCACAGTCGTCTTATGATTCCCGAAAGGGTTTTCACCAATAAGACTCTCTCATTTTTATTTTTTCATCACTTTTTTTTAATAAACACCCAAAATATGAAATATCATGCACTCATAATATGTTTAGCCTTGACATTCTCAAAGATTAATCTGAAGGTCTTTCTTTGGTTGTAATTTGGCTTTTGGATAGGGTTAGAAAGAAATGTAGGCATGAGGCTCAGAAAAAATTTATATAACATTGGGTGAAACATACAACTTTTGGAATCAATTTTTTTTTCTTTTTTTTGCCCCAGTTTCATTTCATTCTGGATAATTTGAATTTTCTTCTGGTTAGACCGAACTCCGGAGTAGGGTTACCTACGTATCTTATCATAGCAAGAATCAGGTCAAACGTAGTTCATGAAACATCATTCTTTTGTTTGATTTTGAATTTTTTTTTTAATTCCAAAAGAGGGGTTCGAAGAAAAATAAAAGCTCAAAGGGGTAAGCAAAGGTTTATATATTATTCAGATAGTAGAACAAAATGCCTTCATCATTTCAATCTTTAAAAATATAAGTGCAAAACATACAAAACATAATTGTACATGAATATCATACATAATATCTTTTAACTGCGTCAGCATTGACCGACATTCCTTCCATTTTTCCTTCTACATCAGTCAGATATAACGCGCCATTAGGTAACATTTTCTTTACCATGAATGGCCCATGCCAATTAGGAGAAAATTTGCCTTTGGCTTCAATCTGATGAGGAAGGATGTGTTTTAGTACTAACTGACCAACTTCAAAATGTCTGTGACGCACCTTTTTATTATATGCTCGTGCCATTCTCTTCTGATATAGTTGTCCGTGACATATTGACATCAATCTTTTTTCATCAATCAAGCTTAATTGCTCCAAACGAGTCTTGACCCATTGGTCTTCATCAATTTCAGCTTCCACAACTACTCGTAGAGATGGAATCTCAATCTCTGCAGGTATAACTGCTTCAGTTCCATACACTAACAAGTAAGGAGTTGCACCAATTGAAGTCCGAACTGTAGTACGATAACCCAACAAAGCAAAAGGTAACTTTTCATGCCATTGTCGGGAACCTTGCACCATCTTACGGAGTATTTTCTTTAAATTCTTATTGGAAGCTTCTACAGCTCCATTCGCCTTTGGACGATAAGGAGTTGAATTTCGATGCATAATCTTAAATTGTTGGCACACTTCTTGCATCAGATGGCTATTAAGATTCGCAGCATTATCCGTGACAATTATCTTTGGAATGCCGAAACGACAAATGATATTGGAGTGAATAAAATCAACCACAACCTTCTTGGTCACTGACTTGAAAGTCGTTGCTTCTACCCATTTCGTGAAATAATCAATGGCTACCAAGATGAACCTATGTCCATTCGAGGCCTTTGGTTCAATTGGTCCAATTACGTCCATTCCCCAAGCCATAAAAGGCCATGGAGCAGTCATTGTATGCAACTCAGATGGAGGGGAATGTATCAAGTCTCCATGTACCTGGCATTCATGACATTTACGAACGAAATTGATGGAATCTTGCTCCATGGTGAGCCAATAATGACCTGCTCGGAGTATTTTCTTTGCCAAAACATACCCACTCATGTGTTGTCCACAAATCCCAGAATGTACTTCAGTCATGATTTTTGAAGCTTCTTTAGCATCTACACACCTCAGAAGTCCCAAATCAGGAGTCCTCTTATACAAGATTCCTCCACTTAAGAAAAATCCACTTGACAAACGTCGAATGGTTCTCTTTTGATTACCATCAGCATGTACAGGATACTTCCCAGTCTGAATATATTCTTTGATACCATAGAACCAAGGCTCCCCATCAAATTCTTCTTCAACTACATTACAATATGCATGTTGATCATGAATCTGTATATGCAAAAGGTCAATATAAGTTTTATCGGGATGTTGAAGCATCGAAGATAAGGTCGCCAAAGCATCAACAATCTCATTATGAGCTCTGGGAATGTGTTTGAACTTCACTAATATAAATCGTTGACAAAGATCTTGCAAACAACTTCTATATGGTAGGAGTTTCGAATCACGAGTCTCCCAATCTCCTTGGATTTGGTGGACTAATAAATCTGAATCTCTTAATACCAACAATTCTTGGACCCCCATGTCAATGGCTAATCTCAATCCTAGAATGCAAGCTTCGTATTCTGCCATATTATTGGTACAGTAGAATCGAAGTTGGGCTGTTATGGGATAATATTGTTCTGATTCAGAAATAAGAACCGCTCCTATCCCCACTCCTTTTATATTAGCATCTCCATCAAAGAACAACTTCCATCCTGAATGGCAATCTTCTGAAATAAACTCATCAACATACAATACCTCTTCATCTGGAAAATAAGTCTTCAATGGTTCGTACTCCTCATCAATAGGATTTTCAGCTAAATGATCCACCAAGGCTTGAGCTTTCATTGCAGTTCGTGTCACATAAACAATATCAAACTCTGTGAGCAATATCTGCCATTTCGCGAGTCTGCCTGTGGGCATAGGCTTCTGAAAGATGTACTTTAAAGGATCCATACGAGAGATGAGGTAAGTAGTATAAGATGACAAGTAATGTTTCAGCTTTTGAGCTACCCAAGTTAACGCGCAACACGTTTTCTCAAGAAGAGTGCACTTAGCCTCATAAGTGGTAAACTTTTTGCTGAGGTAGTAGATGGCTTGTTCTTTTCTTCCTGTGACATCATGTTGACCCAATACACATCCAAAAGAATTATCTAAAACAGACATGTACAATATCAAGGGTCGGCCTGACTCTGGAGGAACCAAAATAGGCGAATTCGACAAGTGTCTCTTAATTCTGTCAAATGCCTCTTGACATTCTTCAGTCCATTCAACTTTAACATTCTTCTTCAACAACTTGAATATTGGCTCGCAAGTTGTCGTAAGCTGAGCAATGAATCTACTGATATAATTCAACCTTCCAAGTAAACTCATCACCTCCGTTTTATTTTTCGGTGGAGGTAAATCTTGGATAGCTTTTATTTTTGAAGGATCTAACTCAATACCACGTCGACTGACTATAAAACCCAAAAGTTTTCCTGACGGAACTCCAAATACACATTTTTATGGATTAAGTTTGAGATCATACCTCCGAAGCCTTTCAAAGAATTTTCTCAAATCTTTGATATGATCAGATTGCTCTCTCGACTTAATGATCACGTCATCCACATAAACTTCAATTTCTTTGTGCATCATGTCATGAAACATTGTGGTCATTGCCCTCATGTAAGTTGCCCCAGCATTCTTTAATCCAAAAGGCATAACTCTATAACAATATGTCCCCCATGGAGTAATAAATGATGTCTTTTCCGCATCTTCTGGATCCATAATGATCTGGTGATACCCCGCATAACAATCCACAAAAGAAGCAAGATCATGTTTGGCACAATTGTCCAATAAAATATGAATATTGGGAAGTGGAAAATTATCTTTCGGACTTGCTTTATTTAAATCACGATAATCAACACACATCCGAACTTTGCCGTCTTTCTTTGGAACAGGGATAATATTTTCCAACCAAGTAGGATACTGGGCCACTTGAATGACTTTAGCCTCAAGTTGTTTAGTAATTTCCTCTTTAATTCTTACACTCATGTCAGTTTTGAGTTTTCTTAACTTTTGCTTGACAGGAGGAAAAGCAGGATCAATTGGCAACTTGTGAACTACCAAATCAGTGCTTAAACCGGGCATATCATCATAAGACCACGCAAAGATGTCTTTATACTCATGCAAAGCTTCAATTATAGCTTTTTTTTGTTGTGGTTGAACATGTACACTTATCTTAGTCTCCCTAATATTTCCAAGATCTCCTAAATTGATCGCCTCAGTTTCTTCCAAATTGGGATTTGTCTTATTCTCAAAATGTTTGAAGTCTTTGCTTATATCCTCAAATGTTTCCTCTTCATCGTATTCAACCTCCTTATTCATTATTTCAAAATTAGATTGATTTTTTAACTCTGGTGAACAATTCTTCATGCATGTCATATCATTAGAATCGGCATAGAAAGAACTGTATGATAGAAAATAAATAAATAAAAATCAGACTTAAAATAAAACGAAGGGAAACTGCGCTTTATTAGAAACATAGATAGAAAGAGTTTTAACCTAAAATACCAGATTTAAAGTTCTGAATTATAATCCTAGAATGATTTAAATTACAGGAATAAAAACAAATAAACTACTAAGACTGTAAGAAAATAAATAAACTACCAAGACTCTTTTATAATTAGGAGGGGAGTGGCCTCCCAATTGTTAAGCTGGACATCAGGGCCGACAAACTGCACATCTGCATTACTGGTACCTTCCCCAATTTCCACCATATCAGCTTCAATGAACATATTCTGAAAAAGGTCAATCAACTCTGTATCATCATCATTCATTGATTTTGCAACAGGTAACTTGGAGGATCCAACAACACTGAAATTGATGAAAGACTCATAAAGTGGCGGTATAGGCTTGGCAAGTGACCACGACTCTTTCTTATGCTTTTTAGCCTTCTTTATATCTTCAGCAGTAGGCTCGTATCCCAGACCAAAAGTATCGAAGTTCTCATAGAGGTTTATTGGATGAACTATGCCTTGCAAAAACATCCCTAGACCTTTTCCTGGTTCGAAGCCATGCTTCAACATTTTATTCACTACCATAACAGATGCAGAGGACAATTGTGGTCTTACGATGAGATTCCCCTCGAGGATATACTCAACAGCCACTACCTCAGAAGCTTGATGAATTAACACATTGGCAGTATCTGCTTCGATGGAAGAAACAGAGTAGTCTTTATACATTGATAAGTCTCCTTCACCATGAACCACTATTTCTTGCCTGTCACATTCGAATTTGACCATTTGATGCAACGTTGATGCGACTGCTTTAGCCCTATGAATCCATGGCCTTCCTAATAACATATTGTATGAAGCAACAATGTTCAGTACTTAAAAATCCATAGCAAAATCCACAGGCCCAATTGTCAATATGAGTTCTATTTCACCAATGGCATCAGTTTTTGATCCGTCAAAACCTTTGACGCACACATTGTTAGGTCGGATTCTTTCCACATTAACATTCAACTTTTGTAAAGTTGACATAGGACAAATGTTAGCGCCTGATCCTCCATCAATTAACACTCGAGTGATGATGGAATGTTCGCATTTCACAGAAATGTACAGACCTTTGTTATGCTCCGTACCTTCTATAGGCAATTCGTCGTCTGAAAAAGTAATTTTATTTGCTTCAAGGATCCTTCCAACAACTTTTTCCAGATGATTTACTCTAATCTCACTAGTAACACATGCTTCATTAAGAATCTTCATTACAGCCTTGCGGTGTTCCTCTGAATGTATCAATAAAGACAACAAAGAAATCTGTGTTGGTGTCTTCTTCAACTGTTCTATAACAGAATATTCTGGAAATTTCATTTTCTTTAAGAATTCTTCAGCTTCTTCATCAGTGACAGGCTTCTTGACTGTCATTCATTCTTCACCACCTTGTTTATTCTTTCTTAACTCTACTGGAGCATAACATCTTCCAGATCGAGTTAATCCCCCTACTTCATCTACATCTTCAATCACTTCTTTCCCCTTGTGCATCACCACAACGTGATCATAATTCCAAGGGACTACCTTGGTATCAACCATAGGTAGCTGTGACACTGGTTTAATAACAATAGGAGCTACATGAGCTTCTTTTATGATTAAAAGAGGCTTATTGGATCTTCCGGGAATAATGAGTTTTGGCTTTATTTGACTTGACCCAATATTTTCTGAAATCTCTTTCCCCATCACCAAGGGATCATTCGATGATTCGGGTTTTTCTATCACCACCTCCACTTCTGCAGGCTTTTCTTTCATTAAATCTACAGCATTTGCTAATTTTTCCGAATCAGTTTTAATTTTAATGATCGGCTTAAAGGGAATCGTAGCATCTTCACCACTGAGTATCACATCGAGCATGTTTGTTTCATTATGATCTGGCAGTGGATTTTGATTGACATTTGGAGTGCCTAGACTTTCTACCATAATCTGTTGGGTATTAATCAACTCTTGAATGGCTCTTTTCAGATACCAACATTTCTCTGTGTCGTGCCCTGGGGCATCAGAACAGTATTCACATCTTCTAGAATAGTCCAAATTCTTCGGAGGAGGATTCGGGATCCTTCTCTCAATTGGGTTAGAACATTCATTTTTCTCAGTCTATGAAATAAACTGGTGTAAGATATTCCAATAGGAGTGAAATTATCTTTTACCATGTTATCCCTTTTTAATTCTGCTCTAGGCCGAAAATTAGACCTCGGAGGGCCTCTTTAAACTTGCGGGGCCATTGGATGATTTTGGATTGCTGGTGTACGCCACTGCGGGTAAGAAGGACTTCGAGCATATGGTTGTGTATTGTAAATAGGATATTGGGGGGATGGAACAAAATATAATGTATTCTGTGCGTATGGTTGACGCGCACCTCTCCAATTTTGTCGTGAACCTGCCATGACAGTTGCTACATCCTCTTTTCTTTTCTTTCCTCCAAAACTTCCTGTACCACTTTGAATTGCCTGTGTTGTTGCTTTCAAAGCGGCCTGGCTGATGATCTTTCCTGATTTGATTTCGTTTTCTACCATCTCTCCAACTTTGATAACTTCTGCAAATGTGCTTCCGATAGTAGAGAGCAAATGATGGAAATAATCAGGTTCTTGTGCTTGCAGAAAAATATCAGTCATTTCAGATTCTTTTATCGATGGTCTAACTCTTGAAGCCTGCTCTCTCCATCTGACCGCATATTCTCGAAAACTTTCAGTCATTTTTTTTCTCATATTGGCAAGCGTAGTGCGATCTGGCACTATCTCAATGTTATACTAAAATTGTTGAATGAAATCTCGAGCCATGTCGTCCCACATGTGCCAACGGGAAATGTCTTGTTCAATGAACCATTCAGAAGCTATCCCTGTAAGGCTTTCTCCAAAGTATGCCATCAATAATTCTTCTTTTCCTCCTGCTCCCCTTAATTGATTGCAAAACTTTTTCAAATGAGCTACAGGATCGCCGTGTCCTTTATATTTGTCAAATTTTGGCATTTTGAACCCTATCGGCAAATGGACATCAGGAAACATACATAAATCCTTGTATGAAACACATTTTGGTCCACCTACTCCTTGCATATTTCTCATACTTTGTTCCAGGCTTCTAACTTTTCTAGCCATCTCCTCCTGTTCCTCCTCATTCTTTGCAATCTTCTCAATCACGATAGGAGTATCGCGTTGATGAACATGATAATATGGATTTTGTGATTTGAAAGTCATTTCAGGAGGATATAACATATCATGATTTGGTTTTCCCATATTCTTTGGTATTGTCGGTTGAATACTCGCAGTAGCTGGCGCTACAGAAGTAAAAAGTGGGTTATTTGCGACAGATGGATTTGGTGGGCGCACGGTAGAAGTACCAGCAACTCCAGACATATTAGCAAATGGGCCAAATCCTGGTGGGTAAAATGGATCACTAGTTTGAGCTGGGTCAGAATTTGGATCATTTGAAGTTGAAAGTCCAGGGATTGAAGAAGGCGGGGCTTGTCCATTCAACCAAGCTTTGTACATCTCTGCCATCTGTTGTTTTAATGCCTTTATTTCTTCCATTGATGTTACTTCCTGCGAAATCAACTGATTCTGCTCTTCTTCACTATCAGACCCTATATCTTCTCTGCGAGTCATTCTTCTTTTACCCTTGTATCTGGTATTATACGGATGTGATGCCAGTTTAAACCACAAACCAACCACCAATTATTTTATCTTTCTGTATCAAGTAGCAAACGGGTGAGTGTTATATATTTAACACATTATAATGCCACGTTATATGTCATGTTTCTATATGCATTTCCAACCTATCATGGAAGCTTTGTGTTTCATCCCAGCTTTTCTAGGCTTATTTTCAAAAGTTATGATCGAACCCTTTGGAGGGTTGCCTACGTATCATGTCAGGACATGAATCAGATCTTGCGTAGTTCGGGAGGAATTTAACAAAATTGTTTTGTCTTCTTTTTTTATTATTATTATTGAAGAAAATAAATAAAGTAAGTGAAATAAAACATATGTAATATATATAAAAATAAACAGTCAACTTCATTACATTCTATAATATAAATACGATAAAATAACTGACCCAACTCCTAAAATAAAACCTACTAACTGACATCTGAAAACTAAAAGACATAATATCTAAACAAGAAATTTTTAAAACTGAAAATGAAAAACTATGACAAAGAAAACAATGATCCATTCAAGGAGATTTTGATTTAATATGTCCTCCCAAACTCAAATATATGTCCTCCACTGAAGTAGTGAGTCGCTGTGCGAAAGCTGGTACTTGTGCCAAAAAGTCCTCACAATTCAACTGCTGATAATCTAAACCCATTCTGGCAGTATCCTGCGCTACACGGTGGACTTTCCCTCGAAGAGAACTGAAAGCCTGATCCCATTCTTGGGCCTGTCGATCTCGGAAATCAACCATCTCTCTTGCACGTTGTTCACGAGCAGAAACAACCTCCAACTGTTCTCACAATATTCCTTTTTCACGAATCCACTGAGATCTCTCTCGATCAAATTCTTCTTGCATATTCTTTTCAACTTCTTGAAGTTGTTGTCGGCGAGATGCGGCAAGTTCTGCAACGTGTGACCCCCTAGTGGTAGCAAACTTGATTTGTCCCCGAAGTGCAACCTCAATAGCTGCTGACTAAGCTTTCTCTTCAGAAAATTCCCTTTGTTGTTCGTCTATTTTTGCCCTGGCATGCTCTAATTCTTCTCTCAAAACTTGGTTGGCTTCATGATGTTCTCGCATGGCTTTTTCAATTCCTATCCTGATTGCAGCTTCCTGATCTATAGATCCCTTAACCGATCTTTCTGGTCTGACTGGAGGACTCGACTGTTCTTCAAACCACTCCCAGTAATCTGGGTGAACTTCTCTTTTCTCACGCTCTATGACCATCATTTCAATCCCCATAATACGGCGACCCTCCCAAATCTGCTGGGCCAAATCTTCTGGAAGTGAAATCTCCGGTCTGACCTCAAATACGAACTCAGTCATGTCTTCCGTTATGGGAATTATTTGTCGCCTTCCTAGCTGACGTAGAACTCTCAATGGAACATACATTTGAACACCTCTAATACCCATTAATAACAAGAATGGACGAATGACAGAACTATATATGATTTGCCTCCAAGGGAACCAATGGAGATTCCAAGTGATTTTATCTGTTGTCAAAGAACGAAAAAGTTTAATCCAATCTCCAATTTCTTTTGGACATTTATATTTCTCCATCCTTTCTTCGTAATCATTGATGCGATTGAATCGCTCGGGATTGAACCTTGTCAATGTAGGACGTTGATAAAGATGCTCCACAATCCACATCTGTAACAAGATATTACATCCCTCAAAAAAAAATTTCCTTTCTGACAAACAGTCAGAGCACGGTAAATATCAGCTAGGATCATTGGTATCATAGTGTAATCTTTCTTAATCAGTATCTGTACCAGTCCCGCTAAACGAATATTAATTTTTTCTTCTCTTCTCGAGAAGATCATAGTGCCTAAAAAGGCTACCATGAATGCAAATCGTCTGTGAATTTTCCAAACCTCAAAACTCCCCTTATTACAAAGTTCTTTACCGTACTTTTGAAACCCCTCTTGCTTTCCATATCTGTCATACAAAAACTGCAAGGAAACCCAACCTTTTTTCATTGATTCTTCTTTTGTGTTCCTTATGTTCATGAGCTTGCAAAATTTGTTTATCGAAATAAGTCTTGGGGCTATAAGTTTCTTCCGATGCATATCACCATATCCAACATAGCCTGCTATCTCTTCTAAAGTAGGTGTCAACTCAAAATCTGAAAAGCGGAATACATTATTCTTCGGGTCCCAGAAATTCAGTAATGCAACAATCACCTCCCTATTAGGGTTGATTCTCATGATACTCGTCAAAAAACCCAAATACTTATGTATTTCGCCATAATCGAATGTATCCATTGCATTCCACCATAACCAAAGTTGCAGAGGGGTACAATCCACAACCTGAAGCGGTACACTCCCATCTCTCTTTCTCTTTGGACGCTTTCCAAGAACAGGGGGGGACATTTTATACCTATTGAAAGGGACATAAGATTAATAAATATCTAAACTTAGACAAAACTTAATTTATTAATTTTGAAAAGAATTTATAACTTAACTTGTAAAACCTAGTGCGACCATTATTTAAACTTAGTTGCAAAGAACAATTTTATCAAAAATCAAAGTGAGAGAAACAAGATTGATAATATTATTTTTTATTTAAATTGATTCTATCAAAAACTTTGCTATAACAGACTTCTAGACAATTTTATCTATATGTTTGAAGACAATATTCCCTAAGTGCAAAATAAAATAAAAGGACTCAGAAATAAAGAAAAATAGAATGACCGTTTTATGTATGAAGTTGTATAAAATTTTCAGTCTCACGACCATAAAGGTTCAGGACTTGTTAAAATTGATATATGTATATATATTTATTTTTTTTGTAAAAACTTAGCCTCATGATCCCTAAAGATTCTGGGCTGTTAAAATATATAATTATTTTATTATTGTTATTATTATTATTATTATTATTATTTTATTTTTTTTGAAAAACTTTAGCCTCATGATCCCTAAAGATTCCGGGCTATTGAAATATATATATTTTTTTGTAAAACCTTAGCCTTATGATCCCTAAAGATTCAGGGCTATTAAGATATATATAAAAATTGGACTTGAGAATTAGAAAAATAATTATGAAAGTAATCATATTTTCAAAAATATTTTCCAATAAATCTATGAATAATTTTTTAAAAGATAGGGTCGTATCCTGGGAAGGACTTCCTACGTATCTCACTAAGAGTGAGAATCAGACCCCCGTAGTTCATAAATATTGTAAAAACTATGTTGCTGTATATTTAAAAAATTTCTTTATTTTAAAAATAAAATTTTTCTTTCAAAAATGATTAACTAAATTTGAGAATAAATTAATCTCTCGCATTTTAAAATTGCCTAAAGTCGGTCAACACACAAATAGCCTTCCAAACAAATATCAAAGAGCACGTAGGATGCATATGTTGGTCTTTATAAATTAGGTCACCTGTCCTAGACAGACCCGACCCCTGTGCCGAGTCCCGCTAAGTCAAATGCATATGATGCAAATAAAGCGGTACTTAATAGAGTTAACCAGATTCTGAGTTTTCAGTTCTTCTAAGTTAAAACCTAATAGGGATAAGTGTCTAGACTGACTTTCTCGAGCGGACACTCGAGCCGGGGAGGGACAACTTGGTCGGTAGCAGGGAAACACCGCCTTCGTTGTCTATCTAAACCCCGCCTAACATGTGTGACTATATCCTTCACCAGGTGCCTTGACACTCCGGTTATCTAAAAAAGAAGGTGGGATGCATATGCTGTAGTCCCTCTATCCTATTTCAGAGACTCAGAGGGGGTACGCGAGAGAAGACAATTTATAATACAATTCAAATAATATCAAAGCAGTAAATGAGCGACAAGTAGCACATAAGACCAATAAACACATTATAAAATAATTAAGGCAAGTAAAGTCAATATCAAAGCTCGAATTCTTATTTAGTCCCCAGCAGAGTCGCCAGAGATGTCACACCCCTTTTTTCGTCCGAAGGGATCGAAGTCGAAGGGTTTTTCCAATTAAAGTGACAATATTGAATAGGGATTATTTTAATTACTTTCAGAGTCGCCACTTGGAATTGACTTATGGTGTTCCAAGTCACCTTTTTGAATCCCTAGTCAAAAGAAAATGACTCTTTTATTTTGGTCTGCGAAAATAGAAGATCGGGTAAGGAATTCTGTTAACCGAAGGGAAGGTGTGAGGCACCCCTCGAGTCCCGTGGTTCTAGCACGGTCGCTTTTATTGACTTATTCTGACTTAAATTATTTTAATAAATTGTGTTAAAGCCTAAGATCGCTCATTTTAAATATACTAAAACTCGTCTATTATTTCATATTAAATAAATCGGTGAAAGTTTAAAAATATTTGTCAAATTAATTTTAGAAAAAAAAAAGTATTTGCCAAGGTGTATTTTTTATATCTTTAAATTTTAAATATCTCGGAAAGATGCGTATGCCGCATTCTTAATTGAGACGAATATTTTAAAACGCGTCTAAAATTTATTTACCGTTAAAAACATTGATTCGCCGCTTGTAAACTAGTAATAATTTTAATATTATTTATTTTTATTCTAAACCAATTAAATCATATTTGATTAAATTATCACTACTTTCATAATAAATAAAGTAATTATTTAAAGTATGTATATATATATATATATAACAACAAACAAACAAAATAATTAAATAAGGATTATAAAATAGAATAACATATTAAAGCAATTACATGAATTACTATTATATATTTGTATGTACAAAGAGATATGTATTAAAAAGAAAGCAACAAAACTACAAGCAGTAAAGTGATTTTCGCCAGTTTTGGGGATAGGATATGGCGCGTGACGGGGATTAGTAGAAGTACACCTGCCGATGATTAAATTCGGCAAGGTGCAGCGTTTTTGGTAACGGAAAACGGAGAGAAAAAGGGAGCGACACATGGTTGTCCATCAGTTTTTCGTCGGAGATCGAAGAAAATCCGGCCAGATCTGGCCGTGTTGGTTCTGGCGGCGGTTTTTCCATTAATGGCAGCAGCAGTAGTTATGTTATTTTTCCGGCGAAATTTTTCCGGAAAATCAAAATAATAACCTTTTTTTTTTAAACTTATTTTTTTTTATCGATTTCACATCTTCTTCTTTTTATTTTGTCACTTTTTTTTTCCGGTCTCTGCGTATGTGTAAAGTGTGTTATACGATATATATTTTTTCTCTTAATTGAGTCTGTATTATGTGAATAGTGTTGGAGTGAGTAATCATATTTTGAAAGAAAAAAAAAGTTACTTAATAATTCTCTGATGAAAAGTCATACATAAAACTACATTATCACATCTATTTCACACAGAACACATCTTAAATATTTGCACTCATACATTCTAAAATAAATTTTATAATATGAATGATACAGGATTGAATAAAAAAAAAACCTGTTATTAAAATGAGTAATGAAGCAGCAAAGTTGTCACTCGAAACTTTAGACGAAATTTAAACTTCAACTTTTTTTTTTCTGATTACTTGATTGATGTTTTTCTTTCTCTGTTCTTTTTTTATCTGATCTTGATGGATGTGTTTCTGATACCGTGTTCATGTCTGTAGAATCCTTTAAATACAGGTATTTGGGAGGGAGTAGTTATCTTTTTTTGGGGGAATAGTTATTATCTGATAGGGGGAAGGGGATTTTAAAATTTAAAAACTAAAGCTCCTCCCTTTTATTTATATATAAAAAATATAGAAAATAATAGTAATAATAATAACAAATAAATAAAATAAAATAAAAATAAATAAATAAAATAATAATAATAACAAATATAATAATTAATTAATTTTATATTTAACAAAACATAATAACAATTTATAAATAGTCAAATATAAATAAAATAATATTAAAACTATTAATTTATTTATTAAAAATTTATAAAAGAAAAATTATTATTTTTTAAAATTTTGTATTATTTTACAAATTAGAAGAAAAAGAAAAAAAAATATTAAAAATAAAAATAATAGTCAAAATAATATATGATTAAATATAAATATAAATATTTAATATCGATAAAAATTTAAAATTTAGGGAGGATCAAAAATCACGTGTCTACATGAAAGACGGTTGGCCTCAAAAGAACTACATGTCCGGATCTAAATGTACCATAATTGTTGTAATGGTAAATAATCCTATTGTTGGATTAATTATGAACTTGATAATTTTAACTCATTGTTGATAACGTATCTTATTTATTATATAAAACCTTGATTTTATTTACCGTCCAATAATTAATTTGTGCATCAATAAAAAAGGTAACAAGAAATTAAATAAATATAATAAAGTACAAATATATTTCTGTAAGACTCCTCAAAATATTGATGACTTTATTTTTGACCCTCCCATATGTGTAATTCCAATTTTTTACTTGAATTATGTTTAGAGTTTTAAAAGGGCAATTTGGAAAAGTTTTAGATTTTTCGAAAGTGGTTCAAGGTCATTTGAGACCCCGAGGGTCCATGATATTAGTGTGGCACGGAGTTTAGCCTCTGCGATAATGGCGTGGCACGGAGGCTACCTTCCGTGATAACGGCGTGCCATGCCAATGTTTTAATTTAGTCCAAATTTTGTTTTATTTTTACTTGGGATGAGGGGCTTTTGGTCATTTTACCAATTGTACGACCTTTAAACATAAAATAACTCAATTCCTTTCAATTTTCAAAGATCAAATCATTCTCTTTCTCTCTCAAACTCAAAACCCAAGAACATTCAAGAGTTTTATGGTGAATTCATCATCCGGGCTCTAAACTTTAAATGACTTCAATTTCTTTTGGATTTCAGGCACGTATATTATTCTCTAACTTTAATTTTTCATCGTGACATTTATTTACTCATTATCCATGTGGTTTAAATTGATGGGTTTGAAATTGGGTTGAGGGGTTTTGATAAGTACTACTTAAATTACTTTTTTCATGTTTTAAATTGATGATTTATGCTTTAAATTTATGATCACTAAATGGATGCATTATTATGGGATTTGGAATGGGGAACATGAGTTTTCCCAAATTGATGACTTTTTGGTTTGGTAATGGCATTAACCCCAACCCACTTTGTAAATTTAATTTTTGAACATGGATAGTTGCATAATTCAACTTATTTATTCTATTGCATTGCATTAATGGATAATTGGTCAAAACAAATTTAAAAGGGCCTTGGTGGCCATGGTTTGGATTTTAAAATGGAACTTGGGATTTGAATGGTTACATGGATTGGTTTGACATAATTATATGAGCTTGCAAGCATAATTGGTATGACGACACCAAGTGGTAAATGCCTTAACTTAAGACTCCTGGGTTAATAGTGGGGATTATGTGCAAACTCTTTTAAATTGGGCTTAAAGGAAATTGTGTAGCGAACCATGAAGGTGTAGTCCCAAGGGGACTAACACTGAAAACCATGTTTGCCGGCATGGGGATCTATATGACCTTATCCTGATTAACACATTATCTTTTGGAATGGATAGAGACTTGGTGTCTTTAGGCCTTCCTTCATATTTCTTGGTTCGTGCGGCTAACACACATTAGGGCCCTTTCAGTAGGGGTGCTAAACCCATATAGACCGTGGGTGCCTTTAGGACAGAGCGAGCTATATAGTTTAGGTTAATGATTTAAACTCGCATGTTCATGATCGTTGTCCCTATCCCGACATCCTATATATGTATGTATGAATGTGTGTATGTGGACTTTGACTAGTTTATGGCATAGGCATAATTTTATTACTTTCCCTGAGTTATATAACAGTGCTTATCCCACTGACCGTCCCTAGAATCTACATCATTTCATGATGTAGGGTCCTAAGGGTTTTCTGTTGCTCTTGTGCAGCGTTAGGTAGATGAGTACTCCTGTGGATTTGTTGTGAAATGGTGAGCTTCAATCTTTTGAATGACCAGGTCATTTCAATAGTTTCATTATTGTTCTAGTATTTTGGATTTTCTTTTGGTCATAGTCGGGGGCATGTTCCGGCTTAGTTGATATGCTAGTTTTAGAGGCTTTTGTGGACAAGTATGGGTTGGATGTTGTTTTGACTTTTAGTTTTCATTTCAGTTATTGATTTATCTTATCATTATGATTGGTTGGATTTCACTTTATTATTTTATTGTGTTCTGGATGTTAGGCTAAGGGGGTGGTCTCCAGCTTATGGTGTGCTTGAGATACCCATCAAGACTAGACCCTGGTTCAGGTCGTAACTAGATTTGTATAAGAGCATGGTTTAGTGTCATTGGGTGTCCACAAAGTCGTGTCGAGTAAAGTCACTTTTATGGGTATGTGGTGCGCCACACTTAAAACGGGGAGGCTACAAGGCATTTAGGAATGTTTCCCTTTCTTCTGTTATATTTTTGGGCTATAGAGTCTAGTGCTATGAAACTTCGCTAACTCCTGGCTTACTCGCATTTCAGAACATGCCTCCCCAAAGATCTGACATTTGTAGAAATTCTGCTGGGCCCTCTATCCTACTTGCGGAAAGTGTGGAGGGAACTCGCCTTATTGATGGAGTGCAGACCCTGATATGGATACGTTTATGAACACTAAAATCTTTCCACAACCCAAGCCACAAGCCGAGAACAATAAGGAACCAACTTCATCCACAACACACAAAATTGAGAATAACAAAGCACAAACCGAGAATAAGATGACAAGATACAAACACACAAATACAATAAAGTAAAGGGATAGGCAAAATGACACAAGAACTTACGAAGAACAAGAACCAAAACATGTTTCAAATGAAAAGACCCTTAAACTCGCAAGTACAAACACTAATCTTCTTACAGTGACCGCTAAGGGAATCAACTCACGTCAAGAACCACCGTTTCTAAGCAATATTCAATAATGACTTTTCCAAGCCCTACAGTAAAGATGGCTTGTCCAATCCCTAAACTATGAACTACGCTCTCAAAGAGAGAGAACTTTCAATGTCTCAAAATATCATCATTCAATAACTAAGGAGAAAATGACCTAATAGAAGACTATTTATAGGCTAGCTTATTACATAGCAAAATAGCCAAAATACCCTTAATGAAAGGGCCAGCCATGAAGTGTCTTTCCAACAAGTGTAATCCCTGAATTATCCTTAATAAAGGGTGCTTCTTCAATGCTCCAAAACCGTGGGGTCATGCTTCAATACTTGTGGTCTCGGGTTGGCATCAAAGATAATCCCCCACACAATCTTCCACACACGGGTCATGCTTAAAATTGGTCCTCCATGAATGTTCTTGTGTCCTCTAAGTGACCAAGTCTTGAGCTTTTATGTGTTGGCCTCAAATGATTTCTTTAAAAGCAAAGATGGCCATTTGGCTCATATCATCCTCCCCTTCTTGAAAAGGATTCAACCTCGAATCCATACCTTGCAAAACTAAAGAATGGACAAACAAGCACAACTTCCTCATGGCATAAAGGTTAGGGTTAATACAACAAATAACATCATCATGCCAAGGTGGTACATACTTGAGATATAACCACGAATCCTTTGTCTTCGTCATGAAAAGTTTAGTAAGAATGTTACAAAGGAAATGGCTATGAAAAGTATCAAGATATAAAGAAACTAAAAAGGTCTTAATGGTATTACTAAGTCCAAAAGGTAAGGCTACCCTTATCTTAGGAACCATAAGGAACAATGGTTTCATTACCTCTTCAAGTGGCCTCATAAAACATGGTGCCACTATTGGTCTCAAAGTCCACAAATCCCACATAGCATTGTTATTCAAACAAGGGAACCAACCAACAAAACCCCTACCTCTACTTAATGCAAACCCGAAACTAGCATGGATGTCATCATAGGCAAAGAGGTAGTATAGGAAAGAATAAATAATAAAGCTATGCAGGGGTGAATACAAAGCATTTAACCACATACACACTCTTTCCTTTAAACAAATAGATAACTTGGCATCCACAAGTTGAGATTTATGCAATTTAAGGACAAGTGTGTCAAGCAAGGATGCACATTTAGAAACATTACCCCAAGGAGTCAATGACACCTTTGCCCTCGGGTTGTCAAGAAGGACTACACATTCCTTACCCTTAAAAGTACTATCATCTTTCAAAAAGAGATTTCCTTCTTTAGGAGGAATATTGTCACACCATAGTGCGTATGCATATAGGCAATAGACTTCAAGACAAGATATACCATCATTCTCACAAATATGTTCATTAGGAGTGATTATATCATCTTCAAACAAGACATTATACCTAAAAAAAGCATGATCTATTTCGTGGGTAGATTTGGAACAAGCAAACTCACTCTCTACAAGTGCATTATCAAGTTTCAAAGATGTTTCAAGAACATGATTTTCCCTATGAGACAAGCACATGTTAGACTCTTTACCACAAGAAAAGCTCATGGGTCCACTCCTATTCTTTTGACCAATATTTTCAAATCCGTCACACACTTGAGATTCATTAATCACATCACTCATAACCTCTAGTAGTGGTCCATTTTCATATACAAGTTGATCAACACAAGTTTCACAAGACGATGTACTTTCACTTAACACAATGGCTTCAACACTAGGTGGACACAAATCAATCTTATAAGAAAAGTTAATTCGGTCATCAATAGGATTAACTAGTAAATCTCTACTCACAACATGTACATCATCAACAAGTGGAAAAGAATCACTAGACTCACAAATAGGTAAGCTACTACTCACACTCAATGAGATACTAGCCACACAATCATCTTTCATATGCACAAAAGTCTAAGAGTTAGCTATTTGACCTTGAAGTTCTTGAGTAGATTCTTCTTTGCCGTTGTGTGAAGGTTCCCCACATTCTTCGGCAACAACTTCTCTTTGGCTTTGTTCTCCTCTGCTTGCCATGTTGGTACCTACATAAATGTCCTTAGAAATAGAAGGACAAACATAGTTAGCACGGTTTGGTGGCAATCCCCTCACTTTACTCCATACAATCTCTCCTTTTTCCACTCTCAGATTGATACCTTGAACACCCTTACTCCTCTGAATCTTTTATTTCTTATTTTCATTTGGATTGGAGTAAGTGAGCACTTCTCTTTGAGACTTGGGTAGCATGGACATAACGAGATGATTTCCCCATCGGTATCTTACCACATTAGGCCAATTTTGCACATTTGGAACTTTATGTTGTGCAAACCAATCAGCACCCAAGCTTACATGACCGCATGTCAAGGGAAAAATATCGCACCACACCTCCTCATGGTATTCAAATTGAGAAAAGACAATCTTCACTCTCTTGGTAACTTTAAACCCATCCAAGGAATATGGAACAAGTAAAGGTTCTCAAAACAACCCCAAATAGTCAACCATAGATGGAAGGATGTATTTTCCATAGCACCTATCATCTATCATAATGAGGCAGCCCGATATCCCATAAATGATCACCCTTTTAGAGTGAACATTCCTTCTTGGATCAACATTGTAAGGCACATTGGTACCCTTCGGATTTGGAGATACATACCCTTTTTTTCTCATGAGATAACCTCCACTATAGCTAGTATAACCACTCACACCACTTCAACCTAGGTAGGAAGTACTACAATGTGAAGAGTAGGAATCTTCACACTCCACACGTGCACTCTCACCATAGCTCTCATAAGATTTATGAATAAAGGGGTTATACCTTACACCCATTCTTGGTTCATCTTGGGTAGTGAAAGACTTTCCACATGCCCCAACTTCCTCATAAAAACCATCATAAGACACAACATCATCTCCATATTCACCATAAGCACTAGGCACTACATTCACCTTATTTTTCGTCTCAAAATCTTAACCCTCAAATCTTCCCATGTCTTGATCATGGCTATTTTCATAGCCCAAATAATCTCCAACAACTTCAGAGCAATCTCTCACTATAATTATAGTCTCCCATGTCGTAGTC
Source organism: Capsicum pubescens (assembly GCA_030864215.1). Lineage (NCBI taxonomy): Eukaryota > Viridiplantae > Streptophyta > Magnoliopsida > Solanales > Solanaceae > Capsicum > Capsicum pubescens. The sequence continues at coordinate 203,713,547 of CM061538.1, read as the reverse complement.
ACAATAATCTGTGGCTATCGAAGATATGTTTCTCTTATACCTCCCTGTACCTACAAAATGAGCAAACAAGATAAGTAGTAAAAGCTCTTCACCAACACTCGTATGCACTCACCTTTGTGATCCTCACAATTGAAGCGGTGAATATTAAATGTTGCTTATACTCCGATAGTCAATAAGATGTTAATCATACTTAGCGTCCGAAATAGATTCTTGTTTGATCGACTCAAGACACAAAATAGAAAAATCTAGTTACGAACTTGAAACAAAAAGTGATGATGAATTAAAAATGAGAAAAGCACACAAGGAACGAAGACACGAGAAAAACGGATTCAAAAAACTAATTCACAATCTAGTAGGTGATTACTAGTTGCTAATTAGTACTAGAATCAAGAAATGAAACCAACGAAACAAAAAAAAAGAAACTTAGAATCTAAATTTGATCTTCAAGTTTTTATTAGAACATTGATGACATGGAACTTTGGGTGATGTGGCATTTTAATGTTGGGAAATTATTTTTTCTTGTTGGCAATTTGAGTTGGTCAATCTTTTAATTGGAAGAGTGGAAATTGGCTTTGGAGGGATAAAGAACAAGACTTGGAGACTTTTTCAAACTCCAAAGTCTTTGACTTTCCTTGCACCTTTTTGGAAAGACAACTTTTTTAAAGTTTTTGTCTTCCTTTCCTCTTTTGTAAGCCTTGGAAGATGCCCCTTTCTCCTTTTTGGCAACAAGACTTTTTGATAGCCTTTTGCCTACTTTCTTTTGTGATGTTGTCTTGAAAATATTTTCAAGATAAACAAAGACTCACTCTCTTTCCACTTGACTTTTTAGATCAAACCACTATTTTGAATTTTCTGGTTTAACGACTTATGAAGAACATGAAGAACATTCAACAATGGTACCTAACCTAAATGATCTCGGAATTGGATGATTTTTGGTTTTTTTAGAACACGTTGAGCTCCTCAACAACAATACCATAATTTCAAGATCAAATCTCAACCACCACCACAACAACACATGGCTCAAGCTCAAGTTCTCAACTACAATAACAACAACCTTTCCACATTCAAGAACCACTCAAATTTAGCTCAAAATTTAAACGTAGATTCTATTAGTGTTAGTGATGAAGGGACTAACACTATAAACAACAAAACACACAAGAAAATTAAGCCTCAAATCTCGGCCCAAACACAAAAAGGGACCAATTACTTTTTTTGAGTTTTTCAGTTTTCCACCACTTTTTTTGTGATTTTTTAAGATAGCAAGCCTAAGATTGATCTCGTAGGAACGAAATCAATCCTTGATCTGATACTAAATGATACAAATACATTTACGAACACTAAAATCAGTCCACAACACAAGCCACAAGATGAGAACAACAAGGAACCAACTTCGTCCACAACACACAAAACCTAGAATAACAAAGCACAAATCGAGAATAAGATGACAAGATACAAACACACAAATGCAATAAAGTAAAGGGATAGTCAAGATGACATAAGACCTTACGAAGAACAAGAACCAAAATATGTTTCAAATGCAAAGACCCTTAAACCCACAAGTACAAAACCAATCTTCTTACGGTGACCGCTAATGGAATCAACTCACCTCAAGAACCAATGTTTCTAAGCAATATTCAATAATGTCTTTTACAAGACCTACACTAAATATGGCTTGTACAAGCCCTAAAATATGAACTACACTCTCAAAGAGAGAGAACTTTCAATGTCTCAAAATATCATCATTCAATAACTAAGGAGCAAATGGCCGAATAGAATACTATTTATAGGCTAGCTTATTATATAGAAAAATTGCCAAAATACCCTTAATAAGAAGGGCAACCACGGAGTGTCTTTCCAACAAGTGTAATACCCAAAATACCCTTAATGAAGGGTGCTTATTCGATGTTTAAAAACTGTGGGGTCATGCTTCAATACTTATGGTCTCGGGTTGGCATCAAAGGTAAGCCCCCACGTAATCTTCCATACATGGGGTTGATATATTTCATGCTCAAAATGGGTCCTCCATGCATGTTCTTGTGTCCTTGAGGTTACCAAGTATTGAGTCTTTATGCATTGGTCTCTAATGATGTCTTTAAAAGCAAAGATGGTCATTTGGCTCATATTAGACCCAGTCTAAGTTCCCTGATCCTAACTGTTTATCCCCACATGAAGTCCCATAGGTCCCTAATAGTGCTCCTCGAACTTCCTAAGCCGGTGATACTTATGCCCAATCACCTCATACGCATATCTCTAATGCAGAATTCCTTTAGTCTATTTATATGCTTACTCAGTTGGTGGTATCACAGTCTCATCAGTCTGATCATGTTAGTCCTACTATTAGTTTATCTGAGGTCACTCAGATTGGCCAATTTATGAGGTTGAATTCCCCAACCTTTACAGGCTCTAAGGTTGAGGAGGATCCTCAGGGGTTTGTTTAAGATTGAGAAAATTTTTAGGGTGATGTAGGCTACTGGTTCTAAAGGTTTAGAGTTTTCTGTGTATTAATTGATGATGTAGCTTATCAGTCATTTGAGGAGTGAGAAGCAATATGGGGTGATGATGCTGAGCAAATAGTGTGGGATAACTTTTCATGTGCTTTTCTTGATCACTTGTTTCCTCAGGAGTTGAGGGAAGCTAAGCCGGAAGAGTTTGTGAACTTGAAACAAATGAAGATGAGTGTGAAGGAGTATGCTCTGAAATTTCAGTAGTTATCCCGTTATGCTCCAGTGTTAGTGGCTTGCATGAGATCTAAAATAAGGATTTTTTTCTTCTGGTTTGTCCTATGACTTGGTATTAGAGTGTAAGGCCGTGATGTTATATAATGATATGGACATCTCCAGGTTAGTGGTTTATATGAAACAGGTAGAAGATGAAAAGAGAAAGCAAGTAAAGATAGGAGAGAGGTAAAATAAGAAGTTCATATACTCTGAGCAGGGCATGAATTTACAGAATAGTGGGAGAGGTGGTAGGTAGTGGACTAAGAAGAAGAATTGGGGGAATCCTTATTGGACAGCTAATTCTCCTTATACTAAGCCTTCGGGCAATCATCTCTTTTAGACTAGCCATGTTCCTAAGGCATAGGGTGCCTAGTCTCAGGTTAGTGGAGCTTAGTCAGTCCCACCTTATCCTCTTTGTCATTTCTGTGGATAGATTCATCTTGGTTATTGTGAGGAGCGAAGGAACTTGGTCATCTGCAGAGAAATTATCCTATAGCCAAAGTTGCCACTGGATTTAATAAGGTTCCAATCACCACTTCTTTAGCTCATGCGGGCGCTACCCCAAGTACCGATACTGGTCGAAATTGTCTCTATGTACTTAGTACTCACCAGGAATCCGAGGCATCCCCTGATATTGTTACTGGTATATTACACCTCTTCACTCAAGACGTTTATTATGTTTTTGATCCAGGTTCTACCCTCTCTTATGTGACTCTTTATGTGGCTATATACTTTGGTTTTTTTCACGACCCGAGCCGAGGTCTTCGCCACGACGGGCATCCCGAACCACAAAGGCTCGAGAGACCCCTTAAATACTATAAACATAATCCATAGATAAATCAAAGTTTGAAAGATATAAGAATATTCAATGGAAATTTCTAATCCAAAACGTGTCAACAAAATTATGACAATACAATACTCAAATCTCGTCTATGAAGCCTCTAATGCAAACTAACTGTCTAGGCTGGGACAAACCCCCGGCTGGACTATATACTAAAAGAATCAACATATAAGTAAATGCCATTCGAAAGATTGATGGATCACTAATTCTGTCATATTCCAAGTGTTCTACTAATGTGATCAACCATGGGACTATACCGCAAAACTTAAAATATAGGGGGTCAATACTCGAAAGTACTGGTATGTAGAACTATCCAAAATAAAATACATTTTGTATAACATAAGTGAGAGCAATTCATAAAAAAATGTCAGCATAAAACAATTGAAAATACATGGGCATGATTTTGAAGAGCTTGAACCATTCTTGTCAAAACACTGACACAACTCTTTGTATTACTTTTGAGCTAAATGGTACACCTTATAATTTTGTAATTCCATGGGCTATATGGAATCTGCCATTGAATCGGTAGCCAAGCCCCCAACCCAAGTTTGCCGCTAGGGCTGGAGTCTATGCTCTCTACTACGCCAGAAGGACGTCTCCAGCGTACAATCTCCTATTTCAGGGCAAAATAAAACCCTTGTCCGCAAAATATAATTTTGGGAAATGAGTTATCCAAATTTGTACCTTCTTCGGGTAACTATCTAACTCTCTTTAAGACCCATTTTAATCTCTTAAAATCATATTTCCTTCATATGGACAGTTCTTTTCTTATTCTACATAGGGCACATCATAACAGGGTATCGTCATACCCAGACTTGCAAGTCCTTCATTTAATACCACATCATATCTACTGTCCTTTTTATTTCAAAACATGTTAATGACCACCCAAAAGATTTAAACATCACATGAGATTTCATATTTCAAAAGCATATGAAAACTTATGCCAAAACACTCTCTTTTCAATACTCTAACATACAGTGGTTATCTCTTTCATCAATTACATGTATTTCTCTATTAGGAACATGAGCATTTATAAATCAAGAAAACACCCTCTCATTTAGTCATAAACTTAGTATAATTCATAAATGACAGTAAACATTCAAACTCAAGATTTTAACCATCTGTATAATCAACCCACAACATGTAAAAACAATGGGTTTCATAACAAGCGAGGTAATTTCTGAAAATCATGCTTTCATACAACTTCTTAAACTCATAACATCCATACATATAAAAATAATTCAAGTTTAGGGAAACCCCCATAGTTTAAACTAGATTTCATCATAAATTGGGATTCCCAATACATGCTTTCAAAACAATCTCAAATCTCATAATATGTGCATACATATATACTTTAAAACTTGTAAAAACTTTTAAAACTTATGCCCATGAAATTTAGGATAGTCCCACATACCTTAAGCTTCTTGATTTGTGAATAAAGCTTCAATCTTTAGGGACTTGAGTGATGAATTTGTGAAAGGAACCCTATTCTTGATGTTTTCTTGAAGATTATAGAATTTGAAAGTTTGAATTCTTGGATTCTTGGAGAAAAGGGTTTGAATTTTGTTCTTGGGAAAGAAGAGGCTTTACGTAAGGATTTGGTGATGAAAAGTGGGCAAATAATGCCTTTTTGGGGTCTTAACCCATAAATTGGGTGCTTGCGGGCAAAGGGAATTAACTAAAATACCCTTTGGTCTTGTATTTATAGATGTAGGAAAACATTACTCCACATCGCGAAGCTAGACGCGGTAACTTAGTCCCACGTCGCGACAGCTTACTGGTTCTGACAAAAATGATCATAACTTTTCGCTCGGATATCGTATTAAGGTGAAATTAGTATCGTTGGAAATCTAATTCAGTTGTCTACAATTTGGTGGGTTTTGAGAGACAAAATTCCATATATGCCAAAAATTTTACACGTTCAAAGTTGACCCTTGTAGAATCAAACACAAAAATTTGGCCTAATCAAAGGCTCTTGCTCAACTTTGTTCTAAGTGATTCCTATGAATATTTTCACCTCATAAGCACTTCACACACTAGGATAAAGATCATGAAACATGTATACAAGTATAAATCTTGGGATGAGAGTTTATACACATAGGAACTACGGTTCAAAGTTTAACCCAAAAATGTGAGGTGTTACATTATCTCCCCCTTGGAATTATTTATCCTCAAATGATGGATAGGTACTTGTTAAAGCTATAAAAGTTTGGAATAAAGAACATAACCTCACATTGTAAATTTTTCCTCAAAAAAATATACAAAGGCATCAAAAGAGTTTCATGATAACCCCTAGTGAAACATGTAAGAACAAAGCGTGAGATAATAAGTATTGACATAGAGATAACCTTGCACATGAGTTCTAAGGATCATGATCATCAAAACATATATCATGAGTTTATTTGGTAATAATAGGCCTGATTTACATTGTTACAATCATGAAATAAGATTTCAAGGGAGATAGGAATAGAAGCATTCTCTACCTTACAAGATACAACTAATAGACTTAAACTTAGAGACACTACTCGTCTATGCCCTAAACAAGAAATAACATACTTCATCATTTCCAACTTACAATTCTCCCATCACATATATAACCACAAGAGTTTGAGTCCCACTGCATAGTACTTCTATGTTGAAGCCTACCTTGGAGAAAAGAGGTTCTAGATTAAGCTATGGTACCCCATACTCTATATCCCTTTAAGAATATTACTTCACCTTATCACTACCATCAAACACCCCCTGGTTTTAATTCAGGGAGTACTAACCACATAGTATATATTTTTGTATTTTCATCAATCACAACATTTAAGCCTATCATTACTACACCCACTTCATCGATCTCCCCACTAAGGCGAGCAAATTCGATCACTCTCACAAAGAATTTTGCCACATCTCCTTCCTAACTATTTCACATAACGAAAGTTCATCTCTTTTTTTCCCCATTCACCTATAACCTTAGCTAAGCAAATCACATTAAAATTTTCACATTCAAGAACATCTACTCCCCTACCTAACATATTACTATGCTTTTACAACCACCACCATACTAACATACGGAGGGTCATTGAGAGACATGATCATAAGTATCATGAATGGGAGTAATACTATTCAACTATAACTTATACTTATTGCTCTACTCAAAGTAGGGAATGAGATTAAGATATGATACAATATACATGAAGTGCTTCATACATCAAGTGTTTGGATCATAAGTAGAGAGTCGTTCGGCATAAACACAACACATCATGAGTTCTTAGGGCAGACCACAATGAGAAACATGAGCACTTACATCATGAGTCGTATAACATAAGGTCGGAATTCATGAAGTCAATTATTGAGACAAGGATTGATACTTGAAGTTATTACTTCTCTTTTTTTGAGCTAAGACAGTCATGAGTTTGCATGAACCTTATACTTTGGTCAATCCCGACGTAAAATGAATCGGTAACATATAGAAAGTATAGTTTGTTAGAACTATGCATGATGCGAGACATGGATTTTATAGATCATGAGAGACACACCATAGAGCTTAAATACATGAAAGACTGGATTTACTGAGACATCATTGCTTTTAGTTTAGAGGTTAGAACATGACATGACTTACATAGAGAACTCAACCTTCAGACATAGGAAGGACTTCAATACATAAGACATTGGTAGAATGACCTCTTAAATTGAAGTAGGAGGAGTTTGCTTGAATAGGAATAGATTTATCATGACCCTTCCCTGAAACTTGCCACGATGAGAAAATTCAAGAACTACCTTAGTTCATCATCTCCCTCTTAGATCAAAGTCACAATCCAAAACTTGTGGACTTATCCCTTTATTAGATCTATAATGACAATTCTCAATACAATGGGGGTATTAGTATATACATGAACACAAACTCCTCTCAATTATTTTAATTTAAAGACACTAAATTCTTTCTAGGACATCCCCTTTAGGGACACTAATCATATCTTCCTCAAACCCCCAAAGTCATCAACTTATGACTAATATTATCATGGGATTTCATGCCTCTAAGCACTTAACACTCCATATTCAACCCCTTAGAATACCGACATTACACCTCCAATCACATAACTTGCAACTTAACAAAAATTTTAAAACTACACTAATGGTTCATATAGTCTATCAATTTCTCCCTCAATTCAGCTCTACATAGCACCATGTAACAACTCTCTAGACTTCTCCATACTAAGAAACTTGCAAACACAGACTAGGTGTACATGACACTTATAACTCAAAACTGAGTACATTGTATTCTTATAACTTAAGGCTCCTATCCATTAGATGATTTAGCCACCATTTCTACTTCAACACTAGACCTCATGCATATATCACAATTACACTCTCCGATATTTTATAAGCCATCAACCTAAGATCTTTCACACATCACATCAAGCCTACTAATTCATTCCTGCAAAACATGAATTATTAATCTTAAGCTACTATTCTTACAACCAAAATCCACATATAAAGTTCAAGACTATAGTCTATCACCAATCATGTAACACCGATGAAGCATATTGTATATTATACTAGTCTGCCAAATCAAAAAATTAACCCAAGTTTCTTATTTCACGCAACTACGGCCCATAAGTTCATTCTCTCCAAAACACTACTACTACACTTGAGAATCTACCACACACCTTCTCATGTGCAGTACTGGTTGACAACTACTAGAGAAAAAACAATAAAAAGGGGGGTGTAAGGTCACATAATAGGAATAGTCGATCTGAATCTTATAATATAACCTATTATAATCTTATCAACATGTTCTAGTTTCTCACATCATATTTACTTACCCATCCATACATCCCCCACTATATTCAAATTCCATATACAATGATGAGTCTCTACCCATAACTTATTGACTAATCTACCCCTTTCCACTCACAACCTATAAATGATTTCTATAACTACCATAATTATCCACTCTAAGATCCTTCCCTAATTTAAATAAATAACAATCATATCTAATAAATTCCTTCACAGACTACCATACAATCTACAAATCTTGCTACAACATTAGCCAATCACCATAAAAGAGTGAGCCACCCCTCAGTCAAGGGTTATATGACTGAAACTACTTATTTATGTAAAAGTCACCCTCACTCTGACTTGTAGAATTGTGATTTCATATCTCTAACTTCTATACCATCTTACAACCAATAGGTCATGACAAATTAACATACAGTACTACTAGGGTATAAATATTATTCCAATATTCTATCATATATCTCTGCCCTTAAGCATGACATCTGCAACAAGGGTTCTGAAAGAAATTGAATATACTTCGTACCTCAGGATGAAAAATATAATTTTATTAAGATAGAGATATACACTTGAATCAATACACTTTAAAGCATTAATGGACTCCTCTCAAGTTTTTGAGCAATCTCATAACTTCATAGATAACTCAATCAGGGTGGACCACATCGTTGGGGATCTAAACTCTTGGACTTGTATCGCCTCGACAATGAGGCATGGCCCACAAAATAAGAGCAATGAAGGAATTTGGATAAATTTCTTATGGGCAATGTAATAACACGAACTAGAGTAAGAAAGAATGGGAAACAACTCCTAAATGCCCGGTAGCCTCCTGATTATAAATGTAGTGTAAAACATACTCATAAACAAGACTCTATTAGACACAGCTTCGCAGACACCCTGGAACCATGAACTATGCTCTAATACCAAGATTTTCACAACCCGAGCCAAGGCCCTGGCCGTGATGGGCATCCCAAACTACAAAGGCTTGAGAGATAGTCTCTCTCAACTCTTACCCAACCAACAGTTTTGCAAAATTTCACCCTTCAATCCTTGATGACTTCAAACTCCGGCGACAAATAGCTAGACGAGTTCCTTTTCGACTTTCAACCATCAATTGATATGGAGAAACAGAGGAACTTGATCCAAATTCTCCAGCGACAACAACTTCGAGTTCTTTGTCGTCCCATTTTTCTTTCACAGGTAAAAAATTATGTCTTTTAGTTATGAAGAAACAACGGAACTTAAGCGAACTTCTCTTCTAGTATTGGTTAATAATTTCAATATTTCTTGCTTAAATTTGAAATATGAACTGAATAAAATCCTAATTTCTGGCATTTATTTTCTCTTTTTCCGGTGTAAAATATAATTTTTTATTGTTATTGTAGTTCGTATTGTCGAACTATTGATTCGATTTATTAGTGATTTTTGGTCACCGTTGATGTTCTTAGTGTGTGTGTTATGTTGGTGTTGCTGGGTTGATTTGTTATTTTTCTTGGTAAAAATAGTGTTGCAATAGATGAACTATCTGATGCAACAGATTAACCATATGATGCAATAGATTAACCAACTGATACAACAGATAAATTATTTGATGTAACAAAAAAACCATTTGATGTAATAGATTAACCATCTGATGTAATAGATTAACCATCTAATACAACAGATAAATTATATGTTGTAATAAATGAAAAATCTAATGCAACTGATTAAACATCTAATGCAATAGATAAACAAAATAGACTATTCATCTGTTGCGACAGACGACTCTTCTATTTGGAATAAATCTAAACAATATTGATCCAACAGATAACTCATTTTGCAACAGATGAGTGATTTGTTTCAACAGATGAGTGATCTATTTTAATTGTTTCAAAAGATTACTCATCCTCTGCTACAGGTCAGTTATATGGTGTAACAGATGTGTGGCCTATTTTTATTATTTCTAAAGGATTGTTCATCCCTTGCAACAGGTTGGTTATATACTGCAACAGATAACCTACCTGGAGCAATAGATGTGTGGCCTATTTTTATTGTTTCCAATGAATTACTCTTCCGCTGCAATAGGTTGCTTATAGATTGCAATAGATAACCTACCTAGTGAAATAAATGAGAGATCTGTTTTTATTATTTCTAATGAATTACTCATCCACTACAACAGGTTGCTTATAGGTTACAATAGATAACCTACTTAGTACAACATATGAGAGATCTATTTTTACTATTTCCAACAGATTACTCATCACTTACAATAGGTTGGTTATATGCTGCAATAGATAACCTATTTGGTGTAACAGATCAGTGATCTATTTTTATTATTTCCAATGAATTACTCATCCGCTACAACAGGTTGGTAATATGCTGCAACAGATAACCTACCTGATGCAACAAATCAGTGATCTATATTTATTATTTCTAATGGATTGTTTATCCATTGCAATAGGTTAGTTATATGCTGCAACAGATAACCTACCGATGCAACAGACGAGTGATTTTTTTTATTATTTCCAATGGATTACTCATCCGCTATAATAGGTTGGTTATATACTACAAAAGATATCCTACCTGGTGCAACAAATGTGTGATCTGTTGGAACTGTTATTTTACTATTATACCTATTTGATTTATTTTTATCCTTTTTAACGATGCATTAATCAATTATAATCTATTTTATGTTCCTGAAAATTTTAGATGATATGGCTTCCAAAAGAAAAGAAACCAAATCAAGTCTAAGTAAAGCAGCTAGGCTACATCCACCACTCTATGATCTTGATTTACAAGTGTTATCTCAATCATGAGCAGAAGATGATGAACATGGGGAGGAGGAATGTTTCAAAAGAGAAGATCCAGATGCTAATAGCCCTTCCACTAAAGAGTTGGTCAAAACTTTCAGCATTGATTGTTATCCTGTGAGAATGTAGTGTGATGGTGCCATAAATTTAACAAGTGATTTCATGATTAAGTCAGCATTGGGAAAATCTTTCGACGCCTTCAGAAAAATACTTCGAGAACAAAAAATAGGTGCTTATTTCAGAGATAGCTGCTTTGGGAAATATCTTGATTTACCAAAGGACAACAATGCTCGTTTCCAAATGAAAAATGGTAGATGATCTTCTCAAGCGTAGGTTTATGTATGAAAACAAATATAAGATGAATGAGGTATGGATAAATTACTGTGGCATGTCTGTTTGTTTTGGTTGGAAGGAGTTTGCCATAGTTACTGGATTAAAATGTAATCCTTCTTCTCCTTCTCAAGTTATACCTATTCTAACCCCCAAAAAATCCCCACACAGCAAAAAAAAAGAAGCAAAAGCAAGATGAGTGATCGTGATGTCCTAGTGTCCCTTATTGGACCAAGCTTTAAAAACATAAATATAATAGAAGCATTGAAAGATAAAAGACTTTCAAAAAAGCACAACCAATCATTGTGCTTGGTTTGGTTTGTACATTATATTCTTTGGGCGAGAGACGTTAACAACAACATACCACTTGGTTTGATAAATCTCTTTGAGGATTTTGAGGCATTTAACAGCTATTCTTAGGGTTATGAAAGCTTTAAAATGACTATCAAATATTTGTTGACTTCGTTAACGCCAAGGACAGTCAACTTATATGGCTTTCCATGGGCTTTCATTGGTAAATATTTCTTTTATTGTGACATGATTCTTTTTTTATTCAAAAGTGCTTTTGATTTATTGGCATTATTTTATAGGCTTGGGCATTTGAAGCCATTTCTTATTTGAGACAATAAGTGAACTGCCAGGAAGAAGTTCCAGTCCAAGAATCCTGAGATGGTTGTCGGCCAAAACTGATAAAAATAAAAAATTTCTTGATCTCTTCAACCCCCTAATGGAAGTAGTAAGTCTAATTCTAATTAAGGTTTTATTTTAATTAATGATATTTTACAATGATTTCATCATCATTCTAATATATGTACTGATTTATTTTAGATTGTCTATCCATGGCTTATTCCAACCAATTGAGAGTTAAAGATGCCATTTTTTCTTACTTTATGGTTTGTGCAAACTTTATCGGACCCTAAATTCATTGATAGAATAAAGAAGGAATTATTTAGAGTAACAACCATCACAAGAACAATAATTTTAGAGGATGGGATTGTTGTTGTTGATGATGGTAGTGGTAATGGTGCTCCTCTTATAGTTTTTGAAACAACAAACCATTATGATTATGATCATAATGGTTATACAGATTTTGCCACTTCTAGCGATTGTTCTGCATGCAAATGTCAAGACTGCAAGGCAAAACATGATGGAGTGATTAATGTCAATAATGCATTAACTGCTTCTATAAAGGAAATTACATCTAAGAGGGGTGTCATTTCATCAAAAAAGATTTCATATCCATATACCTCACTAGAGATCAAGGTGGCTAAGAGGAGTAGGAAGGAAAATTTTAAGGCATCATCAAGCATTGAAAAAAGCAAAACTGCAACTACTCTGTCTTTGTGTTGCACCTTTGATCAATGTACAAAGGCCACAGGAGAGCAGCATGAGCTGAAGAAGGTGAATATATATCATCTGTTCCAATAAACAAACAGACACATCTATTTCAACAGATTATACACCTATTGAAAATTATTAAATAGATATATAAATCTGTTGCAACTATTGTATAACCTGTTGCATCATATGTGTTATCTGTTGCAACATATGTCTGTCTATTTTTGCAAATCAAACAGGTCTTAGTACTATTTTAATTTGTATCAACAGATGAGTCATATGTTGTAATAGATGGGTCATCTGTTCAAAATTATTGTACAACTCTATTTTACCTATTTGAGCTTATCCCAACAGATGATCCATCTGATGTAATAAATAGATAATTTGTTGTATATCTGTGATTAGCATTGATAATTCTGTCTTTCAAGGTGGATGTCACAGTAGAAGTTACTGCTGAACAACATAATATCATAGTTGATAATCCATAAACTACTTCCATGGAAAAAGAAAAAGTAGAGCTTATCAGTTCAGGAGAATGGAAGAATTACCCATTTGAAAGGTTCAATATCGCGTATGATGCTCCAAAAAAACTAACAAAGTTGGTCAACGGCTATTCAAAATGGATTACCGATGGGTTGTTAAAGCATCACGCCGGCAGGTACATAAATCTTTTTTTAAAGATATTGATTTATACAATTCTTGTTGTTAAAACATGACATTAACACATATAAATTATGTAGAAAATAAAATGACGAACACTACAAAGTGAACGAATAGAGTCTTGATTTTGATATATTTGACTTTGTTGTTGCACATCTCGAAAAGAAGGATTGGTTCTATTTGATGTCACATCCCTAAACTTGCTGGAATGATGAGGTTTAAATGCCATACATATTACTATTAATTAATACTATATTTAATTGCATCTGTGTATTAATTTGTGTCACATAATCTGAAATATTTGATAATATGTGCAGTACGTCGATCCTATTTTTTACTACCTCCAAAAGAAGGCCAAGTTGCAAACATAAGAACAATACAGATACACGACAGACAATTATTTGTACAAAGTTTACATCAATAATTCCTACAATAGATTTTATAAATAACAATCAAAATTTTCTCGAAATGAGTAATGTCTAATCAACATCATCAAAGGTTTTGGCATTCCAGCTGGCTTACCTTGGCATTTGGTCGACGAAGTGTACATCCCAATCAATTGTGGTGATGAATTCCATTGGGTGTTGGCTGTCGTCGTTCTAAAAGAAAGGCGCATCTGAGTTTATGACTCGATGTCATGGAGGAGACGTTTTGGGCCATTATCTGAGATACAAAAGCTGGCCAAAATATCGCCTACTTACCTTGATATGAGTGCCTTTTTGGAACAAAAGGTTCGTACTGATTGGTAGATGATTGAAGCATACCAGGATAAAATGAGTAATCCATTTGATGTAGAATATATTGAAGGAATTTCTCAACAACCAATTGGTAGCCTGTAAGTATCATGATTTAGTTTCATTTCATAAATTTCACAACGCTTACATGAACTGCAAGATATGGATTATCTATTTTTTGAAAACTCAGGGATTACAACTTTTTTTTACCGCCTACGTTGAGTATTTGAGCGATGGATTACAAGTACCAAATGATGAACTTGATGCCGGATTACTTCACAAAATATATGCTGCTCTTTTATGGAAATAGAGAGAAGCGAAAACTCAGCAATCGTACACAAGAGACATTAAAGATCCACAACGACTAAAGCCGAATTCCATAACACTGGATGAAGAACAACTTATCCATATTAAGTAGATCTTAATAGCTTGAGTCTGTCAAAGTAATAACCTCTCCTTGGTAATTGTTGGCACCAAAGGTTGAATTATTGATTTATTTGTAGAGTATATCATTTGTACCCATATTGATTTTTTTTACATTTCATTTATTTTTGAGTTATTTCATGTAATTTCTGAAGGCTTCGATTTATTTTATGTTGTCTATGAATATAATTTAATTCTTAGTTTTGAAATTATTAATTGAAATGGAATACTAGATTCAAATATCGCAACAGATAATACATCTGTTGCAACAGACGACATATCTGTTGGAAATTATCAAACAGATTTAGACATATATTGTAACATGTAGGTCATCTATTGGAAATTATCAAACATATCTTCCTACTTTTTTTATTTGTTCCAATAGATTACCTATTAGTTGCAACAGATAAATTATATGTTGCAACAAATTATATATCTGCTATGATAGAGACTGAGACATCTGCATAATAAAATAGAGGACCAACCTTTTGCAATAGATAATCAATCTATTGCAATAGATGATCAATCTGTTGCATTATAAAAAAATTAACTTTCGTCAAACATAAAAAATTGTTATGGTGTTTGTATTTGTACATCTCCTTCTTTATACACAAAATCCAATCATCTAGTTAGTACCCTATAAGCGCATACATCTTGCATGTTTTCCACAATGGCGTCGCACAAATTAGACATTTTTGTACCGGTCAGCAAACATTCGATGTATGCAAACGAGTACGGCCCGTACGCGACACCAGTGTGATTCTTTTGAAGGTGCATGCCCTTGTTTTGACCATTAAAATCCCATGCTTTCTTCATAAAGACTTCCCCTGGCAAATGATCCATAAGTTTACTCTGCCTCAAAAAGCTAGGGAGTAACTCCAACAGTGGCTGCATGTGCATAAAAAATCTTCATCGCTGAATACAGATAAGTTGTAGTCATAAACCTTAATCTTTCCCTTCTCGAGAAGTATCTCAACAGGGAGAAAATGTTTGACTTCCACATTCATGACTGTAAGAATTCTCTTTGCCTTGGTCCAGCTCTTTCCAGGTGGATATGGCCTCTTTTCTCTAACATAGTTAATCATATCTTCCTCTCATTCATACGTAGAAACTAACTGGTCAAATCCGAAGCCACCGAGATTTTCAGCTAAATCCTTGAGATAATTATACCTATTCTTGAAATTATTGTAGAAGTTGAGGTCCATTATTCTATCAGTAGTATCGCAAGCATCGGGGTATGCTAATTGCCTGCTCCTCATTAAGCAGAGAATTTCATCAACATACTGTGATATAAAAAGATAATTTTTAAATAGGTTATTAATTGTAAAGAATAAAAACATAGCGGAAAGATGCAACGGATGGTCTATCTGTTGCAGAGGGTTCTTTGAATCTGTTCACAGACTACCCAGCTAACTCAACTTATGCAACAAATGTTTAATTTGTTGCAACAGAATAATCACCAATTATGCCAGAATACCCAGTTGTTGAAACAGATGACATATCTGTTGCGTAGCTTATTCTTTATAAAGTAAATTAGAAGGCTAGGTTAGGAAAAGTAAACTTACCTTATCCACATACCACTTACACATAGTTGTCATGCTCCTGAAGTCTTGGGCATCAAACATATGCACGGTGTATTCTTCTACCATTTTCTTCTTCTTGGGATTCTTGGCATTTTGCAGTTTCATCCTCTCTTGGTCGCCAAGCGTCGCGTATATGTCCATCTTCTTTAGTAGCACCAGAACTTTAACAACTTTTAGAGAGAGAGAAGTTGCAATCTTTTTTGTTTTCAGGATAAAGAGTATCTGGCTAATTTTTCTTTTCTTCCTCCCAATCACTACTGTAGGAGTGTATGGCTTCCTCACCTTCTTGGATGGTATGACATCCCTCTTGGATTTCAATTCATTAATAGCTTCAGTGATAGCCTCTAGTTTTTCAAAAAGTTTATCCTGTCTGTCCTTTCACACATTAGATTTATAATGAGAACATGAGGGTGAAGAGGGGTAAGAGAGACCACAAGAAGGGGTGAGAGGGAATGATATATGGGCGAGAGAGATCTGTGTAAGGGGTGATTTCAAATGTATTTATTTTTCCTTAAGCGTCAACATGCTCATCATCACAACTGGCCTCAGCATCAACAACTCCACCAGCAACACCCCCAGTAGAAGAACCCGGATCTATTGCAGTCGGTTGGTCATGAAGAGCTTTAACATTAGGTTGACCTTGCCTAACTGCTCTTCTTATGGCTGTTTCTCCAGCCAATTCCTTCTTTATTAACTCCACCATTGGTTCTGTTATTGTATCAACAAGACCTAGAGTAATAAAAGAAGTCATCCCTAACTCCTACTCAATAGGCACGATCCAAGGATGCACAACCTATAAAAAAGACAAATACATTAATGTAAATCATATAATAATAATTTGCACTCAGTTAGGTTACATGTTAACACAGTCAACTTATGCAATAGATGATCTATCTGTCGCAACAGCTGATCTATATATCATAACATATTAATATTATGTTGCATTAGATTACTCATCTATTGTATAATTTACAGTAGATAGGTAATCTGTTAAGTCAGTTTCAGAGAACCAGAGCAACATATGGTTAATTTATTGTGAAATATGGATCATCTATCGCAATAGATTACCCATCCATTTTACCAGTTGCAGTAGACGGGTAATCTATTACAATAGAAGACCCATATATCATAACAGATGACACATCTATTTCAATATCTTTCTTTATATCACATTATTTTACTTGAAAGAAGACGTACTACATCATTCAGAGGGTTAAAGAGATCAGCCTCCTTAATTCTTGTGCTGCTCTTTGAAGCCAACCACCTAAGGATCCCTGAATGGGAAACCTCATTTGGGTAATCTTTGAACTGCTTTTGAAGGGGAGGAATGTCTTCAATTGCCTAATCCTAAAATATGTAAACATGAAGTAAGCAAAAAAAGTCTTAATAATTATTCAATATAAATTAATGGATGAATAAACAAATAGTGATTAAATTTACCATGAAAGTCCAAGAAAAGACATATAATGTGGTTGTCTTTGGGGATAGCTTGGTCATTAAATATTTGACATTCAAGTAGTAGCTGTCATATCCCTAAGGATAATTGTTGAATTTCTCAAAATCAGCAGCAAGCTTCAACAAATCATCTTCTATGACTTTGTTGACGTCTCTTGCCAATATAATGGCATGGGAAAAGCAAACTAAACACAATTGCTCCTTGTATTGCTTTGGTATGGTTTTATCCTAGATATCTTCTATTAAATCCACCGGTTTGTAGCTACCTCTAGCAATGTCTAACAACTCATCTATTTTTTCCTTTTGTTTGTTTATTTTGGTGGGTGGTTGCTTGGACAATGCCTTCCGTCTATTTGATGGTGGTAGTTTGGATATCTTGCTTGCCTTGAACCTTTCAGGGAATTTTTTCTTGATGAGAGGTTCTTCTGGATATTTGCATCTCAAGGCTGTCACTATGGCAAACTCTTTCAAGCCATAACAAACTAACATGCCACAGTAGTTGATCCAGATTTCATCCATCTTTTTTTTTCCTCCTTTGGATCTTTATCATCCCCTACATACTTAATCCTGCGCTTGAGAAAACTATATACTATGTTTATTTGGAAATAAACTATGTGGTCCTCAGGCAGCTCAAGAAAGTGTCCAAAGCAGCTCTTCTTAAAAGGTCCGTCTATGTTTTCATTCTTCATAATATTCCTAAATTCATCAAAAGGTTTCCCCAACTGATATTTAAGTACAAGATCACCAGTTATTTTTGCAGGGTGATCTATCGGCATCGTAACTTGAAACCGTCAATACTAATAGTTTTGAAAGCCTCATGCTGGGATTTCGATCTTATTTCACGCCCCATTAGTGAAGCATTATCATTTTGTTTATCTTCTGTTTCCTCCTTACTTTTATTTTCCTTACCAGCCTTTATATACCCTTCTCCATCTCCCTTTTCATAACTTTTCTCAGCCTCATTTTTCCCTGACTGAGATTGTTCAGGAAGTTCCTCCGAATCCATCTGTACTCTAGCTTTTTTTTGTTGGGTGGTCAGAAGTTGATCCACTTTTAGTTTCTTTTCTTTTGGGAGACATCTTTTAACTACAAACAACAGAAAAACAAAAAATACATTACATTTGATATCTGCATAATATTTTAAAAATTTTAAGATATTATTATACGCCACATTATAAATAAATATCCAACGAATAACCCATCAGCTGGAATAGATGGGGAATCTGTTTGAACACCTATTTAATATCTCCCAACAGATGTCCCACCTATTGCAATAGATGGACCACAAAGACCGCCATCAATACCACTACCAATTCCACCAAGACCACCATCAATGCCGCCAAGACCACCAACAATGCCACCAAGACCACCAATACCACCACCAAGAGCACCAACACCACAACCAAGACCACCAATACCCACATTAAGACCACCAAGACAGCTAACACCACCACCAATGCCACCAATACCACCACCAAGACCACCGACACCACCACCAAGACCACCAATACCGACACAACCACCTACAACCACCAATAATACCACAAATACCACCCAACAATACCACGACCGTCAGTAAAACACTGCGATAAAAATTAGGGTTTTCTCGAGTTGTTTCTACGTTATTTAGCATCAAAACTCAAAATTCTTAACTCATTATCGAAGGTAATACAACTAAAAGTCTTCTTTTTTCAATCATAATCTAAAAAGTCCTAATTTTTAGAATAATGAACAAATGTAGAACTCTTCTCTAACTCTGTTACCTGCGAAGATAGAGAAAATGATGGATATAAGTGATAATGAAGTTAAAAATAACAACTATGTAGTCAGAAATGGGAAGAAAATCAATCTATTTTGAAGGGTTGAGCAATATGTTGAGTAGTTGTTGTCTGTATTGTAGAGAGAAACAAAAAAATGAGAACTCGAGATTTGAAATAATGAAATATTTGTTCCGCAAATGGATGATTTGTATTGGGATGGAAAAGAATGTAAAATTTTGAAATTATTAATTTGGTCCGAATTGATCTTAATTATTTTTTAAAATCAATTGCAAAGAAATTTATGTTGTTGGAAATTTTTAAATAGAAATTGATATCTATTGCACCAGATGATATATCTGTTTGAAAATCTATTCTTTTAAAAGCAATCTTCTATTCGAATGAATAAAGATAAAATGCTACTAAGGCTGTAAAAGATATTTCTTGGTTAACTCCATTTTGCAAAATAGACACACTGAAAACGTTTTTAGTTTTTTTGACACTAGTCTTGAAAAATTAAGTATTTAGACACTAGATTGACATCATCATTTCTTATATACAACCCTAGCACACACATAGTTTATTGGGATATATTGTGTGTCAAGACTATTGGGATTATTCTTTATATACCACATTATTTATTATTGATTCAATTTCAAGTCTATTAAAAATCTAATTATTCAAATGAATAGATGAACAGTCGAGCATTTATGACACATTAAAAAAGTAGTTGCACATCCACTCACATGCTGCAATAATTGGGTATACGCTATCTCCTCGAATTCCATCGACACACACATCTACCTACAACTGATCAGGAAGACCAAAGGCTTCTATTTTTGTCTATGTAAACAAACATCAACTATACATAATATTCATCTTCTTTAACCCCAAAAAATTGATAAATACAACCAATGTCGAGCATTCCACTCAGACCATAAAGGAGGGTTCATTTCCAGCGTAGCCACAATATTTTTCTCCTTCGAAATAACCTGGACCATCTCTTCTACGATCTAGGTCAGGACAGGGAGCACCTCCACCGTGAACTCCAGTGTATCACCCAATTTTTATGGGCGATCGTGGAGAGGCTGAGCATGCAACCCAATAAGTTAATCACCCCCCCACCATCCCCTTAGTTTAGGTTTTAATTGTTGTTGTAGTTGTAGTTGTAAGTTCATTGCAAAGAAGCTTTCATGGCTAGGGAATTTGTTAGATGAAAGCTTCATTGTTTTGCCCTTTTTGCTCATATTTTGTTGTAAATATGGTGTTAAACCATTGCTGCAATGAAATTATGAAATGAGTGTATGAAATTTTATTGCAATGCCCTTTCTGTTTGTCTCTACCTTATTTATACAATTATGTTCTTGGTTGGAATTTTGCAATTTTCCTTGTTTAAAGATGAATGGAACAATTGTCAAAAGTCAAAACTAATGGTCTCTATTATATATACGAATTCATATATGCTAATGGATAATGAATCTAGTTTATCGATAATTATGTGGATTTCTACAAAATTAATTGCAAGTTCGATATAGTATATGATTGACCGAGATCAATAACTACGCGTGACTGTCTACGTAATCAATGGATTCCATTATGTAGGTTCATGAAATATAAATAATTAAATAAATATAATTGTGTCGATTGTAAATCACAGACTACAAGCTTTGTTACTAATAGACCATACTGCTGGATCTCTTGCATAGACTATAAATAAAATCAATGCTTTCTCATGAGTTGGGTAGATGCTAAACCGTATAGACCCACACTCGGTCAATAATTAAATAAAGGAAAGTGATTTGAGGGCCGTATATTGTGTCCATTGTAAATCCTAGACTTAAAGCCTTGCCAATAATATACCACATTGGTTTATTTCTCTTAGTAGCATATTTGAAAAATAAAGAAAAAATTAATTAATAAAATAATAAATAATTTTTATGCTATTAAAGGATCTTGAACAAGTCATGTGATCGTATAAGAGGCTAAGTAAAGTGGAGAAGTTGATCAAAGATGAGTGCGGATGGGTAGTGGATGAACAAATTAATTCCTCGAAACGTACTTGTGCTTTGGTAAACATTGCCCTAAGGATGTTGGTTGTTCGACCACAAGTCATCAACTCACACATCTTTGATCACCACTTTCAATTTACGTGGACTCTCATACGATCACATGACTTGTTTAGGCTCATTTAATTGCATAAAATCCAATTATATATTATTTTATTAATTAAATAATCTTTTTCAAAATATGTGCTAGTCATGGTCTATGAATATGTATCCTCGTCTAGTGCATTTATTAAAGAAGTAGTCCGTAGTTTATGCTAGACTATGCTTAGTTATTTACTCGATCTTATATAATCTAGAATAGATTGGGAACTACTTCCACAGTTAAATAACTAGACAAGAATATTTATTGTAGACACCTAATTTTGTACCTCCCGAAGTCTAATTTTATTCATTTTTAGTTCACCTTACCATGTGTCCAACCCCATGTAATTATATCCCACAAAAATACAAAAATAAACAAAAAAAATACCTCTAGCTAATTTATCTTATCCTAACAACCTACCCAATCAAACCCTAACTACCCATATGATCCCCCCTCCTTTTTCTTGTCCATAAAGAAAGAATATATGGGGGACCCACCAAAATTTTCACATCATAACAAATCCATGCTCATTATAAAAGAAAAATTCTAAGAAGAAAAAGGTGGCTCATTCTTTGATCATCATTTTCTCAACAATAACAAGAATCACCAAATAATCTTCCTCACAAGAACAAGAACAACAACAACAAAAAAAAAAGTAACCGGTGAACAGTACCGGTGAACAATTATCGGTGAACAGTGACGGCATGAAAAGTGACGATGAACGGGTCATTATTTGTCGAGTTGGATTGTTGGTGTTAAGGTTCGGCTCGAGATTTCCGGGTGCGGACTCTCTTTATTCGAATAACATTGAGTTTGAAAGCTTCAAATTTAAGGTCCAATTTTTTCTTCTCTTTTATTTAATTCTTATGTGATTGTGATTGCGTGTGATTCGATACCGTGGTTTGTTTGTTGATGTGAACTGTTGGTGACATTTGGGTGTGTGATGTGCTAAGCATGATTGGTGAATTTTCGTTATTCTCGATTGGTGGATTGTGTATTGAAATGGGTTAATCACGTGGTTAAAAATGAATTAAGGTGGGGATAAAAAATGGAGGAAAATGAATATTGATTAATTTTGATGTATTGATAATGTTAAACATGATAGAATTGTGATATGATGAACTTGGTAGGCAAACGTAGGCCGGTTAGGCAAATTTAGGAATAACGATTTATTGGAGTGTTTGAATATGTGAGTGAATGGTACTTTCTACATTATTGCACGAAAAGTTTAAATTGTACTCATTTGGCCGGGGAATGCCCTGAAGAATTTGTATTGATTTATCCGGGGAATGCCCTGAAGTAGCATGTACGCAAAGGAGGCTCGTGATCAAGGCCCGGAACGTCGGGTGGAGTTTAGTTTAGGATTAGTTTAGAATAGAATAGGTTTTATATTTCAGTACCTCTTTTATTTTGGATTGTATAATTTGGACTGAACATTATTTTTGTTTGTTTTGAATTTTGTGTGATTTATTTGTTTGCTTGTTTTGTGTGTTTATGTGGTTTGTACATTTGTAATGTCAAATTAGCCAATACGCTCCACCAAGAGACCGTGGTCGAACCACGGGATCGAGGGGTGCCTAACACCTTCCCCTCGGTCAACAGAATTCCTTAGCCGGAATCTCTGTTCGTAAACCGGTTTAAAGAGTCAAATGGTTTCGAAAAGGATTTTCCAATGGTGACATGGCACACCAGATTATGCCAAGTGGCGACTCTGATTTTGAATGTAAAAACAATCTTTTTTCGGAACCAATCTTCATTTTGTCACTTTAATAAAAAACCCTTTCAAACCTTAAAATACATATCTTTTTTGGAGTCAAAAAAGGGGTGTGACAGCTCTGGCAACTCTGCTGGGGACTATTTCAGAATTCGAGCTTTTTTTGGAGTAGTATAGGCTTTGTTTGGCATTACGAGTGTATAAGCATTGTTTGTGATTTTTGTTTGTCTTTTCACCTTTGTGCATTTTCGTGCTCTTTGTTTACAGTATTTATCCTATGTGTTACCGCTTTATATCTGGCATCATTTGCAAAGCCCGAGTCAATTCTTTCCGCAACAAGTCTCGAAGCGCACGTCGTGCGTACGAACTCTAGTTGAGTCACCTTTATTTTAAGGGGGGAGCCGTTGGATGTATGGAGTAGGTGGAAAGCAAAGCAGCCACTATCGACCATATGCTCCCCCGAACGGCCTTGTTACTAAACCACAGCGTAGGTCAGCCTTTAGGTCATGCTTATGTGCATCATATTGAGTCTAGGGGGGCCCACTTGGTTCTTTGTAGGAGACTCACCTCTAACGCATCCCTACATGCTAAATGTTGCATCTTTGAGGGTAATGGGGTCATTTGACGGACTAATTTGGTGAAAACATGTGTTAGAAGTAAGGTGCGTAGGCAAGAACTGTTGAAAAAAATAGAGAAAAAAAGTGAAGTGAGTCGAAAAGAAGAAAAAAAAAAGAGTGTCGTAGCTTTTAGTGTTCTTTATGGCTTTTGTTCTTCACAATCCAAAAATTCAAAAAAAAAAAGATTTTTACCTTTTGCACTCATTTCTCAAAAACGAAAATATCAAAAAGATTTTTCATTTGTCTCCTTTAGCATGCATTCATAATTCGAAATTTTCAAAAAAAAAAAGATTTTTTCTTAGCAGTTTTTATAAAAGAAAATGCAAAAAATGGTAGAAATTTGAACATTTCATGTAATGAAAATACCAAAAAGATTTATTTTTCCTTCATAATTTTTGGTGTCAGTTTAGTTGAAGTGTCTAATTAAAAGAAAAAAAAAACTCGAAAAGATTTTATTCGTTTGTCTTTGGTTGTGCCCTTAAGTTAGGGTCAATCTGTTAGTTAATCATTAATTCTCCAATCTGGACGAACTACGCACCCCTGATTCTCCTCTCTCGGGAGTGAGATACGTAGGCAACCTATTTTAGGTTCGGGAATCTTATTTCAAAAATTCAAAAAAGATTTTCATCACTCTTCATTTAGAGTAGGTGTCTCATGTACATCTTTAAAAGAAAGCAAAAAAAAATATTTTTTCTTTAATAGGTTCAAGTTTCATTTTCGTATGAAATTTAAAATCGAAAATCCAAAAATATTTTCTTCAGTAACCATAGATTTCATGTTGTACAGGAATCTGAAAAATTCAAAAAGATTTTCTTCACTCTTCACTTAGAGTAGGTGTTTCATATACATCTCTAAAAGAAAACTAAAAAAAAAAAATCATTAATAGTTTCAAGTTTCATTTTCCTATGAAATTCTAAATCGAAAATCCAAAAAGATTCTTCTTTGGTAATCATAGATTCCATTTTTG
Organism: Capsicum pubescens; assembly: GCA_030864215.1. NCBI lineage: Eukaryota > Viridiplantae > Streptophyta > Magnoliopsida > Solanales > Solanaceae > Capsicum > Capsicum pubescens. The sequence continues at coordinate 203,688,695 of CM061538.1, read as the reverse complement.
TATAGGGAGTTTAAACCTAAAAAATGCAAAAATATTTTCGTCAATTCTTTTGATAATTTGTTATTTTCTTTTCTTTTTTAAAGTTTCAAGAAAAAGAAAAAAAAAATTAATTGGCCATTTTGGCAAAACTTCACGAACTACGCACACCTGATTCTCCCCTTTCGGGGGTGAGATACGTAGGCGCCCTTATTGGGTTCGGTGATTTTTCTTCAAGAAAAAAAAAGAAGAGGTTTTGAAGAAAAAAAATATTGAACTCTAACATATTTGTTACCTCTTGTTCAGTTAGTTTAAGGTGGTTGGTTTGTGGTTTCCTGGTTGGTCCTCCATATCACACCAAATCCAAGGAAGGGTTAGTTGTGTCCAACAAGGATATAGAAAGTGGCATCATGGATGAAATAAAGAGTCGAGAAATTGAGAGTTTAAAGGAAGAGAATTTGAGACTGAGACAACAAATGATGGAAATGTACCGAGCTTGGGCCAGTGGGCTGCCTCCACCTCCGTTCCCCACTTTTTACCCTGCAAATACCTTGAGTCTTCCACCAAAATCGCAAAGTCAGTTTTCTACTGTTGTTGATGCACCACAGCTTGCCTCAGAATCCATTCCACGTCAAATGCACCTCAATACCTCCACCACTCTTTGTTTATCTCCTCAGTATAAGTCTACCACATTCACAGCACCACATACCGTCTGTGCTTTTGTTGCTCAACCTTCTACTAAGGCTTCCACATTGTCTATCAATCCAACGATTGTGATTTCCCAGTCCACTAGTGAATCCACGTTCAATACTGTTGATGATCATTGGTATACTCTTGAGACTACAGTTAAGTTAAGTGAACCGCCAAAATTTCTTACTAAGAAGCCTAGCATGCCAAAAGAGCCAGAGAAAATGGTTGGGAAAGTGAAGAGTGTAGAAAATGATATGAAAAATTCCCCTGAACTTATGGGCTATGAAGATGTTTCATATAAAAACTGGGGCATGTCTTCAAGTGTTAACCTTCCTCCCAGCTTTAAGACATCAAAATTTGGGGAGCCTGATGGACAGAAGGATTCTGTGAAACATTCGGGACTACATTGCAATCAACCAAGGGAAACTGAAGGAAAGAAGAAGAAAAATGCACCTATTGTCATGACAGGTCCAAATCAGAGTTTGAGAGGTTCAACCCACCAATACTGTCAGCCTCAATACCGAGCTTACATATCAGATCCACATAACCACTTGCAACAAGGTTTATTTCTCCGAAATCCAAGAAATCCCATTCCACTTCCCCGATATCCTATGAACAATGCACAATTGTATGCTCATCCATCTTCTTATCCACAATGGCATGTCCCTGTCCCTCAACATCGTCCTCGATCCCCACAAATTTACCAAGGGACCTCTAAATCCAAATTTCATCCGAGGCCAGAGTTCGTAAAGAGGAGGAAGGAAAAAGATAATTTCACTCCTATTGGGGAATCCTATGCCAGTTTATTCCAGAGATTGGTACAGCAAAGCATGATCACTCCTCTCCTTGGGTATACTCCTGACCCGCATTCAAAAAGCTTTGATCCTAATATGCGATGTGCATATCATTATGATGTTCAGGGTCATAGTACTGAAGATTGTCGCACTTTGAAAAGAGAAATAGAAAAGATAATTCAAGATAAATTGATTGTGGTGCAAAACATTGGCCCTTCGACCATCCCACAGAGTTCTTCACCAGTACGCGGTACTGCATAATCTGTGGGAGGCAATGAGTTAAGAATGGGGATCCAGAGCTTATTTGTTGAAGGAAATGTGTCTGACAGTGGTGGAAGCTCCAGTCATGTTGATATACAAGCCAGTGGCTAAGATGTCAGGCTGAGCAATGGAGAAGTCACCCCTCTCCTTACCAGGAAGGGGTTTGGTAGTTTGTTTTGTTTTATTTTTTGTTCTCCGAATTATTTCAGGGTTGTAGTTTGGGATTTATCTTGTTTTTTCCCTTCGTCATTTATGTTCAAACCCTTCTATCTTTCATTTTTATTAAATGGAGTGTCTCTTTTTTCTTTGTGTTTTAAATATGTGTTGTTGTTTTTTTTTTACATAGTACATTTTATGTTGACTCTAGTGATATGATATGCTAGTGAAATTTACAGCTAGATCTTAACATCTAGTTTAAGAACGAACATTGAATCAGAGGGTTAAAGTTAGAAAAAGAGAGCATCTGAGGAAATAGATAGAGTGTTGGGGCATTTGGTGATCAAGTTGAAACCTTCTTTAAAAATTAAGTCTATTATTTTGAAAATCATGAGAATAACTTAGTCATCAATTGAAAGACATGTCTTAATTAGGTCAAACAGTGTCTACGTGATCCTATCAAGAGGAAAAGGAAGAAAATTAGCTCCACGAAGTCATGAGTCCTTCAGCATGAGGAATGTACAACAAAGTGGAGTTGTATGCTGGGCAAGTGTAGAAAAGAGGTGGCACACACGCTCGGGGAAAGTTAGTGTTGTAAAACATTTCATAAGTGATCTTGATCGTGTACTTTCATATTGCATGATATGTACTTGCATTTTCAAAGATTGATATGACGAAGGCATTTCATTCTTCCATCCAAACATCGTGTCATCCTTTGTTTACCCCATTTGAGCTTTAGTTTTATTTTCTTTCATACACCTCTTTTGGAATCAATATAGTCAGCAAAGCTCGAAGAAAAAATGTCGAGCAAAACAATAGTCAGAAAAGTTCAAAAAAAAAAAAAATGTGTCAAAAAAAAAGAGAAAAATAAAGTCGGAAAAATCCCAAAAACAAAAATCAGAATCAAGCAAAATAAGCTGTCAGAACTACGCATGACCTGATTCTCCTCTCTCAAGGGTGAGATACGTAGGCTGCCCCACTCAGGGCTCGGTCCAACCAAATAATCAATTTAGTTTCACCCAGTCAAAAGAAACTGGGGCATGAGTTAATCCTCATTGTTTGAGTCGATTCCAAAAGTTGTAAGTCCTACCCCACTTCAAGTGTCGTTTGGGCCCCATGCCATCCTTTCTTTCTAACCTTATCCAAAAGCCAAGTTACAACCAAAGAAAGACCTTCAGATCAATCTTTGAGGATGTTAAGGCAGAGCATTCAAGGAATATGATGATGCATTTGGGAACTATTTGTCTTCCTCGGCTTAGGGAATCAAGAGAGAAATAAAAATGAAAGAGTCTTATTGGTGAAAACCCTTACGGGCACCATAAGGCGATGGTAAGTTGAGAGAAATAAAAATGAGAGAGTCTTATTGGTGAAAACCCTCACGGGCACCATAAGGCGATAGTGAGCCGAGAGAAAATTAAAGAATCTTGTTGGCTAAAAACCTTCAAGGCACCACTAGCCGATGGGGTCTTAAATGCAATTGACCTAAGAAAGTGACTCAGTTTCAAGGCCATTAACTTAACAACAATGGGTAGAAAGTTTGGATGAAAGGATCAAGCTGCTTAATCCAAAATGCATGGCATAATCATTAGTGTTGACTGACATTTTTAGATGAATTTTTCGTTTCTTTGTTTTAAAAGGGGACATTCATTATCTTTTCTTTCTTCTCTTTATTTTAATTTTATCTTTCTTAAGTCAGTTATCAAAACAAAAATTGTCATTCTTTTTTTTGTTTCTTGTCTTTGAGTCAAGTCCGTGTCAAAACAAGTGAGAAAAGATTGCAAAACTGGCTACCAGCTTCTTTAATTGCACAAAGCAAAACAAAAGCTAGCACATCAAAGAGACATTATTGTGAACCCAAAAAGGGCATGTAGGAAGTTTTGTCAACAGAGAAGTCGGGGAACTTATGGAAATACCAAGGTTCAAAGGGTTTATTTGAGAAACACGACAAAGCAGAAATACTATGTTTGTTTCAGAGTCACTCTTAATAAGCTAAGTTTGAGTCAATGATACAGAAAGTCAATGACATATGCTAATGGTTGGAAGCAAAGCTAAATGTGATGGGGGAAGGAGCAATTGCCTCAAAAGCCAAAGCCACAAACTAGCCACCATGTTTTGAAACTCACAAGCTTTCTTTGTATGTAATAGGAATACATGTTGCATTCAGATCAAGGATTTCAGAGCCTAAACATCAAAGGACGTAATTTCTCACCTCAACAAATGCAAGAGGCAAGGTTGTTGCATAGGTTTGGTAATCAAAACCATGGTAAAACTCATAATTCAAGAGCTCTAGGAGACGCACTTCCTTGTTTTGGTAATTCAAGCAGCTTTGGTAAGGAGACGTACTTCATTGTTTTGATAATTCCAACAAAATTGATAAGGAAACACACTTTCTTGATTGGATAATTTGAATTTTTCTTCTTAGGTAATGAACTTCCTAACTTAAGTCTTGATTCCTAGAAGACGTACCTTTTAGTCGAGTCATTTTCCTTGATTCCTATAAGACGTAACTTTTACTCGATTCATCGCCTTTGATTCCTAGAAGACGTACCTTTTAGTCGAGTCATTTCCCTTGATTTCTATAAGACGTACCTTTTAGTCATCCCCTTTGATTCCTATAAGACGTACCTTTTAGTCGAGTCATCCCCTTTGATTCCTATAAGACGTACCTTTTAGTTGAGTCATCCCCTTTGATTCCTATAAGACGTACCTTTTAGTCGAGTCATTTCCCTTGATTCCTATAAGACGTACCTTTTAGTCGAGTCATCCCCTTTAATTCCTATAAGATGTACCTTTTAGTCGAGTCATCCCCTTTGATTCCAATAAGACGTACCTTTTAGTCGAGTCACACCCTTTGATTCCTATAAGACATACCTTTTAGTCGAGTCATTTCCCTTGATTCCTATAAGACGTACCTTTTAGTAGAGTCATCCCCGTTGATTCCTATAAGACGTACCTTTTAGTCGAGTCATCCCCTTTGATTCCTAGAAGACGTACCTTTTAGTCGAGTCATTTCCCTTGATTCCTATAAGACGTACCTTTTAGTCGAGTCATCCCCTTTGATTCCTATAAGACGTACCTTTTAATCGAGTCATCCCCTTTGATTCATAGAAGACGTACCTTTTAGTCGAGTCATTTCCCTTGATTCCTATAAGACGTACCTTTTAGTCGAGTCATCCCCTTTGATTACTATAAGAAGTACCTTTTAGTCGAGTCAGTCCCTTTCTAGAAGACGTACCTTTTAGTCGAGTCATCCCCTTTGATTTCTATAAGATGTACCTTTTAGTCGAGTCATCCCCTTTGATTCCTATAAGACATACCTTTTAGTCGAGTCATTTCCCTTGATTCCTATAAGACGTACCTTTTAATCGAGTCATCCCCTTTGATTCCTATAAGATGTACCTTTTAGTCGAGTCATCCCTTGATTCCTATAAGACGTACCTTTTAGTCGAGTCATCCCCTTTGATTCCTATAAGACGTACCTTTTAGTCGAGTCTTCCCCTTTGACCCCTAAAAGACGTACCTTTTAGTCGAGTCATCCCCTTTGATTCCTAGAAGACGTACCTTTTAGTCGAGTCATTTCCCTTGATTCCTATAAGACGTACCTTTTAGTAGAGTCATCCCCGTTGATTCCTATAAGACGTACCTTTTAGTCGAGTCATCCCCTTTGATTCCTAGAAGACGTACCTTTTAGTCGAGTCATTTCCCTTGATTCCTATAAGACGTACCTTTTAGTCGAGTCATCCCCTTTGATTCCTATAAGACGTACCTTTTAATCGAGTCATCCCCCTTGATTCCTAGAAAACGTACCTTTTAGTCGAGTCATTTCCCTTGATTCCTATAAGATGTACCTTTTAGTTGAGTCATCCCCTTTGACCACAATAATACGTACCTTTTAGTCGAGTCATTCCCTATGATTCTTATAAGACGTACCTTTTAGTCGAGTCATCCCCTTTGATTCGTATAAGACGTATCTTTTAGTCGAGTCATTTCCCTTGATTCCTAGAAGACGTACCTTTTAGTCGAGTCATCCCTTTTGACCCCTAGAAGACGTACCTTTTAGTCGAGTCATCCCCTTGGATTCCTATAAGACGTACCTTTTAGTCGAGTCATCCCCTTTGATTCCTATAAGACGTACCTTTTAGTTGAGTCATCCTCTTTGATTCCTATAAGACATACCTTTTAGTCGAGTCATCCTCTTTGACCCCTAGAAGACGTACCTTTTAGTCGAGTCATTTCCTTTGATTCCTATAAGACGTACATTTTAGTCGAGTCATCCCCTTTGATTCCTATAAGACGTACCTTTTAGTCGAGTCATCCCCTTTGATTCCTATAAGATGTACCTTTTAGTCGAGTCATCCCCCTGGATTCCTATAAGACGTACATTTTAGTCAAGTCATCCTCTTTGATTCCTATAAGACGTACCTTTTAGTAGAGTCATCCCCTCTGATTCCTATAAGACGTACCTTTTAGTCGAGTCATCCCCTCTGATTCCTATAAGACGTCCCTTTTAGTTGAGTCATCCCCTCTGATTCCTATATGACGTACCTTTTAGTCGAGTCATCCCCTCTGATTCCTATAAGACTTACCTTTTAGTCGAGTAATCCCCTTTGATTCCTATAAGACGTACCTTTTAGTCGAGTCATCCCCCTGGATTCTTATAAGACGTACTTTTTAGTCGAGTCATCCCCTCTGATTCCTATAAGACGTACCTTTTAGTCGAGTCATCCCCTATGATTCCTATAAGACGTACCTTTTAGTCGAGTCATCCCCTCTGATTCCTATAAGACGTACCTTTTAGTCGATTCATCCCCTCTGATTCCTATAAGACGTACCTTTTAGTCGAGTCATCCCCTTTGATTCCTATAAGACGTACCTTTTAGTTGAGTCTTCCCCTTTGATTCCTATAAGACGTACCTTTTAGTCGAGTCATCCCCCTAGATTCCTATAAGGTGTACCTTTTAGTCGAGTCATCCCCTTGATTCCTAAAAGACGTACCTTTTAGTCGAGTCATTTTAATTAACTCATAGAAATTGCATTTATTTATTTGGGATAATTTTCTTTTCAATTTTGATGTGATTTCAGGAGCATGCCCGAAGCACAAGGCGAATAAATGGAAAACCAAGCAACTAGGTAAAGAAATTGAAAGTTAAGCAAATTAAAAAATAGCAAGTCAGGAGCCCGCCTGCAGAACATGGTGAAGAAATTGAAAGCATAGCAACAGGTTGATGAAATAGCAAGTTAGGAGCCCGTCTGCAGAACAGGGTGAAGAAATTAAAAGCATAGCAACAAGTTGATAAAAATAGCAAGTCAGGAGCCCGCCTGCAGAACAGGGTGCAGAAGTTGAAAGCATGGCAACAAGTTGATGAAATAGGAAGTCAGGAACCCGCCTCGAGAACAGGGTGAAGAAATTGAAAGGCAAGCAACAAGTTAATGAAATAGCAAGTCAGGAGCCCGCCTGAAGAATAGGGTGATGAAATTCGAGTCAAGAACCAATAGAAGTTGTATAGATAGGATTTTTGTAATTTCATTTATGTTTTAACTTGTAATTTTCATTTTTTTTATGTAATGACGGAGCCGCAGACCGGAACCTCGATGGAACCTCACTCGACTCTCCAACTCGGTATAGTCCATCTCCCTCCAAAAGTTGAGATACTTGTCACTCGATCCTCTCGTAATGTGAGTAGGTGGGATGTCTTAAGTCAAGACCCGATTGTCCTTCTTTCTTCTGTTTCTTTCTTTGAATAATGGTCGGGTCAAAATTTGGTCTCGCTGTCTACTTCTTTGTCTGAAAACACTTTGAGTTTACATTCAAAGGGGGCATGATGTAGACACCTAATTTTGTACCTCCCGAAGTCTAATTTTATTCATTTTTAGTTCACCTTACCATGTGTCCAACCCCATGTAATTATATCCCACAAAAATACAAAAATAAACAAAAAAAATACCTCTAGCTAATTTATCTTATCCTAACAACCTACCCAATCAAAGGCTTCCACCTACCCTAACTACCCATATGATCCCCCCCTCCTTTTTCTTGTCCACAAAGAAAGAATATATGGGGGATCCACCAAAATTTCCACATCATAACAAATCCATGCTCATTATAAATGAAAAATTCTAAGAAAAAAGTGGCTCATTCTTTGATCATCATCTTTTCCACAATAACAAGAATCACCAAATAATCTTCCTCACAAGAACAAGAACAACAACGAAAAAAAAAAAAGTAACCGGTGAACAGTAATCGGTGAACAGTGACCGGCGTGAAAAGTGACGGTGAACGGGTCATTATTTTTTGATTTGGATTGTTGGTGTTAAGGTTTGGCTCGAGATTTTCGGGTGCGGACTCTCTTTATTCGAATAACATTGAGTTTGAAAGCTTCAAATTTAAGGTCCAATTCTTTCTTCTCTTTTATTTAATTCTTATGTGATTGTGATTGTGTGTGATTCGATACCGTGGTTTGTTTGTTGATGTGAATTGTTGGTGACATTTGGGTGTTTGATGTGCTAAGCATGATTGGTGAATTTTCGTTATTCTCGATTGGTGGATTGTGTATTGAAATGGGTTAATCACGTGGTTAAAAATGAATTAAGGTGGGGATTAAAAATGGAGGAAAATGAATATTGATTAATTTTGATGTATTGATAATGTTAAACATGATAGAATTGTGATATGTTGAACTTGGTAGGCAAACGTAGGCCGGTTAGGCAAATTTAGGAATAACGATTTATTGGAGTGTTTGAATATGTGAGTGAATGGTACTTTCTACTTTATTGCACGAAAAGTTTAAATTGCACACATTTGGCCGGGGAATGCCCCGAAGGATTTGTATTGATTTATCCGGGGAATGCCCTGAAGTAGCATGTACGCAAAGGTGGATCGTGATCAAGTCCCGGAACGTCGGGTGGAGTTTAGTTTAGGATTAGTTTAGAATAGAATAGGTTTTATATTTCAGCACCTCTTTTATTTTGGATTGTATAATTTGGACTGAACATTATTTTTGTTTGTTTTGAATTTTGTGTGATTTATTTGTTTGCTTGTTTTGTGTGTTTATGTGGTTTGTACATTTGTAATGTCAAATAAGCCGATACGCTCCACCAAGAGACCGTGGTCGAACCACGGGATCGAGGGGTGCCTAACACCTTCCCCTCGGTCAACAGAATTCCTTAGCCGGAATCTCTGTTCGTAAACCGGTTTAAAGAGTCAAATGGTTTCGAAAAGGATTTTCCAATGGTGACTTGGCACACCAGATTATGCCAAGTGGCGACTCTGATTTTGAATGTAAAAATAATCTTTTTTCGGAACCAATCTTCATTTTGTCACTTTAATAAAAAATCCTTTCAAACCTTAAAATACATATCTTTTTTAGAGTCGAAAAAGGGGTGTGACATTTATTTATAGACCATGACTAGCACATATTTTTAAAATGATTATTTAATTAATAAAATAATATATAATTAGATTTTATGAAATTAAATAAGCCTAAACAAGTCGTGCTCGTATGAGAGTCCACGTAAATTGAAGGTGGTGATCAAAGATGTGTGAGTTGATGACTTGTGGTTGAACAAATGATGAGTTGTGATTGAAGAAATGAATTCCTCACAACATACTTGTTCTTTGGGTGAACATTACCATGAGGATATTGGTTGTACCACCGTTACCCATCCTCACACATCTTTGATCACTTTCTACAATTTACGTGAACTCTTATACGATAACATGACTAGTTTAAGCTCATTTGATTGCATAAAATTCAGTTATTCATTATTTTATTAATTAATTATTCTTTTTTTCCTAATATGCTACTAAGGGAAATAAACCAATACAGTATATTATTGACAAGGCTTTGCGTCTATGATTTATACTGGACACAATCGATGGACCTCTACAAACCATGATAGTTACTGAATTGGTGACACAATGAAACATTTAATAGTAAACTTGTTTGTCGTCATTGTAAATGTATGATTTATTCAATCGATCATGCGTTCAGTCTAAAAACTATAGAGAACAACTTCAATAATATTTGCCACTGACCTCTATATATTAGTACAATAGCTGAACTGGTAAGATAATGCAAACAACTGTTTAATCTAACAAGACAATGGAATAACTAAACATAATTTCATCAGTAAATGTCATTATTGACATGCCAAATATATGTAATTCAATTATCCATAAAACAAAAATCACTAAAAACAACAAAATCATTAAGAGAAATGTTTGTTCCAAGCCACCGAACAACATGTTATCATCATTGAGTTCCTTAACAATGTCCATCACATCCACTTCATTTTCTTATGTTTTTCTCCTCTTTTTCTACTTCTTTCTTCTTATTTTCTTTCTTTTCTTCTTCTTCTTCTAATTTCTTATCTTCTTCAATATTTTTGTCCTCCTGTTCAACCACTCATTCATCATCAACTGTCTTCTTCTTTTTCTCTTCTTCTTCTTCTTCTTCTTCTTATTCTTCTTCTGTTTTCTCCTAATTTTCTTCTTTTTTTTAGCTGTCCTCTCCTCCTCATCATCATCATCATCATCATCATCATTTTCTTCTTCTGCTTCTTCTTCTTCATCTGCTTTCTTTTCCTCTTTCATTTCTTCTTCTTTCTTTTCTTCTTTAGCTTTTTCATCTGCTTCAACTATGCCAGTCACTACGACTACAAGTTCTTTAAGGTTCTTTAACTGCTTTATCTTGAAAAGATTACAAAGATTATGCAAGAAAATTAAATTGGAAGAGCAAAAGATAAATTAGTTTACCTTCATCTTGATGCTTCTTTTTATTCTTGTTGATTCTCCTTAACCTATCATATCTAACAATGAAGCAATATCCAGAACACTTTTCTCGAGCACAGCAACACGCTCACGTAGGTCATCATCATTAGAAGCGTCGGATGTAGTTTTGAGTCCACTTGAGCCAGCATGATCACAAGCATGTGTTGGACTTGGAACATAATTGTGACCACCCAAATCTTCGTCTTCGTCCGCAACCTCTGCTGATGAAGTTAGGATAGTTACGCCTTTTAGCTGCGCCTTCAAGGCATCGATGGACGTATCCTTAACTTTGTTAGTGTATGACTTAAATATTTTCATGCATCTCTGCTCCATCTCACAGACAGTAGGGGTAAGGTACAGGTGCATAATCTATAAACAATAAATATAAATTACATGATATTCACTAATATAATGATATTATTAGCATATTATAATAAGTATAATTTAACCTTTGAGTTATTTCCATTATACTTAAATGGATTGACTTCCATTATGTTGTCTCACTTCGACATGTGCCATGTAAAAAGCCGGGGAATGGGCAAAGGAGTATCCAACAATTTACCGGCGTACCTTCCCAAATGAGGAAAGACCTCATATATCCAAACCTGCAATCAATAGAAGCATAAGTAAATCTATAGGGTCTATGTATTATTACATAAATAGGTAAGATTCTATAATAAATCAATAATATGGTAGATTATAAGTACCAAAAATGCCAAGGGAAAGCCATATAACCCATACGATGCATTATTCCTCTTCACAAATGTTTCTTTTTGATTGGTCAAATCAATCTTCTTTTTTCAAATAGCTTAACGTCATCCCAAATGACTCTTTTCCCCATGGATATCCCCCGAAGAAATCTAAATCAGCCGCTATCTTGATGTGGTCTGACTCTACCTTCTTGGACAGGTCCTTTTCCAGTAGCATTGAGTGCATGAGCCAAACCAAAATACACTTCAACTTTTGTTGATTAGTCAACCTATTACCTTTGATCAGGATAACCAACCTTGAGTCAGTAATGCTCTTGTTCTTCGTCACCTTAAAATGAAAGATTTCTCCATTTTGGAGGACTTTGTTCATTTTTGATTCACGGGGATATGCTGAACAATTCAACCTCGTAATCAGAGAAAATTCCTTTAAGCCAAAACAAGTTGGTTTACCGTTCACACAGAACCAAAGTTCATGCAGTTTTTTTTATTATTTTTGATATATCGTAGCAACACATAATGGACCATCTATCCATTAAACTTAAAATATTCCGACATATGCCTCAAGTGTCCGAAACAAGTCTTCTTAAAATCAGCATACAACTTTTGTTCAACAAGAATCCTTCTAAACTCTCGATAGACCGCCATTCTTGATCTTACAAAAATCTTTGCAGGAAAAGAACCTAGCTCATCCATCTAAGTTGTTAGCCGTATGACTCAATGGAGATATCCCTTGCAAAAATTGGCAAGAATAGGGGATCCTCCTCCTTTTCGTCTCCACTATCTCTCCTATCCTCATCTTCACCGCTATAACTTTCACTTTCTTCTTTGCTTTCCTCTTTCCTTTTTCCTTCACTATCCTCAACATCGTCACTTTCATGTACACTACTTTTTTCATATTTGGAAATATCGGCAAGGATTTTTATTTAGTTTCTGACTCGAATTCATTGACTATAGCTTTTTTTCTTTCCAAAGTCTTGGAAACCTCTTCAGCTTTTCACTTCCTACTTCTAGAAGCAGTAGAAGTAGGCCTTTTAACTGCTCTATAAACTCTCACCATTTATGATCTACAAGTGGTCTATTAATAAAAATGAAAAAATGCAGCAAAAACAAATCTATAGTGGTCGATCTATCGACCACTGGTCTATTAAGAAAAATGGGAAACCGCCTCGGATCAAACATGCAAATCAAGTTCCAACTTCTCCAAATATTGGTAGTGCAATTCACAACAACAAGAACACCATTCAAATAGGTCCAATTTAGTACAACAAATTCAAAATCAATACGCAATATAAATACAAATTTTTTTAGTCATTATCCAAAGCAAAACATGATTAAACATGCGGAATCGACAATGTTAACTAAAAAACTCAAATTTTGACTAAAAGAACCCCAACACAAAGCGGAAACAAAAAAATATACTAAAATGGATCTAAACTAATCGGGGAGAGAGATTAAACTTACCTGAGCAAGAGACACAGAAAATTTTTTACTTGGAAAGCAAGAGTCGCCCCAAACTTTTTTTCCGAAAAATATCAAGAAAAATCCGGAGAAGAAGAGGACTGAGGAGAAAAAAATGTTTTTGAATTTATTAAACGATTTTAATAAATATTTAAAAAATTAATAAATGTAAAAAGGGACCATATTGTATTTTTTTATAAAGTTGTATTCTCCAAATTAAGTTTTCAAAGTGAGCTGTTGGAAATTTTCAACAAATATTTGCATTTTTCGCGACAGATGACTAAGCTGTTGGAAGTTTTCAAACAAATATTGAGATATCTGTTGCAATAGATTATCTATCTGATTTAATTATCAAATAGACATTTGCATCTGTTGCGACAGATGACTGAGCTGTTGCAAAATTTCAAAAAGATATTGATATCTCTTGCAACAGATGACATATCTGTTTGAAAATATTTTTTTAAATTTTAATACTACTAAGGAGGTAAAAAATATTTCTTCGATAACTCAAAAATCTCCTCCTTGAGTAGTCTTATCTTGTCTTTTCAATGTCACCCATCTTCTTTGAGCCCCTCAAGTTATTAATGAATATTAATGAACATTTAAATCCATTTCTAGAATTATCTCTCCTTCATCCCTAAATTTATTCTATCTCTCTTCTTTTTCTCTCTCTCCTCTTTAGGGTTATCACATCCATCTCTTTTTTTTTTCTCTTTTCTCTCTTCTTTCTCATAAGGATCCTTTCTGATCTCAATTGATCTATATATTTTCTCGACTGAAATTGTTGTTTTGATCCCCGTGCTTTTGACATTGCAGGTATGGTTCACTGTTGCTCTTTCATTCTCATTTTCTTCTTTGCAAGTTATTTAAATCAGTTATTTAGATCTATTTTTTAATTTAATTACTCTTTACCCATATCATATTTATTTAAATAACTTGAAGGAAAGGTTACTTTTAAGTCTTGAATGAATGAACCATTGTTATTATTAAAATATGCGAAAAAGTCATCTGTTTGGAGAAGTTTAAAAGCCTTGTTGGCATGTATTTTGTTTGTTTCTTTGGTATGTATTTTGCTTATTTCTTTTTTATTGATGGTGTTATTGATGTTGTTAGAACTTGTGATGTGTTATTGTTGATGGTGTTATTGATGTTGTTGATGGGGTTGGTGTTGTTAGAACTTGTGGTGTGTTGTTGTTGATGGTGTTGGAACAAATAATGTTGTTTCTTTGTTGTTGATGTTGTTTCTTTATTTTTTGTTAGTTGTTGATGTTGTTGTTGACTGTTGGAACAAATCAAACCACTATCAAGCCTGGTTTGATGTATTCCAACAATTTACATAGTTGTTATAACAGACTCCATATCTGTTGCAACAGCATATCCATCTGTTACAGCATATTTACAATCTGTTGAATAAATGGGAAACTGGTGCAACAGATGTGGAGCCTATTGCAATAGATTGGTAATCTGTTGCAATAAATGGATAATGTTCTTTTTGTTCTCCTTTTGTTTAAAAAGAATTGTTATTATCTTGTTTGAAGATATAAGGAAATGAATGTTGATCAACTTTTGCCCGACCAACACAAGAGGCTACTGTAAAGATGGGTTCGGAGGAATAAGTTACTTGCAGATAGAACTACCACTACTAGAAATTACCCCTATGGTGATGGTTGCAAAACCGTTGTAATAGACAGAAAAATAGTTGTCATAGCTCTACCGCAACGGTTTAGCAAGCGTCCCATAGGTGGGCGTTGCGATAGGTCTATGGCAACGGTTTATACGATGGCTATCTGAACCGTCGCCATAGGTCAAGCTATGGCGACAGTTTCAAACAACCGTTGCCATAGCTTGACCTATGACAAAAATTATTTTTTGACTTATTAAGACACCTATTTTCATCTATTGCAACGGTTACTAACCGTTGTAATAGAAGCTATTGCAACGGTTAGTAACTATTCCAACAACATCTATTAAAATGCTTTTGTTATTCTTTTGCAATGCCTATTTTCATCTATTGCAATGGTTAGTAACTGTTGCAATAAATTCTATTGCAACGACATTAAACCGTTGCAATAGATTCTATTGCTACGCTTTTGTTATTCTATTGCAACGCTTTTTGACTATCTATTGCAACAATTATATAAATAGTCACTCGTATTAATGTAAATTTTTATTTACATACATAATAAATTATAACACAATATATACACATCACAACACAAAATCATTCATTAATAATCTCATAATTCAAAATATGCAACAAGCTAGTAATTTACACCCAAAAGAAAAATGTAATCAAGTCCAAATGGTTAGTCAAGTTTTTACATACTAGCAAGTTTGAGTCGCGATAAGTTTGAAGAAATTCAACAAAAAACTATTGATATTAGAGCATTTATCCATAATCCAAAAATCTTTTCAAGGTCAATGTCTTCACCACTTTCTTCATTTCTTTCTTCCTTCATTTTGGACACCTATAAAAAAAGAACAAATAATATAAATTAGCACTTAAATGACAACATAAAAAGATTTGAATCACATTGCAGTAACCCTCAAAGCTGGAAGGCAGTAATATTCCAAGCTGGAATATCTGATGGATCACCCAAGCAAAGAATGTGAGCAATCATTAAGAATTATATTCATATTAGTACTTACAAAAATCAAGGCATACAAATATGCCCCTATTGTCACTGTAAGACCCAAAGCTATTGTAACCTCCGGTAGAGAGCGCTGCTGATTCACACTGATGCCAATAAGCAATAGAGCAAGAGCCTCCCACTGTGACCATTTGGTTTAGAGAGTTATATATAGAAAGCATTATTTCAGGGTCCAAGATGCATAAACATAGCACAGACAATTCTAGAAAATAATTAAATATAGTTGATTATAGTTAATAATCAAACCTCTGTTAGCTTAACCAACCTAAATTATGGAAAAATGACGTTTCATAATTATCTTTAACAAGATTGTAATTACCAAAACCTGCATGTTGTAAAGAATTAAAAAAAAGGGAAAACAGTCATCAACGCAAATAATAAGATGTTCCATGTTAATAATTCAATCAATTCTTCAAAACTGTATTCTGTTTCCTTCATTGATAATAGCCATAAATTTACTTGGGAAACCAGATAAGTGAAAGATAGAATTTGGAAGAAGTTAATAATCTGATCAGTCTTTTTGCAACTATTATCCATTAATCATAAGTCTATCAATGTCAAGAGAGCTTCATTCTTTGGCAACACAAAAAGGATGATTTCCCGTTCATACCTTTGTAAATGACGGTTCCAAGTAAGCCAAGAAAGTTGAAGATTGCACCATATCCGTAAAAGAATAAATTCTGTAAAGAGCAGTATAGTTGTTTATATGGATCATTAATAAAGTCATAGACACACATAAAACAAACCAGACCTAGGGGTTACAAGCACTTCACTACTTGGAAGATAGTGATTATCATAATATTAACTTAGCATAATTACACCAAATAAGAATATTGCTCAGGAAAAATAATTGATTATTAGCAAATCAATATACAATTCTATATGATGGTTCAAATTGACAGTGAAGACATACTGGAAATGAAAGAAGAATCTATGGAAAAGAAGATGTCAAATGTTTTGTCTGGGATCCAGTTGAATATGTCAAACTCACTGTAGCAGCTTAAAGCATTTTAGGAGTAATCAATAGAAAAAGTTCACCTGACGATAAATGCTGGTCTCGAATTGACTTTTCAAAGCGTATTCATTATAAACAGATTCCATCAAAGGAACAGCGACCTGAAATATTACATTGCATCAGTTTCTATCCATTAAATAAGGCACCTAGGTCTGAAGTCAAGAAAGTATGGCATAAAGTTTTGTCCAGTACAAGTGGCACATATGGTGAACCACATATGATATCTTCTCTTAGGGCACAAAAAAGAAAAAGAAAGGGAGCATGTATGAATTGATGCCCAAATCTTCCAAGGTAAAGTAATTCTTTAAGGCAGTTGTCACTGTAAGACCCAACGTTGTTGTACCTTCCGACAGAGAGCACAGCTGATTCACACTGATCCCAATAAGCAATAGAGAAAGAGCCTCCCACTGTGACCATTTAGTTTAGACAGTTGTATATAGCAGGCATTATTCCAGGGTCCAAAATGCATAGCACAGAACAGATAATTCTAGAAAATAATTAAATACAATTGAATATAGTTAATAATTTTGAACCAGAATTACTTTAGAACTTTAACAAGTGAATTGACAAGTCTAAAAGTGTCAGCAATAATTATAAATAAATGGATACCTTTAAGTTCCTCAATATCTTTACAGTAGCAGGGCTAAAATATAACTGCACGAATTACAAAAGTGTTAGAAGGAAGTGCAAGAGGATAATTGAACTCCAATAACATGCACCAACACTACAACACTTAAGGGCTACACAAGAAAGCTAATCCCTACATCAAAAGCACAGACGACAAGAGTACAGAGGCAAAGGACATGAATTCTGAACTACCAACAGTCAACATAAAATTTTGATGAAAATAATCACAACAGATAGAGAATATAAGAAATTCAGAAGGTTAAACAATTCCACTTAAAATGACAACCAAATCTTTTTATGCCAAAGTTCTTAACTTTTATGGAAAATACTCGATTTACTTTCTGATCTAAAGCAACAAAAGAAGCTAATAAAAGAAAATATTCTTGTAATGTATTTTTTGAGTTAAATATACATAGATATCTATAGCTTGGGAATATACACTGAAATCAATTCGAGTTGGCACAAAGGAATAAACTTACTCACCTGTTTAGCTAAGTCTATGCATTCAATGGTGAGCAGACAAGCTACAAAACATGAAACCTCTCCATAATGCACAACAACATCACAAGAAGATGGCAGAACATCAACTAAATGGGTTAACGCTCTAGCTGCGAGAAGCATAATATCAGGATTACTTCTATGATTAAGCAGCCCAACAAGCATAGGTACAAATGAATCCACGAAAGAACTGCTCAATGAGTCTTCTATATCTATCAAAATCATCACACAAAGATGTGTTAATACCTCTAATAGATGCGTATCATTTTGAAAGGAGCAATCAAACTTTGTTATGTGATTACATCTTTCAGTTAATCCAAGCCATTCTTATTATAATGATACTAAAAAAATCCTGTAGATGTGGAGTAAAGTGCCATATATTAGCTAGATTCAAGATGATACAGATAGCCAAGTCAATCAGAGTACACAGAATTATGGGCATTCCAAGAATAGGAATTTCAATCCCCTAAGGTAGCTCCATCTAACACCCCGAATGAAAAAAAATAAAGAAGGAATCAGAGATAATGATCATAAGATTGGTGAAGGCAACACAATACGTCCATACATAGCTACAGAAATATAATCAACTTTCTTCAAACCTGATATCATGAAGGAGAAAGAGTACAAAACATATACACAAACTAATACGAACCAGTAAAGTCGATGGCCACCATGAAGTTAAGTTCATAACCCCATGCCAAGAAATCAAGGAATGTCTGTTGCGTTTTCACGAAAAAAATTCCACAAAAAGCTGGCTCTTTCTGACCTGGTAAAATTAGTGACCTCAATAACTAAATACATGAAGTTTAAACTAGAAGTATCTTTTCCAGACAACAGAGATTTTTACCTTGTTTTGTGAATTTTGGCCCATAGCAGTTGGTATGAAAGAATTGCACCCGAACCAGTTGAATGCAACACTTCTAAATCTGCTAGTGATTTTTGAACTTTGCTGACAATTGTCATATGAGAAAGGCTGTCAGTTTCCAGTCTGTAGAGGTCAGAAATGACAGAAGGATAAAAGAAAGATCGTTTACCCAATTAAATCATGCTTTCCGTTTGAATCAAAGTCATAATACACAATAGTCAATGGACTATCCTGTATTTGTTCAAATGTTATTGATATCATAATACAGTTTCTTAACATCCCCGAAGAATGGTTATTATTTAGAAGATTCATCCTCGGTAATTTAGTAAGATTATTAGTGGTACAGGCCCTTTCAAAGATATAGATGACTACTTAATATGAGAACCTTCGATTGTATTCTGCAATGGGAAATGCATGAAACACTTCTAAAAAATTCTGCTAATATATTATTTAACCAGCTAATAAAATAAAAAAATATCATATTACATTAAAGAGCAAAGAAAAGGGCAGCCTGGTGCACTAAGCATCCCACATTCATTCAAGGTTAGGGGAACAATCGCACCCCTAAGGGATGTGATGTCGGAATGTTACCCTGATGCAGCATCAATGGCTGATTCCACGAATCGAGCTCGTGACCTATAGGTCACTCGAAGATAACTTTACATTACTCCAAGGCTCCCCCTTCAGATTTTTACTGCAGACATGAAGCAAGCAAACAACTTGTAACATGAATGGAGTATATATCTCACTGATGATTTGGATTTGAAAGTTTATCCATTTCCAGATCTAAACTCAACTTACATAATGTAGACCTGACACAGGGAAAATACATTACTATTGACAAGGAGAAAGATCTTTTGAACTCAAGTAGATATATATCTGTGGACTCAATCTAGAAAATTCATACCCCCATAAAGGCCACAATATCATATAAGCCTTTCTTAAGGTAAATAACTAATTCATGCAGATTGCAGTCTTGAATAGCACCAAATACACGACACTCATGCAAAACAAAATATTTGTAGGACACCGAATACACTTAACCTTTCTCGACATAAAAATCATCTAATATACAATAATAGACAATTTTATTTACTCTGTAATTGAATCATAATGTGTGGCGAATACAATGTGCATCGTATGCATTTATCCAGAATATATTATGTAAGCATTCTAAAGCAAATTGGTACACATACCCAAGGTTGCCAATGCCGTTAATAGGCTCCAGAAGTTGTAATTGATGTTGTTGTACCTCCTACAGAGGTTCAATTTGCTGCAAGGGCTGCACATGACCACTCTCCATCACTATTGTTGTAGTAGTTGGGGTTCTATTTCCCTCGATTAACCGCCGCATATACCATGCCCCAATCGACCTGTATGGCCTTTATTTCTCACATAATTGCTCCATTTGCGATAGCCTTGGTAATTTCTCCAACCCATACAACATTCTCACTCCTTTCCAATACAAAAAGGCCTTGGCATATTTCGCTAGCACATAATCAGAGTATATACTCACAAAAGTCACAAGAAAGAAATATTATACTATATCAAAAACAAAATATCTCAACCATATAATCCGATATCAACCTCGATCTTTCAATGCCAGGCTCCAGTTCACGTTTTAAATCGAGATTCGATAGAAAGTCTCGATGGAAAATTTCATAATTAAAGAGGAATTAGAGGGCTCAGATTATGGAATACCTGCTAACTCATCTTTATCCCATTCCTCAAAGGACATCGACATAGGCTTCGAGTTGGACGGCGAGATGTAACTTGAGTGGCCACTAAGGGAGAAGGACAGTGGTGTTGTGTGGTGGAGATGGGTTCATAGAGGTTAACAAAGTCTTTGATATCATCGACGTCGAAACCCTTGAACTGGCGATAATCGGCAGAGATGGGAGAGAGGTGGTGGAGGAGGAAAGAGGGGAAAGAAAAAATGAGTGTTTCGTAAAAAAGAATGTTTAGATTTGATATCTCTCTCTATGCTTCTGATGAAACAAATAGCATAACAAGTGGAGGGAAAATAAAACCGATGTAATAGCCTTTTTTTAATAAAGTGTTTCCATAGGTGTGTCTATAGCAACGGTTCATCGAACCGTCACTATAAGACACCCTATTGCAACCTTATCCATCAATAGCAACGGTTATAGTACCAACTAGCTTTACTACACTAATTTTTTTTTGCAACGGTTACAATCGTTGAAATAGAACTTCTATAGAAATGCTTTTGGAATCGTTACCAAAAGGTTCATTGCAATAGGGGTAATTTCTAGTAGTGCACTTCATATGTGAGAGGTATGTATTACTGATAATGTTATCGTGAAGACAT
Source organism: Capsicum pubescens (assembly GCA_030864215.1). NCBI lineage: Eukaryota > Viridiplantae > Streptophyta > Magnoliopsida > Solanales > Solanaceae > Capsicum > Capsicum pubescens. Next base: position 203,667,895 of record CM061538.1, on the reverse strand, counting down.
ACATATAGTACACTAATTTTGTGAGTGTTGTTTTTTACCAAATAGGCATTGCTCATTCGAATAAGTTATCTACAATTTTACAGTTAAGTTTTATAGGTTCAAACTGATAAGGCTGAGGGACCATGAATATGGTTCTGATACATTGGTAAGATTTAATGACAGTTGTTTCTCGTGTCTATGTGTCAAGCTTTGAGAAGTGATCAAGTTTTGGTGGCATTGTAAAAAGATTTGATAGCGATTGGACTAACTTTCAGGGTGCATTGGACTCTGAGATAGATTTTGAAGCCTCCACTGCTTCAACTAAGAACGAAAATAAATATATTTATTGCCCTAGCCCAAATTTATATGGTTGAGTTATTCAAGGTAATGATAATACACCAGAAGGATACGTAGGAGAATACTTACGAGGAAAAGAAGGAGTTTATGAAAGTCTATATCTTCTAAGAGCTAATTAAAGAGGAAAACATAGGGTAGCAAGGAACATTTAGCAAATCTGGCCGATGTAGTTGAATTAGAACGCGAGAAATTTGAATCAAGTGCTAGTATAAAAGTGTATGCAGTATTGAAAATCCGTATGTTGTTTCTCTGAAAGAAAATTAGTGCGGTTGGAAACTTTGCTGGGGAGATACGACTAGGTAGCATGGTCGGGATGATTACCTACATAGAAAATAATAGAACACAAAGAAAACAGCTTTGCGGGCACTGGGAGTTGAAATGATGTACCGTAAGTAAAGAAATCTTGGACTAAGAACAACTATATTTAAATAAGCAATCTAAACGAAGGCGATGATTTTTGAATTTTAAATTGCATCCATGCCTTTTTGTTTGTGGTTCTGACTTGGTCCATTGCTATAGACCTGATCGAAACCACAAACAAGATTGAGTATCATTACTTCCTTATCAATATAGATATAATTGATTGTGTTTTCTTGCCTTAGCAAACTTTCAACATATCTTGGAGAAGATCAGATGTTTGTTGTAGTATATGAATCCCGATAATTTTCAAGCTTGCCTCCATCCTGCTGATTCGGTATTCAATCATGTCATTGCTGTCTTTGAGGTCAGTGTAGAGTTCTTTATCTTTTGTGAGCTGGTCAATAAGGGAGAAACACTTTCTTCGAAGTTGTGGCATTGTAAAAGGCCTTTAGAAGGCTTCCAAAAGCCTTTCTTTAAAAGGCTTAAGTGATAGATGGAGGTTCGCTATGTTTGTTTTAGGTCAACATCTTGATGCACACTCAAGCAGTGGTCCCAGCAGTTGAACAACTCACTTTCTCGAGCGCTGCAGCACTGTTCAATGCAGCTTATTCTACCAACCTTCAAAGGATAGCCTATTAAATCCTTTAAAGGTTGGTAGAACAAGTTGTAATGAACAACGCTCGATAAAGTTAATTGTTCAACTGTTGGGACCACTGCTTGAGTGTGAATCAAGATGTTGACCTAAAACAAACATAGCGACCCTCTATGTATCATTTAAGCCTTTCAAAGAAAGTATTTTGGAAGCCTTCTGAAGGCCTTCTATAATGCCACGGCTTTGAAGAAAGTGTTCCTCCCTGATTGACCAGCTCACAAGAGACCAAGAACTCTATGCTAACCTCAAAGACGGAAATAACAATATTGAATACCGAATCAGCAAGCTGGAGGCAAGCTTGAAAATTATTTGGATTCACATACTACAACAAGCATCTAGTCTTCTCCAAGATATATTGAAAGCATGCTAAGGCAAGAAAATACAATCAATTATATCCATATTTCTAAGGAAGTAATGATACTCAATCTTGTATGTGGTTCCGATCAAGTAAATAGCAGTGGACCGAATAGAAACCACAAACAAGAAGGCATGAGATGCAATTTAAAATTCAAAAATTGTCGTCTTCGCTTAGATTGCTTGTTTTAAATGTAGTTGTTCTTGGGCCAAGTTTTCTTTACTTAATTTCAACCCTCGGTGCCCGCAAAACTACTTTATTTTTGTTCTGCTATTTTCTATGTAGGTGATCATCCCGACCACGCTACCGAGTCATATCTCCCCAGCAAAATGCCCAGTTGTACTAATTTTCTTTCAGAGATACAATAGAGGTATTTTTAGTACTGGATAACATTTCATATTTGCACTTGATTTAGATTTCTCGTGTTCTAATTCAACTACATCGGCCAAATTCGTTAGAAGTTCCTTGCTACCCTATGTTTTTCTCTTCAATTTGCTCTTAGATGATATAGGTTTTATCAACTCACCCTTTCCCTCGGAATTATTCTCCTACGACTCTTTCTGGCGTATAATCATCTTCTCAAACAACCCTTCCATATAAATTTGAACAAGGGGAATTTCTATTGGTATTTCGTTCTTATTTGATGCAGTGTGATGCTTTGAAGGCCTTCTTAGATTCTAATGCACACTTAAAGTTAAGTCCTATAGCTATTGGATATCCTATAGCAACAACCGTCATTAATTCATAACAAGGTATCGGCACCATTTTTATGGGGCCCTCAGCCTCATCAATTCGAACCTATCAAAGTAAACTGTACAATGCAGGATCTTGTTTAAATGAACAATGCCTAATCGGGTAAAAACTGCATTTACAAAATCATTATACTTTATGTGTGTTGTCCCGATGACTTTATCAGTAATACATTACTCCCACACATGAAAGTGGATCCATCTATCTGCATGCATCTTATTCTTTCTAGCCCATCTATGGCTTTATTTGAATAAATAGATGACTAACCTGTTGCGACAGATGATACATCTGTTAAAATTTTCAAACAATTATAGACATCTGTTACAACAGATGATCAATCTGTTGCAACATATGACTTATCTGTTGGAAAAATCAAATAGATAAATTCATTTGTTGCAATAGATTATTAATATGTTGTTAATTTTCAAACAAATATAATATATTTTACAACAGATTACCCGTCTGTTAGATTTATTTTAAAGCAATTTTCTTTTCATTCCAAAATATAATAAAAGATAAAATATTGTATTTAGATAAGTTTTTTTAATTTACATATTAAAAAAAGTCACCAGTTTTATTTAATTAAGAGATGTATTTATACATAACTCCACTTCTAGATATGGCTGATCCGGATTTGGATAAGGTAATTTTGCGCGACTCGTTGTGGGAACTTGAAAGGCAGACTCATGAACTCCAATGGGAGTTGGGCAACATGAGAGCAAGGTTGAGGAGGGCCCTGTTGCTGCCATATGACGATGGACCGGTTGATAATAATAATAGTAATAATAATAATAATAATAATAATAATAATAATAGTAATAATAATAATAATAATAATAATAATAATAGTAATAATAATAATAAGCATATATTTTTTCTTTTATTATATCGAATCTACCCAAGGGTATTTTTTTTATTGTATATATTTGTATATAATGGATTTAAAAATTTATGTTTGGTCAACTTTGGATTTATAATTCTTTTTTAATATTTACTTTTCATTCTGTCTATTCCTTATTCGCAACATATCGATAGTTGGAGGTAGGGATTGAGCGTTTGTGGCAATGGATAAACAATATGTTGCAACAAATGTTTAATCTGTTGCGACAAATGGATCATATGTTAAAACAAACGGTTATTAATAAAAAGGATTATTGTTGTTATTGAGGGTGAAAGTCATGACTTTTAGATTATTTAATATGAAAAACGGTTCGTAAATAAATAATAAGGAAATAAATGATAAACACAATTTATAACCGTAAAAGAATGGTTATTTAATTTTAATAACTGATCGTGACTTTTCATCATTTTTATTTTAAAATTATTTATTTATTATATAATAAAAAAATTCACAAGATTGGATTAACTAAGGTATATGATGATTGTTAAAAAAAGGTGAACAGTCGTGGCTTTTTGTAAAAACTCACCAGCTTGATTTAATTAAGTCATTTCTTTTCACAGAAAATAATATGAAAATAAATGATAAACATAATTTATAACTGTAAAAAAATTGTTATTTAATTTGAATAATTGATGTTAATATAAAATAGGCGACAAGTAGTGACTTTTCACCATTTTGTCTTTAAATATCTTTTCTAAATTTATATAATAAAAAAATTAGATTAATGATATGATAATTATTAAAAAAATAGATTATATGTTGCAACAGATAGATTATCTGATGCAATAGGTTGTCAATTTATTACAACAGATGGTATATCTGTTGTCACAGATGGGTTATATAATGCCAAAGATGGTATATTTGTTGTAGCAGATGTGTTATCTGATGCAACAAATATAGAATCTGTTTCCACAACTCAATAATCAAAAAGTCAGTCAGCAGTTTCATTTAATTTAGTCATAACTTTTTAAAGTAATCAAAAAGTCACCAGTGTGTATGTAATTAATAAATGGAGGTGAACAATCGCGCCTTTTTTCCTAAATCATTCAAATTCAATTCTCTATAAATAGGTCTCTCCTTACTCGTTCATTCTACTAAATTTATTTCCTGCATCTTGTCTTTCCTATTACGCCTTTAACCGATTTCTCTTTCTTGACTCAGGTAAGTTTTTTTCTTGCTTTTTGTGTAAATATACCCAATTGGCAGTGTACGTTGTATTACATTCAGATTCTTTTCTTTACTTTTGTTTTAACATTTTTCGTCAATTTATTTGAGTTCTAGATATGACTGATCCAGTGTGGGACATTGCTATTTTACAAGACACCGTGCGGGAGCTTCAAACTCAGGTTCAGGCCTTCAATGAGAGTTGTCTGCAATGAGAGCCAGGATACTCCGGGAGATCCAGAGGCTGAGGAGGGGGCTGCTGATGCCGGTTGAAGATTGGTCGGCTGGCAATAATGATGATTATAATAATTAGATTGTTTTTTTCTTTTAGTCTATGTATTTTTTTTTTTTTATTTAATAAAAAAATTATGTTTGATCGACTTTGAAGTTTTAATGCTTATTTATTTTTCATTATATTTATTTCTTTTTCTCAACAAACATGTCGATGATTAAGGAATAATTTGAATCCAGTAGAAATAGCAAGAGTTGAAACTTAAAACTAGACTCAATGCATACATTAATACTCAAGTATAGACCTTTATTAGATCATATTAATTAAGCACTTAGTAAATTATTAAAGTTGATCTAATAAAAACACGGAAATAAAAACTACAACATACCTAGTATAATCCCACAAGTGGGATCTGGGGAGGGTGGTGTATCCTTTGGCCTTAACCCTCTACCTTGTGAAGGCAATTTTTTAGCCTGTGTATTTTTATTGGTTTTTGTTTATTAAAAATTTATGTTTGATCGACTTGGATGTTTTAATTCTTATTTATTTTTCATTATGTCTATTTTTTCTTCTCAACAAACATGTCAACGATTAAGAAATAATTTGAATCCAGTATCAATAGCAAGAGTTGAAATGTATGGGTTATCCGTTGGGTTTGTGGCAGGAGCTGTGTTGTGTTGTTCCAAACACATTACTCATCTTCTGCAACAGAATAAAGATCTGTTGCACCAGATAAATAGTCTGTTGCAACAGATAAATATTCTATTGCAACGGATTTATCGTCTGTTACAACAGATAATTATCTATTGCAACAGATAATACGTCTGTTGCAACAGATCAACCATCTGTTTGATTCATGTTACGGGCACTAAAGAACCATAAACATGAATCCAACATATGAGTTTTCTGTTGTAACAGAATATGTATATGTTGCAACAGACTGAGTGATCTATTTAAATTATGGGCTCTTATGTTGTATTCATGAACGGGTTTTATCCATTGTTGAAAAAACAGCAGTAACAGTGTACCCAGATGACAAATTAAACTAAAAATCATAATTTTACTTACCAAAATCACCTATGAAGTAATGCCAAAGTGCAAAGTGATGTATGAAATAAAATTTCACCTAAAAAATTGGTTCAAGTAAAGTAGCAGCAGTAACAGTAAAAACAACAACAATGGTCGACAAGAAGAAGATGATGATGATAATAAAGTAGAAGATGATGATAATGAAGAAGAAGATGATGAATAAAGCAGCAACAACAATGAATAACAAAAAATGCGAAGAGAGAGAAAACAACAACAGACGAGAACAGAGAGAAACACGTCTTTTTTTCCTCTGTTTCCCGTTGTATTAACTAACATTTGAATCAAAGTATAAATTTAAAAACTTGTAGGTTATTTTTAAATTTCTCCAACTTTCTTAATCCATAATAAAGTAATTGTCACCTCCACTCAATTATTAAGACTTGAGTCACTTACACCTCATTTTCAAATTCTTTTGTCACCTACAGCTCAAAGTCCCAACTTAGTGTACATGTCACTGTTGTTGGAATCAATTTTATCTTTCTCATTGAACAATTTTTAATAAAGTTTATTTTAGAAAAATATTTTATTAAAAATGTATGTGAGATCATATTTAAAGATAAAATATCATGGATTGAGAATAAAGTGCATCAATGATTGACTCTAGCAAGTGAGAGATTGTTAGGAATATAATTGGTATGCCTTAGATCCAGTCTCACATATGATGATTTGAACATATATCCAGTCTCACATATGATGATTTGAACATATATCCAGTCTCACATATGATGATTTGAACATATATCGTGAATATTATTTTTAAAAATAATTAACATTTGATATCCTTTTATCACAATTTATTATAAAATTATTTGATCAACATGATAAAATTCTTGATTAAGTTTTGAAACATTACATCATGATTTAGATCGAGATAATTAGAGAGTTGCCTCTCTTATAATTTAATTATCTAAAATTATTCTTGATCATATGACCATTAATTAGGATATTATTGATATAGTTAGATAAATATTTATGTGGTGGTCTTTACGAGATAAAGATTAGTTTATCTCATCAGAGAAAAGGGTATAAAGATACCATCAAAGTTGTCCCGAATTTTCAAAAAGACACTTAAAGATTGTGAAGACACTATTACTCCCTAAATAATTTTAAATTAATATTATTATATTCTTTTAAAATCACCTGGCATAGAGCATGAGTCTACTCTCTTAAAGAGGTGCAAAATTAAAAAAAAAGATTTTAACTTTATTTTTACAAGTTTTTCCTTATAAATATATTTTTTTATTTTTAAATATATTTTAACTTCATTTTTAAATTATTTTTCCTTTACTTTTGTCTTTCTTCTTCTTTAAATTTTTACCATCTCTAATGGACCTTCCGCTTCCAATGCCCCATAATTTTCGCCGCTAACTCTATCCATCTTTTTTATTATTATCACATTACTTTCTTCAATTTCAAATTCTTCATTCAATTTTTTTTTACATTTTAAACAATTTTATAAAATTCAATATATTACGTGATAATTAGGAGTATTATTCAGTTTTTTTATTTGTATTTCAATTCCGCTATTTACAAATTACTATGTAAATGGCCAGCAAAAAAGGAGGGAGGTTAGGTGGAGAAGAAGGAAAAAGACATGAAGTCAAAGTGGATTGGTTGCAGAGAAAATACGTTGGTGAGATTGGGTAGAAGGAGATAAGAGAGTCAAATTAAAAGTAAGAGAGAGGATAACAAAAAAAGGAAAAAATATAAAGAAAAAAAACTAAAGATAAAGAATACATAATTTTTCATTAAGTTAGACGTGTCAAATAATAATTAGTCTGTGTTTAGCACCTACTTCTTCAAACCAAAATACGTTCAAAAATAATGTAATAATATTGATTCAAACTTTTTTTTCGGGGGTATTAGGACACCCGCATAGTTAAAGTGTTTTTTTTGAAAAAATAATCCAACTTTAGGGGGTTAATTATGTATTTTCTCATCTCATTAACTAATTCACATACATTGATGATGCATATAAGATCATGATCATTGAACAAATTTATTAGATAATTTTTAATGACTAGAATTACTATATATTGTCACTGAAAGATATCTGTAGAATGTGATATAAGAATTTTCTTTGATATGTGATTATCCTAGTAATTGACGAGTCATTTGTTGTACTTTGATACCGTACGTTCATGACCCTACAATAATGATTGAAAGAATATTGACAATGTTTGTAGCATTAATGATTGATCAAGGTAGAATTTGTCAACTCTTGATAATGACTTTAGGTTGTATGTTGTCATGAATAATAAACGACTAATCAAGACTTTGATCAGGACAATTAAATGAAAGAAGAAATGAATTTTTTTGGTCATTCAATATTCGATTATAAGTTAACAAAAATACATAATTGATCACCTATTGAGATTTGACATTAGACTATCCTAAAGTGATTTGAAGCTATACTCAATAAGGACAGAAGGAAATACTACATTATTCTTCTACAGGTTCTTAAGAGTAAATTATATACTTCATGTCATCCTATTTGATTTTTAAGGAGTGTTGTTAGACAACATCTTAATTAATATATTGATATGATCAATTTGCTACCGACATAGAACTTATTGGGTTGCACTCTAACAAGTGTCCCTTCTTTGTTACTGTGTTAATAGTTTTATTATAAATAAATAAATTGATGTTTTCTGTCTAGAATATTAATATGTGGATGAAAAATCTAATTTGGTATTGATTTGACCATGAATTCAAGTCATTAAAAATATGGGATAAGTATGAATCTAGGGGAAGTAAGTGATAGGAAATTGAAGTAACATGCGATTCAACATATAAAGTTGTGGAAAATATTCAATGTGTGATGTTTTATTAGGAAAAACGGCCTTCAACGATTTTTTGTTTCATTACATCATAAGAATACCATTTCCAACGGATGACTTAATAAAAGTTTTTTTTTTTGGTTGTCAACTATAACCAACACATGAAATATTATGAAGCTAATATATAATTTGTTTAATTTATCTACATGTCCATATTTTGGCTGTGCTGTCGTTATTTTCCTGCCACTTGCCTATCCTATTCTTTTTTCTTTATTCAAGTTATTAAAATAATACTCATTTTTTAAAATAATAAATGCTTATTTTTTGACCCATTACTTCCAAACTAATGTTGAAAGTTCGAGCACAATGAGAACAATAAGGGTGTGGGAGCTCCTAGGGAGAGGTAATTTAAAAAAAAAAATACTAATTAATAATATTTTAATTTTTTTTTTAAAATAATTATTTTTCACACTTAAAGAAAGAGAGAAGAATTAATTGGTTGATTGATTTAGTATAGGACACTCAAGATGCCCAATAATGAAGAGAAAACTTGGCAAAATTCACTAGGATAAGTTGTCCTTAGTATATTTAATCTAGTATCCAACACAGATATCTTTTAGTTGAAGTTGCATCAAAGCATGTAATGATAGTGATAATGCTAATATAATGCTCATTATGTTATTTATGCTCATTATGTTAGGAGAATGGTAGAATCAGAAGTACAGAGACACTAAAAAAAAATTTAGATGAGAATTGTAATCATCTTTTCAAGAAGACAAGAACTACATGCCTGCATAAGATCTACTTCCAATAGCAAACGTGTTGAATAACAAACTATTATCATTCAGTCTTAAACAAGTTGAAATAACAAGTGTACATGTTGAAATGTAAGCAAAATACATTCAAGAAAGTTAATCAACCTTACTCTTGCTAACTTCGGCTAATGCGAGAACTCTAAATTTGTATAAGTGAGACATTCAGTCACCTTAAAAAGCCTCGCACCTAAGAACTTCCAAAATCCTAATCAGTGATGTCCATCACGAGCTCATCGACCAAAACGATGATGTCCCATTCCTAATGGATGATGTCCTACACCTTGTGGATGATGTCCAACACCTAGTGGATGATGTCCATGTAACTGACCCAAATTAGGGCTATTAACCAAATGAGCCAAAGTTGTCATGGCATGAGATTGGCCTGAGATTAGCCCTGCAGTTGATGGATCTTGTGCCAAGATAATTGAGTAACCATCATCAAAATTGTCCATGCCTTGTGCCATTAGTTGCCACACTAAGCTACCTCCCATGGTCCCTCCTGCTTTGGCAAAATTATACACATTTCTATAAACTAAACTCATGAATGTCTCTCTTGCATTTTGATTATATCCTGGATCTTTGCTTGACTTTCCAAATTCAGCAAGTACCAATGGTTTATTTAATATGGTTCTTGAATCTTGCCAATGACTTGTCATCCATCTTTGCATGAATGCTGCTTGTGCATCATCACTTTGTCCAGGCAACCTGTTAACCAAAAACGTTTCTTGTTATTACGAGTTCAATTATTATGCAGTGACAATATATAAATCTATTTATTCCATAATGTAAAAGTACTCTTTATATCAAATTGGCTTTTAGAGAAGTTAATCAGTATGAATTTGAGGTTTAAAAGAGATGTCTATTGAATTTACCATTGGTCAGTGTATGCATGTATAGTAGCAAAATCAATCTCCCTAATAAGATGGCTACTGATAAAATCTGTTCCAACTTGGAAACCAGGATTAATTTGCTTCTTTTCAGGCATTGAATCGCCATAAAATCCTTCCATTCCTATCTCCAACAAGTGCTTTTTGTCTAGGGATTTCACAAAAATTGCCATCTCTTGAACCCATCCCTGTAAACATCACATCGCATACTTATATAGTTAGCATTAAAAAAACTGAGACATTATAATTAAGAAGAAAACAGATGATTGATTTGTGTTTGTTTTTTACTCACATGAACTGTTTTTCCAGAATAATCAACATTGCAGCGAGGCTCATTCATAAGTTCCCATGCCATTATTGTCGAGTCATCTCTGTATGCTATTCCATTCATGGTATTGACCCTTATCACGATTTTCCTAATATGGTTCTTGTAATAATCTTTAAGAACTGGATGAGTATAAAAATCATCTTCACTGTTAATATTCTGAATTCCTGCATTTTTCGCCCATTGAGCATATTGACTTCTCCCTCCAAAATCTTTGTAGTTGTTTACAAAGCTCAATATTAAGCGTATTCCATACTTTCTTGCTTCTGAGATCACAAAATCCAATCCCTATATCATCACATAGTCAAGACTTATTAATTTCTATATGTTTATAACATGTGAAGAAGTGAATAAGGCACACATGTGACATAATTAAGCAAATAAAAAGTGTGCTACATTTTTAGATGAGTTGAACAAACTTGAATACTAGTAAACGACCTGTAAAGCACGTTCATCATAAACTCCAGGAGAAATTTGCAATGCTGCATCGCCACCATCGCTAAAAGCCCAAGTCCTGCATACTGAGAGGCTGGCAGCAGAGGCTTCCTTGAAAACCTCAGATACTTTGTACCTTTGAGTTGGATCAGCAGCAACATGCATCAGCCAATAAGAGTTGAAACCATTGAACAGAAATGGTGATCCATCTAGTACAAAATGAGCACCTCTTGTTCTAACAAATCCTACTTTATTATTTTTATTTTCTATATTCCTAGCTTCTGTGATTATAGCTAGTTGGAGGAGGCAGAGCAAGGCAAAGAATAAGCTAATTGCTCTACTAAAATAAGCCATTAATGAATTTGCTAGAACAATGTATAAAGTGAGTGCTATAGTTTCTAAAATGAAAAGGGAGATTTGAGTATCCAAGGGGATGTTTGTAGAGCTATTTATACTTACTTATAGCTTACTAAAAATAGAAAAAAGAGGGAAGTAGAGTAATTGGGAGGATTTTCAGGATGAAAATTCAATAGTCGGTTTACTAAATTTGGCAAAAACAAACTTGTTCATCTTTGGTTTCAAGGTTTTGTGGAAAGATAACAGACGATGAAAGTTCAGTTGGAAGGAAAAAGGGAAGGGAAAAATTAGGATATTATGAAACAGAAGAGTGAATGAATTGAAAAATGTAACAGAGGTGGATGCTATGAAATGTGGGTGATGTCTTATAAATGTGCTTCTGCATGTGCCTAGTTTTAAGTTTGATAATCTCACAGGGACTTGAATGTGACATAGAAGGTTGAAGAGATTATCAGTAAAGATACTCTCCATTTATCAACTCATAATTTAGAGAGATTTTACTGGGGCATGCTTGTGAAGTTGGAGTAGGGGCATAGAGGCAGAGCCAGAATGTTTAATTAAGCAAATTTAAAATTTATAAAGTAAAACACAAAGTCAAGGGATTCAACATTAGCTAAAAATAAATTTGACATTATATAATAGAATGTAATTTTCCAGCAAAAAACATACGGATGAACACCCTTGTGCTCCCTAGATGTGAGTTGTGACCTATGGGGGCAGATCCAATGCTTCGACACTGAGTTTATAATCCAATATCTTTATTTAGGAGTATATTCATAAATATCTATGAAATAAAATTCTACAAAAAATTCAATAAATATAAGATCCAAACCAATAATTTAGAAGTACAATAAACTTTATATTAAGAACCTTGTTGAATCCATTTAATTAATTAAAGTTCTGAATCCGACTCTTGTTGTATGGAAAAACAGGAAGGTCATGAGGTAACTAGGAAGTTGATAGAAAAGGTGAATAGTTGGAAAATGGTTAGTTAAGAAAAAGAACAAGTGGTTATTTAAATTTGGCAAAATGAATTTCTTCATCTTAGGTTTCAAGATTTTGTGGAAAGCTAACAGAAGGTGAAGTTCAGTTGGAAGGAAAAAGGGAAGAGAAGAATGGGTGATGTCTTATAAATGTGCTTCTCCATGTGCCTAGTGTTAAGTTTGATAAGTTCATAGGAACTTGAATGTCCTATGGAAGGTTGAAGAGATTATGAATAAAGAACCTCTCCATTTATCCTGCATGATTTGAAGCCAAGAAATACTGAAAATTACCAACTCATAATTTAGAGAGATTTTAGGAGACATGCATGTGAAGTTGGAGCAGGGGCATAGAAGCGGAGTCAGAATTTTTTACGAAGGAAATTCAAAATATAAAAGGTCAACACACAATGTCAAAGGACTCAACTACTAAATATACATTAAAAAAAAAACTTGACTTATATATACAATGTAATTTTTCATTGATGGGGATATGGATGAACACCATTGTGCCTTCTAGTTGCCCTATGGGCGCAGAACCAATGCTTCGACACTGAGTTTATCGGAATCCAATATTTTTAACTGGGAGAATATATATGTATTTGTAGATTTCGGTGAAATTAAAATCCACAAAAAAAATTGATAAATATTAGATCCAAATCAATAACTTTAAATGTTCAATAAATTTCGAATTAATAATCTTAATTAAAAGTTGAATCCAACAAGTTAAACTTCTGAATACGACTCCTGTTGTAAGGAAAAACAGGAAGGTCATGAGCTAATTAGGAAGTTGATAGAAAAGGTGAATATAGTTGGAAAATTTTGTTAGTTAATGAGAAAGAGAATAAGTGGTTATCCCAGCAGAAACTTTCCGAATTTTGAGAACAAAGCAATTCCTAGCCAAATTTAGGATTCTACATGAAATTGGCATTTTGAAAAGGTTTAAGATCATTTGATGAGCTAAAAAAGTATGCACCTAATTATATTTGTGAACATCTCTTCCCTTTTTTCATAACTTCTTAATTTCAATTTTCTACATGACATGTTTAAGGCCGCAGGATAGGATCTGCATCACAAAATTCAAATTTCTTCATTACTTTCTTAAACTTTGTGACAAGTCAACACATGACAAACAAATCAAAATTGAGGGAGTACATATTATTATGGTTGGGCCGCCGTTGAGGGTAAGATCGAGGTTCGAATTTTGTTGAAGTAGGTGTTGATTCCTGGGTCAAGGTCAGCATCTATTCCTGAGTCAGGGTCAATGGTTATATCCTTTGTTAGGGTCGGTCCCAAAGTCGTATCCAGTGACAGGGTCCGTTCGTAAGTCCAAGTTGGACTCGATGTGTTTAGCACCGAATTAGGATCAATCTGAGGTTGAGGGTCAGGGTGGGGTTTGGGTCTTGAGTCCATGTCAAGCCAATATTTGAATTTTTTTGTCTAGGTCAGGTCAGGGATTGAGTCTTGGGACTTGGTCAGGGGTTGAAGTCGGCGTCGGGTCCCAAATTTGGGCCAGGGTCGGGCATTGACCATCATATAGCCAAATTACTATATGGTGTACCCAATGGCTTTTGTGGGGCATGATTTCTTTGTTTCTTAACTTTGCTAGGATGACCAATTTATAATTTTTAGGAACTTGAATTTTATTATTTTATAGCTAATATTTATGTAATTTTAAAAAGGATTATATTGATATAAGGTATACGCTGAACGTGTGTAATCCAAAAATTAGTAAAGAATAGAATGAGAAAGTAAAATTGTAGATTGGTTGATATATATATATATATATATATATATATATAGTTTTCAATACTACTAAATTTAATTTAAAAATTAGTAGTAGTCGTCTGACCAATCGGCTTGGGCATCAGACTGCCCGTGCCCATCTATTTTGTCTTGCCCTAAATGGGATGGCTCTCTTAGTTACTTTGCTCCTCGACCTGAGTCTCCACGTTTGCTTTTCTCTACCTGCAACCCAATAAGTTGGCAAAGCCTGTTAGAATTTGGAGCTTAAGAGAAGGAGAAAATAAAGTTCAGCAATAGCTTTTTATTCATTCATACATACATGGTCAATATCTTACAAAAGACTACACTTATAAGCTACATGAGTCTTACAAGACACACTTCATAAGTCTTACAAGACACACTATCTTATAAGACACACTTCACAAAAATAAGGACTACCATTTATTTAAAGAAAAACTAAACATAATATTTAAAAGAAAAATCTCATATTCTAACACTCCTTCTTGAGATTTTTCTTGGATACTCCTAGCATAGTCTTCATCTTATTCATTGGGACATCACCTATTTCATCATCTAACTCATCCTCATCAAATTCATCGTCGTCGTCATCCTCATCAAAAATCATCTTCATCATCCTCATCGCCAGTCAAATAATTATTCGCAGGCAAAACAACAAACTTGACAGCCTTTTGGTTCTGATCTTTGCCTATGGGGGGAAGTTTGAGGTCCTTGAATTGTGGGGGAAGCTTCAGATCTTGTAACCCCTTACACTACTGCATTTGCTGCTGGTTTGGCATTTGAGCTCCTCCTCTATTACCAACCATCATAGGCAGCTTCATCTGAGCATCGCCAGGATTAGCACCCATCATAACCTTCTTCACATATAAAGTGGCTTTATTTTCACTTCTGTTGAAGCCACAATGAATGAGATGATCATCAAACTTACTGTACCAAGCTCGAAGATCTTGCTTCAATCCATACATCGCCTTATGTAATCTGTTTTTGGGTTTGTCAACCAGCTTCCAAGTGTCATTCTTCTCAATCATACCAATCTCCTCCTTCATTACTTCAATTCAAATTTTATTTTTTGATGCTTCTTGATAGGTATTGGGTTCCAAGATTGCAACATTGTGTGACGCCCCGTAGTTTTCTTGACTTGATATCACTTCATAGTATGCTTGGAGGGTCAATCTTCTGAAATTTTTTCTAAGTATCAAAAGGACTTAGTCACATTTTGAACCTCTAACCTTTGATGATTTTATTTTCGACCTTCCCAACCTCGGAAAGTTAATTTTAAGTTATTTCAGAGTAAAAGGGATGTGCTGGGGAAGTTTTGGATTTTTCGAACAACGTTAGAGGTGTGTTTGGATGTTGGAAACAGTGAATAGGCACGAAGTCGACGTGCCGCACCGATGGTCACATTGATGAAACAGATAACCGACGTATCGCATTGGTTGGTGCATCGGTGCCCAGTTCGTGAATTCTTGTAAATAACTGGCCTTGGGAAGGGAAATTCAGTCATTTTCCTTCATCATAACTCTGCCATAACACGAAATTAATGAGTGTTTAGGGAAAAATATTATCAGAAACTACTCTTATCATCTCAAATCAAAACCCTAGTCCCTCCCCATAGATCAAGAGTCCTCTTGGAAGCCAAGAATTTCAAGAACTTAAGCAAGATCCGAGTTCCACTCTCTCTCCTAAGAAATCTAAGGTACATGGGATTTTTCTAAAACTACATGGGCTGGTTTAAACACTTTGAATATGATTTAAAGTTTAGAATTCATGAATTTACAAAGGGGTTTTGAAATTTACATTTCGATTGTACATTATGGACTTCTAAATAGAATTATTATTTTGGTCTTGAAAATTTTCCCCCAAATTGAATTGTAATCTTATATAAGTATGTATGAAATCAAGTTGAATATTTAATTGAGAGCATGACTATTTATGCTCCCTCTCATGTTGCAACACTTCTTGATTTTAGAATGTTCCGAGTTGAAGAATGTTATTCAAAAGCATGGTATCAATATTCTTGACTATTGTTGAATGATTTAAGATTGATTTTCAAATTGATGAGAGGAAAGTTCTGCATGTTGATAAATGTTGAATATATATATAATGAAAGAGTTGCATGGTTTGCTAAAATTACATGACCACCAAATGTTTGTTAAAATGATTGAAAGGAATGATCTTTGCATAATTTGATAAATGCATTGAAGAATGTATCTTCTTGAATTATTTGAAGTATGGTGGTCTAAACTTTATGTTTTGAAAGAGAAAACTGTGATATGATTTTATGGCTCAGAACATGACTTGCAAGTCTTGGTATGACGATACAATACAGAAAATGCCATAGTAATTCAGAACAGAACAGAATGTAGATTATCATTCAGATTTTTAGATTTTGAACGTAGAGTGATTTATGTTTAGAAAAGGCTAAAATTGGGCTTAAAGAGAGATAGATGGTTACCCGAAGAAGGCACACGTTTAGATAACTCATTTTCTGAAACCATGTTTTGCCGATACGGGTTATTATGTCCCCTAGAGGGATTATACGCTGGCCTAGTGCCCTGTGGCATATCAGAATCAGAAACTCTAACCCTTGCGGCAAACTTGGGTTGGGGGCTTGGCTGCCGAGTTAAGGGCGGATTTCATATAGCCCATAGACTGTTAGACTTGTAGGGTTGACCACCTAACTCAGAAGTAATACAAATATCAGAATTGCATTGATCATAATGTTTTATGATTCTCAAAGAATTGCCCATGTGTTTTTGACCTATATCATGCATGATGTTTCATGACCTGCTCTCATCTATTTTATATATATAAATTCATTATTTTAGATTTTCTCTGTGTACCAGTACAATTATATTGACCCCCTATGTTTCAGGGTCTGAGGCTCGGTTTAAAGGTCCTGCTAAGCCGTAGATTTCTCAGACATAAGTAAAGAGTGCAGTTGGTGAGGCTTCTCTTTTCCTGAAGTCCTAATACTTTTCAGTTAGTTGTTATTTATTTTGGTTTGGGTCTACTGGGGTCCTTATCCCAGATTCAGATAGTTTATTTATGTTGTATCTAATAGAGATTTCGCATACTGAAAGGAACGATGTTTAGATATTGAAAATTTATTGCCGTTCTATTAAACAGATTTCAAAATTTCGACCATGATTCCATTTATTTCATTTTCCACATCTTTTCTTTGTTATTCGAGTATTGTGCATGATAACCAGATGTAGAAGAGTATCTGAATCATTATGGTTCGGGATGCTCATCACGGCTAGGGTCCCAGCTCAGGTCATGACACATTGCATCTTTCATATATCTCAGAAAGGGACCTTGTCTTCAAAATTGGTGAATCAAGTGAGGATTCACCATCTGATTCTTCAGCTTCTTCTATATTTTTAGAGCCAAATGATTGTGTTTTAGGCAGTGGATGCAAGTTTAGATAACCTGCATTTTCTTTCTGATACATAGACCTTAAAGTGGCATAGGTAAAATGCCCATATCTTCTGTGCCATAACCATGAATTGTCTATCCTTGCAAAGTTGGAACTATCAAATATTTCATCTACTGGAAATGTCCTATCCACCATTTCTACTTTAACAATCAAAGTATCGTCAGAACTAAAAATCAAACAATGTTTTTCCTTAAAAAGTAAGGAGTAATCTTTTGACATTATTTGGCCAACACTCAACAGGTTACATGCTAAAGAAGGAACATGCAACACATCACGTATAAGCTTTGTACCTTGTTTAGTTTGAAAGGCAACTACACCCTTTCCATGTGCTTCTACCATTGCACCATTTCCCATCCTAACTTCAGCTTTAAGTGACTTGTCTAGTGTGTGAAACATGAGCTCATTATATGACATGTGACTCGTACACCCACTTTCTAGGAACCATTTGAATTGGTTGGTTGTGTTTTCTTCATGACCAGCCATAAACAAGTTTTCTTCCTTTTCCTACTCTTTAGTGAAATTTACCAGCTGAACATGGTATTATTGTGGTTGACTCTGCTTGGACCTGTAATTCTTCTCAATATAATCCATTTTTTTGCAAAGTCTGTATTAAATTGATGGCTTTACTTTGAACCAACAATCCTTTTCTTGATGATTGGTTCTTTTACAGTGGACGCAAGGTGGGAACTTTTCTTTTGGTGAAGATTCCGTCCATGGCTTTCTCTCTGCTACTTTATCTCCTTCCATTCTCCTATTGTCCTTCACAGGTTGCTTGTCTTTGTGCTTTGCTTGAAATGCCACTTCTTCTAATTCTTCATCTCTTATACTTGTTCTTTGTTCTTGGGCTTGTAGCTTGCTAATCAGCTCCGCGACGGATAAAGTCTTCAAATCACAAGATTCATCTATTGCTGAAATCTTGGACTCGAACATTGCTGGTAAGCTTATCATCATCTTCTCCACCACCTTTGAATCTAGAAAAGTTTCACCAAAAAATCTTATCTTGTTTACAATTTCTAGAAGTTTGGCAGAGTACTCTTTTACGGTATCTCCTTCTTTCATCCTTAACATTTCAAATTCTCTTTTGAGAGTTAAGAGTTTAATAGTTTTCACTCTGTCACTTCCATCAAACTCCTCTTTCATCTTCTCCCATACTTCTTTAGGTGTTTCACAAGCCATTATTCTTGTGAAAATCACATCTGAAAGTGTTGAATAAAGACAAGTGAGCGCCTTTGGTTTCTTGGACTTTGCATCTTCATAATTTTTCATTTGTGCAACAGTTGGATTTGGTCCCAGTGGAGGGGGGTCATTTTCACTTTCAACTGCTTCCCATATGTCACACCCCTTTTTTTACCAAAAAGAAATAGATTTTAAATGTTTGTAAGGAGTTTTATTATTAAGTGACAAAAGATAAAAATTTTATTTCGAAAAGGATTCATTCTACAATTAACTCAGAGTTGTCACTTGGCATAAATTGGGTGTGCCAAGTAACCTTTGGAAATCCTTTTTCAAAAAAGTTTTTTACTCTTTAAATTGATTTACGAACAGAGATTCCGGCTAAGACATTCTATTGACCGAGGGAAAGATGTTAGGCACCCCTCGGACCTGTGGTTTGATCACGGTCGCTTTGTGGAGTATATCAGCTAGTGTGATACTACAAGTGTATAAACCAACAAAACACATAACAACAAACAAAACAACCAAACAATCACAAATCCAAAAAATAATGTCCAATTCAAATTATACAGTCCCGAAAATAGAAAAATGCTGAAATATAAATCTTATTCTAAACTAATCCTAGCCTATGCTCTACCCGATGGCCCGGACCTTCATTACAAATGGTCTTTCGAGTACAAAGTATCGCGGGGCATTCCCCGATGAATAAATACATTTGGTAGAAATGCGGTAATCAAAACCACTCAACAAATATTCCAAATATTTCACAATCCACAAATTATAAATTTGCCTATCCGAGCCCACCGTTTGCCTATCATGTCGTCCTAAACATGATATTATCAAATTCGATTAACGTTCATTTCAATTCAAACAACCAATGAATCAAACTAACCAAAATTCACCAATTTTATTAAATTTTTTATTCTCACCCTCCAAATCCATTTTCAACCACATGATTAACCAATTTCGATAAAGAATCGATATCAACAATCATTCACGATGATCTAAAATATATCACAATCAACAAAACAAAATCCACACATTATGAATTTAACACGCAAAATATCAAAAAATTAGAAATTAATCTAGAATGAGATGAAGAATAGACCTTAATAGCACTTTTATTTGATTAAACGAAAGAGCTTCGCGGATTCAAAACCTCGGATTAACCCGACTTTGAACAAACCCAAACTCCCCAATCGATTTTTAAGCCCAAAATAGTGTTGACTCCGGCGAGGAGATGCCGTTTTCCATCAATGAAAAGGTCGCCGGAACAGTAGCGTGAATGAGCTGCTATTTATCTCCTCTCTCTCTCTCATTTTTCTCTTCTCTTCCGACCAGATCTCTCTCTTACGTCTTTTCTCTCACACTCAAATCCCTCTAATTTACAGTGTGGTGCGTGTGTTCGTCCGTCCTGATGGTGATTTTCTGTTTGTGTGTGAATTATGTATGTTGGTGTATGTGATATTGTTGTGAGTGTGCTTCAATTCTGTGAATGGACCACCATGGAGTTTTTGTAGTGTGTATATGTATTGTGTTTCTAGTGAATGCTCCTTGTGTGTGAATGGAAATTGTCTGTGTACGTAGATGGTGAGTATGTATATTATTATGGAAAATATCATTGTGGGTATTGTATTGTGTTGACAAAATGGGGTGTTCACGTGGGTTGTGCAAAGGGTTGCTGAAAGTGAGTGGATTAGGTGGGGGTATGGGATAGTTAGGGGTAGGGTAGGGGTAGGTAAATGGGTAAATATTATTTTTGGGGTGGACAAAATTACGTGTCTATATTATTCCCCTCTTTGGATGTAAACACAAAGTATTTTCAGATAAAGAAGAAGACAACAAGATAAATTTTAACCGATAATTATTCAAAAGAACGGTAAAGAAAAATGGGTTGTAATCAAATCTTGACTTTGGGCGTCCTACCTATCCTAGGTTAGGTGGGGATCAGGTTGCATATAGTTCAAGGGTTGAAAAGGAATGGACTATACCGAGTTGGAGAGTCGAGTGACGTCCTATTGAGATTTCTGTTCGCGCCCTGTCATTACATCAAAATAAAATTACAAGTTAAGAAGATAAATGAAATTACAAAAGACACAAATGAAATTACAAAAGACCTATCTATACAACATCTCTCGATTCTTGTCTCGGGTCTCCGATGCTTTCAAAGTGACAAAAGATTTGTTCTTCTTTGGGATGAACTTGAAAGTAGTTCCTTTCTCCATACAAAATTTGGTGTTGGAGATGACCTCAAAATTAATTATGTTCTGCAGGTGGTATTCTTGAACGTGAACCTGAATTTGAAATTCTTCACCCTATTCTCCAGGCGGGCTCGTGACTTGCAATTTTTCACCTTGTTGCTTGGTTTTTTCATTACTCCACCCTATTCTCCAGGCGGCCTCCTGAGTTTCTATTCCTTCAACTTGTTGACTTCCAATTATATCACTCTATTCTTCAGGCGGACTCATGACTTTTAATTTCATCACCCTATTCTTCAGGTGGGCTCCTAAAATTAAAGTCAAAACTAGAACGAAAATTATCCTAAACAAAGATTATGATTAAAATTTCATTTTTCTAAAAATAAAATCCCATTTTCCAGGAGGAGCCTGTATAGAAAGTAATGATCCATTTTCCAGGAGGGTCCTCAACAGAAAGTAATGCCCCATTTTCCAGGAGGGTCCTGAACATAAAGTAATGTCCCATTTTCCAGGAGGGGCCTGAACATAAAGTAAATTCTCATTTTCCAGGAGGGTCGTGAACATAAAGTAAATTTCCATTTTTCAGGAAGGTCTTGAACATAAAGTAAATTCTCATTTTTCAGGAGGTCCTGAACATAAAGTAATTTCCCATTTTCCAGGAGGGTCCTGAACACAAAGTAAATTCTCATTTTTCACGAGGGTCCTGAACAAAAAGTAAATTCTCATTTTCTAAGAGGGTCCTGAACATAAAGTAAATTTCTATTTTTTAGGATGGTCTTGAACACAAAGTAAATTTCCATTTTTCAGGAGGGTCCTGAACATAAAGTAAATTTCCATTTTCCAGGAGGGTCTTGAACATAATGTAAATTCTCATTTTTCAAGAAGGTCCTGAACTGAAGTAAATTTCTATTTTCCAGGAGGGTCCAGAACATAAAGTAAATTCTCATTTTCCAGGAGGGTCCTGAACATAAAGTAATTTTCCATTTTCCAGGAAGGTCCTGAACGCAGTAAATTAGCATTTTTCAGGAGGGTCCTGAACACAAAGTAAACTCCCATTTTCCAGGAGGTTTCTGAACATAAAGTAAATTCCCATTTTCCAGGAGGGTCCTGAACATAAAGTAAATTCCCATTTTTCAGGAGTCCCATTTTCTAGGAGGGTCCTGAACGTAAAGTAAATTTCCATTTTTTAGGAGGGTCCTGAACATAAAGTAAATTCCCATTTTGCAGGAGGGTCCTGAACAAAAGTAAATTCCCATTTTTCAGGAGGGTCCTGAACACAAAGTAAATTTTTATTTTCAAGGAGGGTCCAGAACACAAAGTAAATTCCTATTTTCCAGGAGGGTCCTGAACACAAAGTAAATTTCCATTTTCCAGGAGGGACCTGAACATAAGGTAAATTCTCATTTTCCAGGAGGGTCCTGAACATAAAGTAAATTCTCTTTTTCTAGGAGGGTCCTGAACATAAAGTAAATTCCCATTTTCTAGGAGGGTCCTGAATATAAGTAAATTCTCATTTTTCAGGAGGGTCCTAAACATAAAGTAAATTTCCAAATAACAGGAATTAATTTTTTTTTACCCCAGTTTATCATCAAAACCTTTTGCGGGTGTCAAACCCAATCACTACTTGCAATAATGCATAATGGAAAGATGAATCAAGATTCTGATAAACAAATGCACCTTTTGAGGGTAAAATGGAATGATTGAGACCAACAATCCGCCTCTTAGGAGTGGAAGTGCAAAATATTTGCTAAAAGTGCATCTTTTAGGATTAACGACTCAAATTAGGAAGTGCACCTCCTTGACATGAGACATGAAAGACCCAAATTAGAGAATGTGTCTCTTAGAGGTACAAGATGATGAGTTTTACCATAATTGTGATTACCAAAACTGTACAGTAATACTACTCTTACATTTGCAGAAATGAGGAATTGAACCTCTTAATATTCACACTTTGAAGCCTTTGATTTGAAGGTAACAACTATTCATGTTTCATACAAAGAAAACTTGTGAGTTTAAACATGGTGGTTGGTTTGCGGCTTTGGATTTTGAGGCGATTGCTCTTGCACTTCTGACGTTTAATCTTGCTTCCAACTAATGGCACATCACTACCTTGCTACACCATTGATCCAAACTCAAGTTATTATGAGTGATTCTAAAACAAACACCATATCTCGGGTCTGCTATATTTCAAAAAAATTCCTTGAACATTGGTATCTCCCCAAATCCCCCAAACTTGCTTGTTGACAAGACTTTCTGCATGCCTTGTTTCAGCTCACGATCCTGTTTCTTTCATGTACTGGCCTTTTTCGTCTTGCTTTGTGCAATTGAAGAGTTAGTAACAAGTTTTGAAATCCTTTCTCACTTGTTTTGACATGAAGATGACTCAAAGACATGAGAAAAAAATGATTTGTTGTTCAAATGGCAAACTCAAAAGAGCAAAAAGTAGAAATATAAAGAAGAAAGAAAAGACAATGTTTGTCCCTTTTTGAAAATAAATAAAAGAAAAAAATTATCTAAAAATGACAATCAATTCTAATGATTATGCCATGTATTTTGGATTAAGCTGTCTGATATTTTAATCTGAACTTCCACCAATTGTTGTTGATTTAATGACCCTGAAATTGAGTTGCTTACTTAGGTCAATTCCACTTATAGACCTCATTCAAATAGTGACACCTTGAAGGGGGTTTTCCAATAGACCTCTCTCAGCTCATCATTGCCCTAAGGTAATGAGACTCCCTTATTTTCATTTCTCTTAATCCGAGTGTTTGTGAGAATTTTCACCAATGAGACTCTTATTTTCATTTCTCTTACCTTACCATCATCTTATGGTGTCTGTCACCAATAAGACTCTCTTATTTTTATTTCTCTCAACTTACCATCGCCTTTTGGTGCCCGTGAGAGTTTTCACCAATTAAACTCTCTTATTTTTATTTCTCTCCTGGTTCCCTATGCTGCAGAAGACAAGTAGTACCTAAATGCATCATCACATCCATTGCATGCTTAGACTTAGCATTTTCAAAGATTGATCTGAATGTCTTTCTTTGGTTGTAACTTGACTTTTGGGTATGGTTAGAAAGAAATGATGGCATGAGGCCCAAACGATACTTGGAGTGGAGTGGGACTTACAACTTTTGGAATCAACTCAAATAATAAAAATTAACTCATGCCCCAGTTTCTTTTGATTGGACAATTCTAAATTATTTATTTGGTTGGACGGAACCTAGAGTAGGGTTGCCTACGTATCTCACCTCCGAAAGAGGAGAATCAGGTCAAATGTAGTTCAGAAAACTCGTTCTTTTGCTTGATTTTGATTTCTCTTCTTCTTTTATTGGCTCTTTTTTTCTCTTTAAAACCTTTTTTGACTCTATTTTTCTTAACACTCTTTTCTTTCTTTTTTTGACATATTTTTTTCTCTTTTCTCTTCATTTTTTCTTTTTCTTTTTTTTGAACTTTTTGGATTCTATTTTTTACTCGATACTTTTGAACTTTACTAACTCTATCTTGATTCCAAAAGAGGGGTATGAAAGAAAATAGAAATAAAGTTCAAACGAGGTAAACAAAGGATGACACAATGTTTGGATAACAGAATAAAATGCCTTCATCATATCAATCTTTAAAAATGTAAGTACGTAACATGCAATATAAAAGTGGGAGATGCATAACATTTTTTACAACACTAACATGACCTGAGCATGTGCGTCACTACTTTTTCACTTCTCCAACATACCACTCCACCTTTGTTGTACATCACTCGTATCGAATAACCCATGCTTTCATGAAGTTGATTATCTTCCTGTTTCTCTTGATAAAGGAATCACGCGTCCACTACTTGACATAATTAAGATATGTTTTTCAATTGATGACTAAGTTATACTAAGTTATTCTCGACGTGATTGCCTTACTTTTGAAAGAAGGCTTCAACATAGTCATCAAATGTCTCAACACTCTACCTATTTTATCTGATGCTCTTTTTCTAAATGCAGCATTCTGATTTAAAATTCATGCTTAAACTGAATTTCAGGTTCTAGATGAAAATTCCACTAGCATGTCATATTACTAAAATCGACGTAAAATATATTGTGTAAAGAAAACAAACAAACAACATAAAATAAGACAAAATAATGACACCACATTTCATTACAAAAAAGAAAGGTTTTAACAAAAGCAACAGAGAAACAAAATAAGATAGATTCCGAACTACAATCCTGAAATAATTCGGAAAACAAAAAGAAAAACAAAACAAACTAGCAACAATCCTTCCAAGTAAGGAAAAGAGTGACTTCCCAAATGTTTAGGTTGACATCTTAGCCGTTGGTTTGCATATCAACATGACTAAATCTCCCACCGCTGTTCGACACATTTCTTTCAACAAATAAGTTCTGGATTCTCATGTTAAACTCATTGTTTCCCACGTATTGTGCATTGTCGTGAGTTGGTGAAGGATTCTGTGTGATGCTTGTAGTGTTAATGTTTTGCACTACGATTAATTTTTCTTGAACCATCCTTTGTATTTCTTTTTTTTTAAGCACGACAATCTTCAATACCGTGATACAGACTCTCTCATAAAGATGGAAGGCACAATCGGTAGATGAACACCAAAAGTAGGATCTTCAGATAGGGAAGGTGTTGCAAAAATATGAACAACTAGTGGAGCCGAGTATGTGGTATTTTTTGTGATGAGGAGTTAGGAAATGAATATTAAAAGAGTTGGGATAGTATTTCCCCAGAGTAAGCTAGAAGAATTTCCGGATTAGCCATGGAAAATAAGGGAGAAGGAAACCCGTTAACCCAAGATTGACCTATCATTTGGCGCCTTAATTTGAAGGTCTCTTCATTAGATCCTAAATTCTCATTCCTCGAACTCCCTAATTGATTAGTGAAAACAACCTTGTTATCATTGTTGGCCATAACTTTCTATTCGACTTGGTGCAATATAAAAGACCAGCAAAAATGCCACAAATCAATCACCTTAAATTAACTGAATAAAAAATAACAAAGGCATTAGAATGCAACACTTTTTCAAAAACTCTTTTTCTTGTGAGAAGATCATCGAACTCCAGAAGGGCGCCTACGTATCTCATTCTCGAAAGAGGAGAATCAGGTGTGCATAGTTCGTGAAGCATGGCCAAAAATGGCCAATCAAACTCTTTCCTTTTTTCACTTTTTTTTTATGAAATTTTAGTGTATAAGGAAATATTTTTGAATTTTCTGTTTTAAATCCCCTATTCGAAATGAAACCTATGATTATCAAAAGAAAATCTTTTTGTATTTTTCATATGGAGATATATATGACTTAACTAATCTATTACAAAATAAATTCTTCTTGTTTTCAAAAGATATTTACACAATATTTTTGAATGAAACCTAAAATTATTAAAAAAAAATCTTTTTATATGTTTCAGATGAATCAAAACGCGCATATAATTAATCTAAAATGAAGAGAAAGTCTCATTTTTTTCTTCTTTTATCATTATTTCCTAAAGATACTGACAAAAAATATTTTTTGAATTTTATCCCAAATTAAACCTAAGACTATTAAATAAAATCTTTCTATACTTTTTCAAAGCCGAATGCAAAACACCAACATCCAATAAGCATGAAGAATTTTTTTTTGAATTTTTTTTTAGAATAAGATCCCCGAACCCACTATGGGTTGCCTACGTATCTCACTCTCAAAAAAGAGAATCAGGGGTGCGTAGTTCGTCCTGATTGGACAAATAAAGATTAAACAACCGTCTGAACCCTAACCTAAGAGACACAACCACAAATAGATGATAAACAACGTTAATAAAATCTTTTTAATTTTTTTATCATTTGACACTTCACATAAAAATGACACCAACAATTATGAAATGCAAAATCTTTTTTGGTATTTTTGTTGTATGAATCATACAAAATTCTACCTTTTTTTTTGAATTTTTCTTTATAAAAAGATCCTATTAAAATAAAATCTTTTTTTTTTTAATTTTGAATTATGAAAGCTTGTTAAAGGAACAAAACGAAAATCTTTTCGATGCTTTGTTTTTGACAAATGAATTCAAATGGTAAAAATCCTTTTTTTTTTGAATTTTTGGATTGTGAAAAACAAAAGTCATAAAGAACTCTAAAAGAAAAACTCCGTAACTTTTTTTTGACTCACTTTTCTTTCTTTCTCATTTTTTTAAACCATTTTCTTGTCTACGCACTTTACTTCTATCACATGCTTTCCCTAAATCAGTTTGTTAAATGACCTCGACACCCTAAAAAATAAAACATTTAGCATGTAGGGATGCTTTTAAGGCAAGTCTCCTAGAAAGGATCAAATGGGTCTCGCTAGGTCTCAATATGGTGCAGATAAGCATGATCTAAAGGGCTGACCTACACTGGGGTCTACTAACAGGACTGTTTGGGGGAGCGTATGGTCGATAATGGCTGTGAGAGCTTTCCACCCACTCCATGCGTCCGACGGCTCCCCCTCCTAAAATAAAAGTGACTCAACTAAAGTTCGTGGTCATGACGTGTACTCCAAAACTTGTTGTGAAAGAAATGATTTGGGTTATGCAAATGATGCTAGATATAAAGTGATAACACATAAGAGAAAAAACTATAAACATGTAGCAAGTAGGCACTCAACAATGATAAAACAAATAAAAACAATAACACAAACAACGTCAATACACCTATAATGTCAAAATAAGCCGATATAACTCCAAAAATAAGCTCGAATTCTGAAAAGATCCCTAGCAGAGTCGCCAGACTGTCACACCCCCTTTTTACCAAAAAGAAATAGATTTTAAATGTTTGAAAAGAGTTTTATTATTAAGTGAAAAAAGATGAAAATTTTATTTCTGAAAGAATTCATTCTACAATGAACTCAGAGTTGCCACTTGGCATAAATCGGGTATGCCAAGTCACCTTTGAAAATTCTTTTTCAAAAATAATTTTGACTCTTTAAATTAATTTGCAAACAGAGATTTCGACTAAAGAATTCTGTTGACTGAGGGGAAGGTGTTAGGCACCCCTCAGACCATGGTTCGACCACGGTCGCTTTGTGGAGTATATCGGCTAGTATGGTACTAAAAGTGTATAAACCAACAAAACACATAACAAGCAAAAAAAAACAACCAAACAATTAAAAATCCAAAAAATAATGTCCAGTCCAAATTATATAATCCCAAAAATAAAAAAATGCTGAAATATAAATCCTATTCTAAGCTAATCCTAACCTATGCTCTACCCGATGACTCGGGCCTTCATCACGAACGGTCTTCTGAGTACAAAGTATCGCGGGGCATTCCTCGATAATTAGTATGTACACATGACTTCGGGGCATTCCCCGATGAACAAATACATTTGATTGAAATGCTGTAATCAAAATCATTCAACAAATATTCCAAATATTTTACAATCCACAAATTCTAAATTTGCCTACCCGAGCGTATCATTTGCCTATCAATTTTTGTTATAAACATGATATTATCAAATTCAATTAACGTTCATTTCAAATCAAACAACTAATGAATCAAACTAACCAAAATTCACCAATTTTATCAAATTTTCAATTCTCACCCTCCAAATCTATTTTCAACCGATTAACTAATTTTGATAAAGAATCAACCAATCGATATTAAAAATAATTCACGGTGATCCAAAATATATCACAATCAAAAAAAAAAAATCCACACATTATGAATTTAACACGCAAAATATCAAATAATTAGAAATTAATCAAGAATGAGATGAAGAATGGACCTTAATGACACTTTTATTTGATTAAATGGAAGAGCTTTGTGGATTTGGAACCTTGGATTAACTCAAATTCGAACAAAACCGAAATTTCCAATTGATTTTTGAGCCCAAAACAGTGTTGACTCCGGTGAGGAGACGCTATTTTTCGGCAACGAAAAGGTCGCTGGAACAGTAGCACGAATGAGTTGTTGTTTCTCTTCTCTCTCTCATTTTTCTCTTCTCCTTCGACCAGATCTCTCTCTCACTTTTTCTCTCTCTCACATCTTCTCTCCTCTCTCATGCTCAAATCCCTCTAATTTCTAGTGTGGTGCATGTGTTCGTCCATCCCGATGGTGTGGATTTTTTATGTGTGTGAATTGTGTGCGTTGATGTATGTGATATTGTTGTGAGTGTGCTTCAATTCTGTGAATGGACCACCATGGATTTTTTGTAGTGTGTATATGTATTGTGTTTCCAGTGAATGCTCCTTGTGCGTGAATAGAAATTATCTGTGTACGTAGATGGTGAGTATGCATATTATTATGGAAAAGATCATTGCGGGTATTTTATTGTGTTGACAAAATTGGGTGTGCACGTGGGTTGTGCAGAGGGTTGCTTTGAGTGAGTGGATTAGGTGGGGGTAGGGGATAGGTAGGGGGTAGGGTAGGGGTACATTAATGGGTAAAAATTATCTTTGGGGCGAAAAAAATTACGCATCTACACCATAAACTATGAGCTTTGAGATAAGACTTCATCTTTGTCACCCATATATGATAATTTTCTCCTGTAAACATAGGAGTATTTGCACCCAACAAGCTATTGGATGCCATATCACTGTTGTTCAGCTCTCTTTTCTTAGAAGATCTGGAAAAAACTTATCTTTAAGCCTTCACAGATCCTTTAAGAAGATCGGCTTTGATACCGCTGTTAGAATTTTGAGCTTAAGAGAAAGAGAAGATAAAGTTCAGTAGTAGTTTTTCATTCATTCATACATACATTGTCAACATCTTACAATAGAATACACTTATAAGCTATATGAGTCTTACAAGACCCACTTCATAAGTCTTACAAGACACACTATCTTACAAGACACACTTCACAAAAATAAGGACTACCATTGACTTAAAGAAAAACTAAACATAATATTTAAAAGAAAAGGTGATTAATTCGAGCAAAGTCTTTTGCTACAAATATGCTAATACGAACTGCAAGTGGTTGTTTAGAGCTGTGAAGTACTTAAGTTCTGACAGATTCATCATTTATAAACATGTAAAGTATCACACATATGGTTCAGAGCATATTTCAGACCAAAATCCTTATGCCACGGCAAAGGTCCTCGGTGAATATTTCAGGAATAGATTCCCCAATGGCAAAGGCCCTTCTACAAGGGTTATGCCCAATCAACTCCTTACAAAATTGGATGTCCTAGTAAGTTATTGGAAGATATATACGGCCATAGGGATTTCCAAGGACTTGGTTAGGGGGATACATGAGCATGGGTATGCAGTACTCGATGCCTACCGTTACATACTTGAGTCCACAAATCTGGAAAGTAAAATAGTGTTGCATGTTGATCAAAATGGAAGGTTCAAGTACTTTCTTGTATCCTATGGTGCTTGAATTCAAGGTTTTTGACATTTGAAAAAAGTCATTGCCGTCGACGGTACCTACTTAAGGAGCAGGTATAATGGAGTTCTGATAGCAACGATGTCTCAGGGTGTGGAGAATCACATCTTTCCTATTGCTTTTTGCATAGCAGACAAGGAATGTGATGACTCTTATGGATATTTTTTTTTGAACAACTACGAAGCTGCATCGAATATACCAAAGAGTTGTGTTTTGTTTTGGATAGGCCTAAGTATTCCAAAGACGGGTTTAATTTTCTTCACTTCATCTCACTTTGGTTGTTACATCAGGCATCTTGGAGAGAATATTCGGACCAACTTTCACAATGAAAGAGTCATGACCCTTTTTAATAGAGCAGATAAAGCATATAGTAAAGAAGATTTTTTAGACCATTTCAATCAAATAGCAGATATGCATCCCAAGGCAGCAGAACATTTCGTACGTGTCAGTTTCAAAAGATGGAGCCGAGCATTTTTTCCGACAAATAGGTACATTCTTATGAATTTAATGTCTTGTTTGAGATACAAGTTTATTATGATGTCGTACTAAATGATTACTTTGTATAGGTACAATATTATGACGTCAAACATAGCTGAATCGATGAATTCATTGTTTAGTGATGAAAGAGAATTTCCCATCGTGGCTCTGTTTGAAATTATAAACAAGAAGTATGGCAAATTTTTTCACGAAAGGCATGTGGATTTTGAGAACGAAGGAACCCCATTTGTTCTAGAAGCAAAAAAAATAATATCAATGAAAATCAGTCTGGGGAATAGGTTATTATCTCATCAAATAGCAGATTACAAATTCAGTATCAATGGTCATGGTGATGTTGTCACGGTCGATATTCAAACAAGATCTTGTACGTGCATAGTTTTTGACTTGGACAAAATACCCTATCCACATGTTATGGCAACACTTTGAGCTCAATACGATGCAAAATATGGAATTAAAATTTATGAGTACTTCTCTTCATATTATTCGGTGGAAAAATATATAATGGCATATAGTGGGCATATTACTCTGGTGCCTCTCGAAGAATCTTGGGTTGTTCATGCAGAGCTTTTGGGGAGATTAATACCTCCTCCACATATTGACCCAAGCACTATCAAACTGGGAAGAAGTCCATATAAGAGAAGGTGTGGAGTCAGAGAATCATTTTCATCGAAAGAAATAAGTGCTCCGTATGTAAGAGCGCTGGCCACAAAAGAACTACATGCCCGAATCGTAATCCACCATGATCGTTGTAATTGTAAAAACTTGTGTTTTTGTTTGTTTTGGACTTTTATATATTTAACTCATTGCTGTGAACACAAATTTTATCATTTATTATATAAAATATCTTTTTTAATAACTTGTGTATCGATAAAAAGAGCAAAACATGAACTAAATATAGCAGACCATAAAATTATTTTCAATAGATTATCCATTTGTTGCAAAAGATGGACATTAGCTAGAAGAACACAATACAGTTTATCAAACTGGAATATTTTCCTCCAATAGATGACAAATCTATGCAACAGATGGATAATTTATCGATAGAAACTCAATCTATGACCAATCTGTTCTAACACATGGTTCATCTATTGAAATAACTCAAAAGACAAAATTGCTATTGTTACTGGATCCAAAATTGCTCCTTACCTCCAACCGCTGACATGTTAACATATTTTAGAAAAAGAAATAGACAGAATGAAAATTAAATAAGAATTAAAAAGCCAAAGTCAACCAAAAATAAATTTTTCATTAAACGGAAAATAAAATACATTAGGATAGATCTGATATAGAAAAATTAAAATAAATAATCTAAAAGGAAAAACACATTGTAATTATTATTATCATCATTATCATTATTATTGTCAGCCGACCAATCGTCAAACATCAGCAGCAGGGCCCTCATCAACCTCTGCATCTCTCTGAACATCCTTTATCTCACGATGACCAACTCCCTTAGTAGGTCATTAACCAGCCTCTGAAGTTCCCGCATGGTGTCGCGTAGAATAGCAATGTCCCAAATAGGACCAGCCATATCTAGAACACGCATGAATTGACAAAAAATATGAACACAAAAGTAAGGAAAAGATTATGAATCTAATATAATTTATACAACCAACTAGTAGATTTACTCAGAAAAAAACTTGCCTCAACGAGGAAGAATTATGTTTTTTGAATAGAAGTGTTGAAGATATAATACAAAAAAAAAATGCAAGAAATAAATAAAAGTGGAGTACAATGAAGATTAAGGAGGGAAATATTTATAGAGTATTGAATCTAAATATGTTAGGCAAAAAGGCACGATTGTTTAGCTCCATTGTATTAATTACATTCAAACTGCTGGCTTTTTATTTTCTGTGAAAAGTCACAACCTTTTTTTTACATTCAAACTTCTCACCTTTTCAAAATGGTTTAAGACTTAATAACATCTATTATTATTAAGTTTTTGCAATAGATCGTCCATCCGTCACAACAGATAACCCACTATCATAACAGATTTACCATCTATTGCAACAGATGATCTGTATGTACCACAGATGAGACATCTGTTGCAATATATGGATTGTATATTGTGATATATGGACCATCTATTGGAAGAGATATTTTGATTTCTTCTAACATCTAATTCATCAGTTGCAACACATGGGGAATTCGATTCATCAACTATTTTGAATATTTTAGACAAAAAGTCACGACTGTTCACCTTTTTTTTAATAGTCATCACATACATTAATTAATCTAAATTGGTGATTGTTTTATTATATAAACATATTTAAAAATAAAAAAGGTGAAAACTCATGACTTGTAGCACTTGTTTTTTCTTGACGGGAAAGTAGTCATCTGACATTGAAGATGGTTACCCTTTGAGCCTTTGTAGTCTTGTACACTACTTAACGATGGGAAGTGAAGAATAAACACTATCTGACATTGATGGGGTAGGAAAAATAAGGTGCATGCATATGAATAGATCCACTTTCATGCGTGGGAGTTGTGTATTATTGAGCAAGTTATCGTGACAGAAACACATAAAGTACAATGATTTTGTAAATGCAGTTTTTACTGATTAGACATTGATCCTTCAAATAAGATCCTGCATTTTATAGTTTAGTTTGATAGGTGCAAACTAATAAGACCGAAGGGTTCTAAGATGGTGGTGTCGATACCCTGTTACAATTTAATAACGGTTTTACTCATGTTTATGTGTGAAGTTTGGAGAAGGGTTCAAGTTTTTGGCGGTAGTGTAAATATTCAATAGTGATTGGACTGATTTTAATGGTGAAGTGGACTTTTAAAAGGCCTCTGAAGCCTCGCACTGTAGCAAACGAGAATGAAAAACCAATAGAAATTTCCCTGGTCCAAATTTATATGGATGGGTTGCTCGAGGATACTATGATACAATAGAAAGTGCTTGGGAGAATACCTGTACGAGAAGAGGGAGGTGGAGAAGGCCATATATCATCTCAGACCTTGTTTAAGAGGAAACACAGGGAAGTAAGTAAGGAACTTCTAGCGAATCTAGCCAATAAAATTGACTTGAGATATGAAAAAACTGAATGAGCTTCAAATGTGAAAGTGTATCCAAATATTAAATTTCATCAGTAGTTCTTGAAAAATAAAAATTCTCAAGAGGACTAAAGCTGGACATTTTTCTAGGGATTGCGACTAGCAAGCGTAGCCTCAATGAAGATCCACAAAGTGCAGGACCAGAACTCTAAAGAAGCATCTTGGCGAGAACAGGGGATTGGTCAAATTTCAGTCAATAATGAAACTTTAACCAACAACTCCAGAAGTAAAAATAAGGTAAGCCAAGGCATAAATTTATAAAGTCTAACTTGCATCCCATGCCTTCTGTTTGTGGTTCTTATCAGGTCAATGGCAGTAAAAATAAAAAGGTCTGAAGTTGGGGAGAAATCACATGCATTGTTGTTTCCACTGCCTTTGACCAGACCAGAGCCATAAAAAAAAGGCATGGGATGCAAGTTTAACTTGAGAAATTTCCACCTTGGATTGATCCTTTATTTTTACTTCAGTGTTCAGGTTTCGTTTTTGACCGACAATCTTACCACCATCAGTTCTCGCAAAGCTGAATCCTTAGAGTTTTGGTCCTGGATTTTATGGGTCTTCATTCAGGCCATGCTAGCTAGTTGCAGTCCCCTAACAAAGTGCACAACTCCAATCCACTCCAGCATTTTTATTTTCAAAATGGAATGATGGATTTTCATTTTTGGATACACTTTCACATTTGCAGCTCATTCAATTTTTTCATTTTTCATGTCAATTTCATCAGCCAGTTTCGCTACATTTTTCTTCCTACCCTATGTTTCTTCTTTAATAAGGTCTAAGTTGATATATGGTCTTGTCCACCTCCCCTTTTCTGCAAAGGTATTCTTCCAATCGCCTTCAGCTGTATAATAGTCTCCTCGAGTAACCCATCCATATAAATTTGGACTAGAGCAATAACTACATTCATTTTCATTCTTGTTTACAGCAGTGCGAGGCTTCATAGGCCTTTTAAAAGTCCGTTGAAGATTTAAAATCAGTCCAATCACTATTTGAATGTTTACACTACCACCAAAAACTTGAACCCTTCTTCAAACTTGACAAATAAATATTAGCAAAATCTTTATTAAACGTACCAAGGTATCGACACCACCTACTTGGTCCCTCAGCCTTACCAGGTCAAACCTAACAATCTTAACAATAAAATGCCATATCTTGTTTGAAAGATTAAAGTCTAATAGGTAAAGAACCAAAATTCATAAAATCACTATACTAGATATATGTTTTCATGATAGGTTGATCAGTAATACATACCTCCCACATATGAAATGATTCCATCTACAAGCAGCTTATTCCTCTAAACCCATCTTCACTCTAGCCTTTAATCCTGGTCGGGCAAAAGTTGATCTAGTTTCACTTCTTTTTATCTACAAATAAGAGAAAAACATTTGATATCAAACAAGAGAAAAACAAAACAAGCATTATAAAAGGGTAACACATAATTAAATGAATCAACAGATGACCCATATAATGCAATAGATTCCCTATCTGTTCAATAGATGAGTCATCTGTTGCAGTAGGCAATGCATCTGTGGCAACAGATAGATGACATATTGCAATAGATGGGTAATCTATTGGAAGATATCAAACTAGCCTTGCTATTGTATTGATTTCTTCCAACAGTTGCTTCGTCTGTTCCAACAGTTGATTCATCAGTTGCAATAGTTGAGGAAATTATTGTAACACCACCAATATCATCAAAAACAGCATCAACAACAAAGAAACAACACCATATGTTCTAGCACAATCAACAACATAAACACCACATGTTCCAACAACACCAATACCTCTAACAACAGCACCACCAAAGTAACAAAAAAAAGACATAAAAAATGATACTGACAATAAGACTTTTTAAGTTCTCCCAATAGATGACTTTTTCACATATTTTAATAAAAATAATGGTTCGTTCATTCAAGACTTAAAAGTCACCTTTTCTTCAATTTTCTCAATAAATATAAAACTAGTAATAGGTAAATCAATAATAAAAACAGATGTAAATATCTAATTTAAATAACATACAAAGAAGAAAACGAGAAGGAAAGAGCAATAGTGAACCATAACTGCACTGTCAAAATAGCAAAGGGATAAAAACATCCATTTTATTTGAGAAAAGATATTGATTGGTTGAGATCCGAAAGGATCCTCATGCAAAAGAGGAGAGAAAAGAGAGAAAAAAATAAGACGGTTATGATTACCCCAAAGAGGAGAGAAAGAATTCTGAATAAAAAAGAGAGATAAGTTAATTTATGGATGAAGGAGAGAAAATTCTAGAGGCGTGTTTTAAATAATCATTAATACCTTTGAGGGGCACAAGTAGACGGTGACATTGAAAAAACAAGATAAGACTACTCAATGAGGAGATTTTTGAGTTATCCAAGTAATATTTTTTACCGCCTTAGTATTTTATATTTTTTAATCTCAAACAAGAAATTAGGAAATTGCTTTAAAATAAAAAAAACTTAAAACATATAAGTCATCCATTGTAATAGATGACAATTTCTATTTGAAAATTTCCCATGACTCAATCATCTGTTACAAAAGATGGCAACGCCTATTTGATAATTTACAATAGTTAATTTGTTACAATAGATGACTTAATCTATTTGATAACAAATAAGTCATCTGTTACAACAGGTTGAATATTTGTTTTTATACAATTTCAATTGAGTTCATATGTTCTACTACAACTTCAAATAATTTAGTTAGAACTAGGGATGAGTTGATAGGGTCAACTACAACTTCAATTAAGTATTTGCAATTGGATGATGTTGGTATTGTGTTCCTCCCGACCTGAGTCATCGATTGATAACTCTGATTTGAAATGATTCTTATTAACTTATTATCAAGCTAATACCTAAATTAATTTATATATAACTAGGGGTGAGTTCATAGGGTCAACTACAACTTCAATTGAGTCTTTGGAAATTGTATCATGTTAGTATTACGTTCCTCCCGACCTGAGTTATCGATTGATCACTCTGAGTTGAAACGATTCTTATTACCTCATTGTCAAGCTAATACATAAATTGATTTATCTAGAACTATGGGCGAGTTCATAGGGTCAACTACAACTTTAATTGAGTCTTTGGCAATTGCATGATGTGTGTATTGTGTTTCTCCCAACCTGAGTCATCGATCGATCACTCTGAGTTGAAACGATTCTTATTATCTCATTATCAAGCTAATACCTAAATTGATTTAGATATAACTAAGGGTGAGTTCATGGGGTCAACTACAATTTCAATTGAGTCTTTAGCAATTGCATCATGTTGGTATTATATTTCTCCCGAGTTGAGTTGTCGATCGACCACTCTAAGTTAAAATGATTCTTATTACCTCATTGTTAAGCTAATACCTAAATTGATTTAGCTATCACTAGGTATGATTTCATAGGGTCAACTACAACTTCAATTGTGTCTTTGGCAATTGCATGATATTGGTATTGTGTTCCTTCCGACCTAAGTCATCGATCGATCATTCTGAGTCTAAATAATTCTTATTACCTCATTATCAATCTAATGCCTAAATTTATTTAGCTAGAACTAGGGGTGAGTTCGCAGAGTCAACTACAACTTCAATTGAGTCTTAATTGCATCATGTTTATTATTTCATTACTCTAGACCTGAGTTGTCGATCGACTACTCTGAGTTGAAACGATTCTTATTACCTCATTATCAAGCTAATACCTAAATTGATTAAGCTAGAATGAGGGGTGAGTTCACAGGGTCAACTACAACTTCAATTGAGTCTTTGGCAATTGCATGATATTGGTATTACGTTTCTCTTGACCCAAGTCATCAATCGATCACTCTGAGTTGAAATAATTCTTATTACCTCATTGTCAGGATAATACCTTAATTGATTTAGCTAGAACAAGGGTGAGTTCATAGGTTCAACTACAACTTTAATTGAGTCTTTGGCAATTGTATCATGTTGGTATTACGTTCCTCCCAACCTGAGTTGTCGATTGATCACTCTGAGTTGAAACGTATCTTATTAACTTATTATCAAGCTAATACCTAAATTGATTTAACTATAACTAGGGGTGAGTTCATAGGGTCAACTACAACTTTAATTGAGTCTTTGGCAATTGCATGATGTTGGTATTGCGTTCATCCCGACCTGAGTATCGATCAATCACTCTGAGTTGAAATGATTCTTATTACTCATTATCAAGCTAATACCTAAAATTCAACAGTGTTCCAGTTAAACTTGCTATATTTTATCATGACGAGATGGTTTAAAATTATGTATATCTTTTAAAATTTTAAAAAATAATTAAGATCAATTCGAACCAAATTAACATTTTCAAAACTTGTCATTTTTTTCAAAATACAAATCAACCCATACAAATCATCCATTTGCGGGAAAAATATTTCAACATTTTAAATGTTGAGTTCTTGATCTTTTCTCTCTCTCAACGATACAGACAACAACTACTCAACAAATTGCTCAACCTTTTATAACAGATCAATTTTCTTCTTATTTTCGACCATATAGGTGTTATTTTTGACTTTATTCTTACTTGTATCCATCATTTTCTTTGTCTTCATAGGTAACCGAGTTTAAGAAGTTTTCTATATTTGTTCTTTTTAAAAAAATTATGATTTTTAAGTTAATGATGAAAAAAAAGACTTTTGTTGTATTATCTTCGAGAATAGGTTTATAAATTTGAGTTTTGATGGTAAAATTATAGGAAGAACCTGAGAAACCCTAGTTTTTATAGCAGTGTTTTGTTGACTATCGTGGTATTATTAGATGTTATTTATGGTTTTGGTGGTCGTGGTTGTGGTGTTGGTGGTCATCGTGGTGGCACTGGTGGTGCTTATGGTGGTTGTTGGTGGCATTGGTTAGTGGTGTTTGTGGTGGTTTTTAGCGGTGTCGGTATTGGTGGTATTTATAATGTATTTTTTAAAATTTATGCATATATCAATTGTAATGTAATTTTTGTTTTCCTATTGTTTGTAGGTAAAACATGTCTCCCAAAAAGAAGAAAGTGATAGTGGATCAACTTCTGATCGCCTAACAAAAAAGGCTACAGTACAGAGGGATTCGGAGAAGCTTCCTAAACAATCTCAATCAGGGAAAAGTGAAGTTGAGGAGAGTTATGAAAATAAAATTGAGGGAGGTGGACAAGGGTCTATAGATGGTGATGAGAAAAATAAAAGTAAGGAGGAGAAATAAGTAGATAAACAAGAATAGGAGGGAGAAGAAAGTGAGAAAGAGGATGATAATGCATCACTACGGGGCATGAATTAATATCG